>JARQOD010000009.1:120763060-120845542 GCA_033576555.1 Oophaga sylvatica | reverse complement strand
ACCGATTAATTCGGGCCTTCCACACTACTCACCCAGATAAACCCGGCCCTGAGGGTCCGGAGGCCCCTCATAGAAGGGGGGGTACTGTCACGGGTGTGTCGCTACGAAGATCGTCGCGATTGCACAGCCTGACTTCTCACAGCTGAGTTTCTGGTGCTGGGTGTTTTTCGGCAGTGAGGGAGTTAATTCTCCCTCTCTCTGTGCTAGACGAGGCCAGCCTCGCCCAGCTGCAATTAATGTTGCTGTAATGAGATTCCTTCAAATACCTGCCAGTCTGCTAGGGAAGTGTCAGTGAAAGCATTCCTGGCAGACAAACAGAGCGGCTTGTGGTATTTTGGAGTTTGGAGTGAAGTGTACTTTGTGTGTGGTTTTTTTCCCTTCCTCGCTTTATCATTTATCTCCTTACCCGTTGGTGTTCCCTCTGTTGTTGTGATGTAGTTTTGTATGCAAGGTGGTTGTTGATTTTCCCCTTGTACTGTCTCGTTCGTCTAGTACTGTGTGTGGGCTTATATTATCCCGTTCCCTGTTGTTGTGATCGGGGTCCTTCTCAGGACTAGATCACTGAGGTTCAGGGATCCTCAGGAGGTAGGGATTACGCTGGCGGCCTGGACCTCTGTACCTTTAACAGTACCTCCAGGTAGAGGGATTAGTCAGGGCCCCAGCTTAGGGTCAGCTTAGGCCACTAACATCCGGTACGCAGAGACAGCGTGACACTGTCCACATTTTCTGCTCAGGCTTTTGTTGATTCAGGAGCAGCTATTAACCTGATGGATTTTGACTTTGCCAAACGTTGTGGGTTTCCCATGATACCCCTGCGGAAGTCTATTTCCCTACTGGGCATTGATTCTACCCCTTTGGCGGAGAAAAAACCCCAGTTTTCTACTCAGGTGATAATGAGGGTTGAACCAGATCATCAGGAGAGTGTTACACCCGGTCCCAGCGCTGCCTCTGCACTCCGTTCTGCTCACTCACCTGTTCCTCGGGCTGTCCCTCTGCGGCGGTCTGTGCGTGGGCTGGGGTCTCCTGTCCCATCTGCTCTCCGGCGTCCTGAGTCCTTCTCCACTTCCTGGCACGCTGCTGGCAGGCCTCCAGACAGTCGGCTTAGGACGCGAAGCCGCGCCCACCGCCTCTCTTAAAGGGGCAGCGTGCATCTTTTGAAATAGCTAATTATCCAATGGCTGCGCACTCAGTACTATATCTGGTCACTCCACCATTAGGGGAGTGCCGGAGCAACGTGTTTTATCATTGCTACATCCGGTTCTGTTCCTGTTCTGTCTGCGCTGCGTCTGCAGTCTCTGTGCTTCGCTGATACTGTTTGTCTCCTCAGATCATTGCTAACCCGTATCTGGCTAATCTGGACAATCTCGGCTATTACTGGCGCAAGTGTCATCCCGTTCCGCCATCAGCCATCCGTACCCGTGGACCGTGACAAGGTCACTGAAGCCAGCCTTCTACCATCCGTTCTGGACCAGGACCTTACCCTTCTCCGTCAAGAACTTTCCACGGACTCTGTAAATACTTGTTACCCTTTTGGTCCCTCTGGGACAGCTGCCACGTGTCCGGGGTCTAACTGGAGGTAGCACCTGTGTCCTCCGGGTATTCCATTCTGGTCCTGTTCGAGGGGCCTTACTACGGGTACCCGGGGCTCACTAGTTACGCCCCCTTCGGAGCCCCCCGGACCGCGGTCTCGAGGTTCCACATTAAAAAATAAATACGAATGTGAACTTCACCACCTCTGCCTCCGCTTCCATTCGTTACAGATTGCTCCGGCCATGGAACCCGCTGGATCCCAGAGACCTCCGACCACGGATCTGTGCCAGGAGGTGGCCCGTTTGGGAGTTCAACAGGACAAGATCACGACTTATCTACGCAGCTTGTCGACCCGGATTCCCTAGGGTCCTCGTCTGCACCTGACTCTTCTATCAATAATCAGGTACCAGTTCCCATGGCAAATCAAGGTCCCCGTCTGGCGGCTCCTACCCGTTTCCAGGGTGATCCTACTCTGTGTCGGGGTTTCCTCAATCAGTGCACTCTACACTTCGAAATCTTGGGGCATATGTTTGCTTCTGACCGAGCCAAGGTGGGCTTCATCATGTCACACCTGGGAGGAGAAGCCCTCGCCTGGCTAAACCCGCTATGGGAGAGAGGGGATCCGGTGGTTAACGATCTTCAATCTTTCCTAGAGGCTTTTCGCAGGACTTTCGATGAACCTGGTCGTACCACTTCGACTGCATCAGCTCTGCTCCGCCTGCGCCAAGGTACTCTCACGGTAGCTCAGTATGCTGTTAAATTCCGCACCCTCTCGTCTGAATTATCGTGGAACAATGAGGCCCTGGTTGCTAACTTCTGGGAAGGCCTATCCGGAAGAATCAAGGATGAGCTGGCGGGACGGGACAGACCTACTCTCTTGGAAGAGCTAATATCCTTGGCAACCCGAATTGACCTGCGTTTTCAGGAGCGCTCCATGGAGATCAAGCGGGACAAAAGGTCCTATCACCTGGACTCTAGTTTGTACAAAACAGGTACTTCACCCTCCGCCTCCGAGGCCATGGAGGTGGACCATGTAAGTTTGGCCACCCGCCGCCGGGAGGCACGTCGCAAGGAGGGAAGTTGTTACTACTGCGGTAGTTCTGAACATTTGATTCATTTCTGTCCTAAAAAGTCGGGAAACTCCAGTGCCTAGGTCCGGTAGGAGGGGCCAACCTAGGTAAAGAGCAGTCCTCTCCCTCTTTACACATCTCTGTCACCGTGTCCTATGGAGCAATAAAATTCTCCGAACACTGTCTACTGGATTCTGGAGCTGCAGGGAACTTCATCCAGCAGGCGGTTGTGGATCATTACCGCTTACCAGTCCAGCGTCTTCCTGATCCGTTACAGGTGTCCGCCGTGGATGGCAAACCGCTGACCGAGCCCGTCCAGTTTCAAACCGAGTTGGTGGAACTCCGGGTAGGTCTAATGCATACTGAACGAATGCGATTTTATGTATATCCTGGTTTATCCCATCCCATGCTTCTAGGTTTACCTTGGCTTCAGATGCATGAACCAGTCCTTAATTGGAAAACTGGAGAAGTTCTGCGTTGGGGAGATACCTGCATGAATCGTTGCTTAACCCGGATTCAACCTGTTTCGCCTCCAGTCCAGCCTGATACCCTGCCAGGGTTGCCTTCCGCCTATTGGTCCTTCTCTGACGTCTTTGGGAAAAAAGAGGCTGAGAGACTACCTCCACACAGGTCGTATGACTGTCAGATAGAGCTTCTTCCAGGAGCATCACCCCTCGCGGGAGAGTTTATCCTCTTTCACAGGCAGAGACTCAGGCCATGTCGGACTACATTCAAGAGAATTTGGCTAGAGGATTTATCCGAAAGTCATCGTCACCGGCAGGAGCTGGATTCTTCTTTGTGAAGAAAAAGGACGGATCCTTGCGGCCCTGCAATGACTATCGGGGTCTAAATCAAATCACGGTAAAAAACAGGTATCCATTGCCTCTTATTTCAGAGCTGTTTGATCGTCTCCGAGGGGCCAAGATCTTCACCAAATTGGACATCAGAGGGGCCTACAACCTGATCCGAATCAGAGAGGGAGACGAATGGAAAACAGCCTTCAACACCCGTGACGGCCACTATGAATACCTGGTAATGCCATTCGGCCTAAGCAATGCACCTGCGGTTTTTCAGGAATTTGTTAATGACATTTTCAGGGACTTGCTCTATACTTGTGTCGTGGTTTACCTGGACGATATTTTGATTTTTTTCTGCTGACTTGACGTCACACCGGAGGCAAGTACGCCTGTTCTTACAAAGACTGAGAGAGAACAGGCTCTATGCCAAATATGAGAAATGCCTCTTTGAGCAGTCTTCTTTGCCTTTCCTTGGGTACATTGTATCTTCCACAGGATTAAAGATGGATCCGGAGAAGTTGTCTGCAGTTCTCAACTGGCCTCGTCCGTCTGGGCTAAAAGCCATACAAAGGTTCCTCGGATTCGCCAATTACTACCGGCAATTCATTCCACACTTTTCCACCCGAGTGGCTCCAATCACAGCCTTAACCCGGAAAGGTGTAAACTCTAAGGAATGGTCCTCCGAGGCAGAAGAGGCCTTTGTTTCTCTCAAAAAAGCCTTCGCTTCCGCACCCGTTCTCCATCGTCCTAATTCAAGTGAGCAATTTTTTCTTGAAGTTGACGCTTCTTCCATAGGTGCAGAAAGGAACTACTCTGTCGGTGATCGCGAACTGTTGGCCATCAAATTGGCTCTGGAGGAATGGAGACATCTTCTTGAAGGAGCTCATCACCAGGTAATCATATTCACCGACCATAAAAACCTTGCCTATCTCCAATCTGCTTTAAGACTGAATCCCCGTCAGGCCCGTTGGGCATTATTTTTTGCCCGTTTCAATTTTGTACTTCATTTCCGTCCAGCTGACAAGAACATCAAGGCAGACGCACTCTCTAGGGCCTTCTTGCCTCCTGAACTGGTGTAAGGTTCTTTGTCTCTTTTGACATGTTCCTTGAAACTCAGTTTTCCGTCGGCCATTTTGCTTTCTGTCTTGCTGCAGCTATCTTGCCCTCAGTTAATATGGAGGTTCCAGCTTTCATGTTCCCGCCCTGATTCTCTCCTCTTGCTTCTTAAGCAGCCTCAGCTGAACAATCAGTGCTCCTGAATCAAGCTTCAGTCAGCCTGTGACCTGACTCCTGGAAACCTAGGATTTTGGACTCCAGCTATTTCCTACTGAGGAACTTTGGAACACTTTTGGACTCTGGAAACCTGCTGTCTGGTGAATCCATGTTTGCATAGGAATTACGGTACAGAGAAGAGATCCTGAACCTGCTTTGGAGAGTTATTGTAGAGCTTGAAGTTACTCTGGCCTGCTGTGTCTCCTGCCTCTGTTCCTGCAAACTGTGTGACCTTTTCTGCATGCTTGTATGAAGTAATACAAGTCATTTCATATCAACCTGTGTCTCATGTGTTTTCCTCGCACCCAAGCGCAAGACGCTATAGGAACTGTACACTATACATGACAAGATTCAGGAGCCAATGTTTAGTGTCTGCTGGGTCTGGGAAAGCCGTGTCTGCTGTGACTGTGGATATCAGATGTCCGTTTAATACCTTCTGTGATGACAGTGGTTGTGACTTCTCACAACCATTCCAGCACTTCTGCCTTAAAAGATCTGGAAGATGGAGGCCCGCATAAAGGAGCTTTGCGGAGTGACTGATACAATCCTTGCAGATATACAGACTATAAAGACCCGTTTTGCAAGCCTACAGGACCTCACTAATCATAATTTGCAAGTGTTTGGACAAACTACCCAGGAAATACGAGCCAGGATTGAGGCTCTAGAGGAACGAGTCCAGGCTCCTGCCATAACCCCGAGTTCTGGGATCCCCAAGTTACCTCCTTTTCGTTTTGGCGGTGAACGTGAGAAATTCAGGGGATTTATTAACCAATGCAATCTATTTTTCTCTGCACATGCTTCACAATTTCCCATTGAACGATCCAAAGTGCTTACTATAATCATGTTGCTTACCAATAAGGCTTTGATGTGGGCAAACCCTCTGATTGAGACTGAGGATGATTGTTTGAATCACCTTGATGCTTTTATTTCAGCCATGGGGCAGGTGTTTGATGACCCCAATCGAGGTGCAACAGCTGAAGCAGCCATGTTAACTTTGCGCCAAGGTAAGCGTTCAGTAGCCGAATATGCCTTGGATTTCAGGAGATGGGCTCTTGATACCACTTGGGACACTTCCGCCAAAAAATCTATTTTTCGGAAAGGGTTGTCTCCACTGATTAAGGATGAACTTGCTCGTGCCGACCCTCCCACTGCGTTAGGTGACTTTATTAACTATTGTATCCGTATTGATGCTCGTCTGACTGAACGCAGACAAGAGAGATGGTTCGAAAATAATCGCACTAACCTTTACCTACCTCCCTCCTCAGCTAAGGAACCTTTGAGTAGGATCACAAGGGAACCAGAACCTGAACCCATGCAGCTGGACTCTTTACAAAGACGGGTTAGTGATGCACGCAAAGAACATCGTATAAAGGAAAATCTATGTTTTTACTGTGGTAAGTCAGGGCACTTCATTATAAACTGCCCCAGCCGTTCTCGTAAGACTACTGCAGCAGTCATTCACTGTGAGTGTTGCGAGAGGAGCTCTGTTATGTCCGAGCCTCAGGCTCCAGAGAGATCTGCTGCAAGAGATCTTGATTATTCGGACTTAAACTCTGTTAGTTCTGGGGACAATGACGGTATAAACGCTGCAATTTTTCAAGTTTCCTCAGCGGTGTCCCAGCTGAGTTGTAAAAGAAACAATTCTCATTGCTTCCTTTCCATCAAACTCTGGGTTGACTCAGTCTGGGTGTCTAGCTCTGCTATGATCGATTCAGGAGCAAGTGGAAATTTTATGGATATCTCCTTTGCTCTGAAACAGGGGATACGTTCAGTGAAGAAGGCTACTCCAGTACAGATGGAGACTGTGGATGGCTCCCTGCTGACCTCTGGACCAGTGGATCAGGAAACAGAGCCTTTGAGGGTCCTTATGGGTAAAGATCATCAGGAGAAAATGTCTTTTATGCTTATCTCTTCTCCCCACTTTCCCATTATTCTAGGGCTACCATGGCTACAGGCGCAGAATCCTACGATTAACTGGGAGACCAAGGAATTACACTTTCCGGAGAAACAGATGAGTCAAGGAGTTTCAGCTTGCTCTGTTCCTAAAGGAACCATGTCAGTCCCTGAACTACCAGCTGTATACCAGGACTATGTGGATTTATGTGACAAGAAGAACGCTGATCAGCTTCCTCCTCACCGTCCATATGATTGTCCAGTCGAATTATTGCCTGGAGCCGAGATACCTTTTGGTAAGATCTACCCTCTAGCGGGGCCCGAGCTAAAAGCTTTGAAGGACTACATAGATGAAAATCTAGCCAAAGGCTTCATACGCCCCTCTTCATCTCCCGCAGGTGCACCCATCTTCTTTGTGAAGAAGAAAGATGGATCTCTGAGACCCTGCATAGACTATAGGGAACTCAATAAGGTTACTATTAGAAACCGTTATCCATTGCCTTTAATCCCTGAGTTGTTGGAGAGAGTGCGGCACGCCAAAATTTTCTCTAAACTGGATCTCCGTGGGGCCTATAACTTGGTCCGTATTAGACCTGGGGATGAATGGAAGACTGCATTCAGGTCACGCTATGGACACTTTGAATATCTAGTTATGCCTTTTGGTCTGAGTACCGCCCCAGGCACTTTCCAACACTTGGTGAATGACATCTTCAGGGATCTCCTAGATACATTTGTGGTGATTTATCTGGATGATATTCTAATTTTTTCTAACTCCACAGAGGAACATCATGGACATGTGAGAATGGTCTTAGAACGCCTAAGACAAAACCATCTTTACATCAAACTTGAAAAGTGTGAATTCCATAGGACCGAAATTCAATTTCTGGGGTATGTACTATCTACGCAAGGGATTAGTATGGATGGAAGCAAGACCCAAGCCATCAAGGATTGGCCAATTCCTAGAAATGTGAAGGAGGTGCAGCGCTTCATCGGGTTTGCCAACTTCTATAGACGTTTCATTAGGAATTTCTCTGAGGTAGTGTCACCTATCACCCAACTTACCCGGAAACAGTCTAGGTTCTCCTGGACCCCGCAAGCGCAGGAAGCATTTTCCTGTTTAAAGGATAAATTTACCACCGCACCTATCTTAGTACATCCCAACCCCGAGCTTGCCTTCATAATAGAGGTGGATGCTTCAGACTGTGCCGTTGGAGCCATACTCTCTCAGAGAACAGGTGAGAAGAATGTCTTGCATCCCTGTGCCTTCTTTTCCCAGCAGTTGTCTTCGGCTGAGAGGAACTACGATGTGGGCAATAGAGAATTGTTGGCCATTATTGCCGCCTTCAAGGAATGGAGACACCTTCTTCAGGGAGCTGCACAGCAAATAGTCGTCCTGACAGACCATCGTAACCTTGAATTTATCAGGTCGGCTAAGTGCCTGACTCCTCGCCAGGCTCGCTGGAATCTTTTCCTAAACCAATTTAATTTTGTCATTTCTTATAGACCAGGATCGCGCAATGGAAAGGCTGATGCACTCTCTAGGATTCATTCAGCAGAGACACGTCCACTTACTCCTCCTAAGACTATTCTTCCTGACTCTAGATTCCTGGGAGTGATTCATAATCAAGACCTACTTAAGGACATCAAGGAAGCATACCATGCGGATTCTTTGTTGGCTCAACCCCCAAGGGACGTAAGTCTTGTTTTTAAGAATGGTGTGTGGATTCAGGGACAACGTCTGTATATACCTGAAACAGTCAGATTGAGAGTATTGCAACTCATCCACGATTTCAAGATAGCCGGGCATAGGGGAATTCTAAAGACACAAGAATTTCTTTCTCATTTCTTTTGGTGGCCCACTTACAGGAAAGATGTCTTAAACTATGTCACTTCATGTGAAGTCTGTGCAAGATGCAAAACACCTCGCTCCTCACCAACTGGTCTGTTACAACCTCTTCCCACCCCGTCCCGCCCGTGGGGATCCATTTCTATGGACTTCATTGTGGAGTTACCAACCTCTCAAGGGAAGAACACCATTCTAGTGGTGGTTGATCGTCTAACAAAGGCAGCTCATTTTATCCCTTGTGTCGGTTTACCCACTGCAAAACAGACATCAGACTTAATGATTAAGAATGTGTTTCGCTTACATGGAGTACCGGATGAGGTCATTTCGGATCGAGGGGTGCAATTCACTTCAAGGTTTTGGCAAAATTTCTGTGCCGCATTGGACATTAAAGTAAACCTTTCTTCTGCTTTTCATCCCCAGACTAATGGACAGACAGAACGAACCAATCAGACCCTGGAGCAGTATCTCCGCTGCTTTATCTGCCACCTACAAGATGATTGGGTGGATCTACTTCCACTGGCTGAGTTCTCTTATAACAACTCTCAGAGCTCCTCCACTAAGCAGTCTCCTTTTTACTCCAATCTAGGTTATCATCCTAACATTCTTCCTCGATTTCCCATAGATACGCCCTTGCCGGCAGTGGCTGAAAGAATCACTTCTTTACAAAAGAATATGGATCTTCTAAAGGAAAATCTAGAATTGGCTCAGGAAAGGTACAAGAAAGCAGCAGATAAATTTCGTAAACCTGCACCAGCTTTCAAGGTAGGAGATTTGGTCTGGCTGTCAACCAGAAATCTTAAAATAAAGATTCCATCGTCTAAATTGGGACATAAGTACATTGGACCTTATAAGATCAGTAAGATTATAAGTGCTGTTGCTTGTCGTCTTCAACTGCCCAGAACTATGAGAATCCACCCTGTCTTTCATGTATCCCTACTAAAGGCTGCAACACCCAATACGTTTCCTGGATGCTCTTCTCCTTGCCCTGACCCAGTGCTGGTCGATGGTCAGGAAGAATTTATGGTGGAAAGGATTCTAGATTCCAGGTTGTACAGAAATCAGTTGCAATATTTGATTAAATGGCAGGGCTACCCAGTGGAGGAAAACTCATGGGAGCCAGTCAATAATGTAAATGCTCCTCGCCTGCTCCACCAGTTTCATCAGAGGTACCCTGACAAGCCTGGTCTGAGGTCATCCGGAGGTTGTCCCTAAGGGGGGAGTAATGTAAGTTTCTTTGTCTCTTTTGACATGTTCCTTGAAACTCAGTTTTCCGTCGGCCATTTTGCTTTCTGTCTTGCTGCAGCTATCTTGCCCTCAGTTAATATGGAGGTTCCAGCTTTCATGTTCCCGCCCTGATTCTCTCCTCTTGCTTCTTAAGCAGCCTCAGCTGAACAATCAGTGCTCCTGAATCAAGCTTCAGTCAGCCTGTGACCTGACTCCTGGAAACCTAGGATTTTGGACTCCAGCTATTTCCTACTGAGGAACTTTGCAACAATTTTGGACTCTGGAAACCTGCTGTCTGGTGAATATCCATGTTTGCAGAGGAATTACGGTACAGAGAAGAGATCCTGAACCTGCTTTGGAGAGTTATTGTAGAGCTTGAAGTTACTCTGGCCTGCTGTGTCTCCTGCCTCTGTTCCTGCAAACTGTGTGACCTTTTCTGCATGCTTGTATGAAGTAATACAAGTCATTTCATATCAACCTGTGTCTCATATGTTTTCCTCGCACCCAAGCACAAGACGCTATAGGAACTGTACACTATACATGACAACTGGAGGAGGAACCTCAGCACATTATTGAACCTTCTAGGTTAGTCTCTGTTGCCTCCACTGATCTGGCCCGGCTTCCTCCTGGGAAGACTTTCGTGTCTGCTTCTGACCGTACTCGTGTTCTGCGCTGGGGTCATTCTTCTAAGTTGGCTGGCCATGCTGGTCAGAAAAAGACGCAGCAACTCATCTCCCGGTATTACTGGTGGCCTACCATGGTCAAGGATATCCAGGAGTTCGTCGCAGCATGTCCTTCATGTGCTCGTAACAAAACATTGTAAGCTTTTCAGGGGATATAGCTCTAGGATCGCTGTCTGGGTAGACAGAGTGGCACGAAAACAGTTCATTCAGACAGCAGTTCTGGTGAAAACTGGCCGCAACCAGTTTTATTAAAGTCCACAGCAAACAGATAAAAACAAATCATAAACAGAAGACCTGGGCTTGTCTAGCCACTAATTACACTTAGATAGATTTCCCTTTCTATCCGGGTCCAGACTCTACCAGTCTGTGCCCAAAACAACACATATGTTCAGTAGTTACCAGCGTTTACCAGCATTTACCAGCATTGAGGTTCACAGAGTCTCCTCCTTGTGTCTGAAGGCACCTTCAGCGTCCAGACTTGAGAGAGCTCCCCTCCTATTCAGCCGCTATTCACACGGATTCTCACTGAGGCTACTCCTGTGTCCGAGGTACATCGAGCACCCAGACTGAGGTAGCTCAGACTCCTGGAGACTGCTTCTTGTGCCGGGACACCTTCCTGTGTCCAGACTAAGCCAGCTCCCACTCCTGGAGACTGCTTCTTGTGCCGGGACACCTTCCTGTGTCCAGACTAAGCCAGCTCTCTGACTGTGTTTGCAGACACCTACTTCTGGTCTCCTAATTAACAGCTGAATGGTTTCAGGCCTGAGCTGCAAGTGTGTGCTGAATGTAAGGTGTAGTGACCTTTCTCTACCACTAGGTTTACAAAGCCACACATTTCCCTTATACCATACAGCACAGTACCTAGGTGAAATGTACACCCCATTCGACACATTCCTTCACTGTCTCACAACTGTTAAACATTTACCAGCCGGCAGGCTTCTGCCTCTTCCGATTCCGTCCGCTCCCTGGCAGCACATCGCGATGGATTTCATCACGGATCTTCCCATCTCTTCTGGCTGCTCAGTGGTATGGGTTGTGGTGGACCGCTTCTCTAAAATGGCTCACTTCGTTCCGCTATCTGGCCTCCCGTCTGCTCCAGAACTGGCCACTCACTTCATCCAGCACATCTTTCGTCTACATGGATTTCCTCTCCACATCGTGTCCGACAGGGGCGTCCAGTTCACCTCTAAGTTCTGGAGAGGACTCTGTAAAATGGTAAAAATTGAACTAGATTTTTCTTCTGCATATCATCCCCAGTCAAATGGGCAAGTGGAGAGGATCAATCAAATCCTGGCTGGATACCTGCGTCACTTCGTCAACGCTCATCATAATGACTGGGTAGAATTACTGCCCTGGGCGGAATTCTCCTACAACAATCAAGTAAGTGAATCTTCTGGAAAGTCTCCCTTTCAGATTGTGTTTGGACTGCAACCCGGAATTCCTCTTCCTGTCTCGGGATTGTCGGATGTTCCGGCAGTCGATACCTTGTCAAAGAATTTCTCGGACATTTGGAGAGAGACCAGGTCGGCTTTGGAGAAAGCTTCTCAACGTATGAAAACGCATGCGGACAAAAGACGTTTGGAGGCTCCCATCTTTCGTCCAGGAGACAAGGTATGGCTCTCCTCCAAGTACATCCGTCTGAAGTTACCATCGTACAAATTGGGTCCTCGTTTCATTGGTCCCTTTGAAGTTTTGAGACAGATCAACCAGGTCTCTTATAAACTGAAATTGCCTAATTCTCTAAGAGTACCTAACTCCTTTCATGTTTCCCTCCTCAAACCAGTAGTGTTGAGCTCCTTTTTTAAGGACCCGGGTACCACTCCTGATCCGGTCTCTGAGGATGATGTTTTTGAGGTAAAACATATCTTGGCCTCTAAGCGAGTAAGAGGTAGGATCTATTACCTGGTGGACTGGAAGGGTTTTGGTCCTGAGGAGAGGTCTTGGGAGCCTAAAGAGAACATCCAGGTCCCTCTTCTTCTTAAAAGATTTCACGCAGGCTTGAAAAAGAGGGGGAGTAAAGAGGGGGATACTGTTACACTCGGTCCCAGCGCTGCCTCTGCACTCCGTTCTGCTCACTCACCTGTTCCTCGGGCTGTCCCTCTGCGGCGGTCTGTGTGTGGGCTAGGGTCTCCTGTCCCATCTGCTCTCCGGCGTCCTGAGTCCTTCTCCACTTCCTGGCACGCTGCTGGCAGGCCTCCAGACAGTCGGCTTAGGACGCGAGGCCGCGCCCACCGCCTCTCTTAAAGGGGCAGCGTGCATCTTTTGAAATAGCTAATTATCCAATGGCTGCGCACTCAGTACTATATCTGGTCACTCCACCATTAGGGGAGTGCCGGAGCAATGTGTTCTATCATTGCTACATCCGGTTCTGTTCCTGTTCTGTCTGCGCTGCGTCTGCAGTCTCTGTGCTTCGCTGATACTGTTTGTCTCCTCAGATCATTGCTAACCCGTATCTGGCTAATCTGGACAATCTCGGCTATTACTGGCGCAAGTGTCATCCCGTTCCGCCATCAGCCATCCGTACCCGTGGACCGTGACAAGGTCACTGAAGCCAGCCTTCTACCATCCGTTCTGGACCAGGACCTTACCCTTCTCCGTCAAGAACTTTCCACGGACTCTGTAAATACTTGTTACCCTTTTGGTCCCTCTGGGACAGCTGCCACGTGTTCGGGGTCTAACTGGAGGTAGCACCTGTGTCCTCCGGGTATTCCATTCTGGTCCTGTTCGAGGGGCCTTACTACGGGTACCCGGGGCTCACTAGTTACGCCCCCTTCGGAGCCCCCCGGACCGCGGTCTCGAGGTTCCACATTAAAAAATAAATACGAATGTGAACTTCACCACCTCTGCCTCCGCTTCCATTCGTTACAGAGAGTTGCAAATTTCTGGTGCTGTATAATCTGCATGACATTATTGTACTAGATTTCCCTTGGTTACAGTCTCATAATCCTGTTTTGGATTGGAAATCTGTGTCTGTGACCAGTTGGGGCTGCCAATGTGTTAATGCCGACACTCCTGTTTTTTCTGCCTCTCCCAAGTCTCAGGATGTTCCTGACTTTTTGACTGATTTTTCGGATGTATTTAGTGAAAGTAAATCTGCATCTTTGCCCCCTCACAGGAGCTACGATTGCGCTATTGAATTAGTGCCTGGTGGTAAATTTCCTAAAGGTCGCCTTTTTAACTTCTCTGTACCTGAACTCGATGCTATGCGATCTTATATCAAGGAGTCATTGGAGAAGGGTCATATCAGACCATCCTCTTCACCCTTGGGTGCCGGTTTTTTCTTTGTGGCCAAAAAGGATGGTTCATTGAGGCCGTGTATTGATTATCGTCTCTTGAATAAGATCACTGTGAAGTATCAATATCCATTACCCTTAATTTCTGACCTGTTTTCCAGGGTGAAAAGTGCTAGTTGGTTTACCAAGCTTGACCTCAGGGGAGCATATAACCTTATTCACATTAAGCACGGGGATGAATGGAAGATGGCATTTAATACCCAGAGGGGCATTTTGAGTACCTAGTGATGCCCTTTGGGCTCACTAATGCTCCTTCCGTCTTCCAATCCTTCATGAATGATATTTCCAGGGATTTTGTGGACACATTTCTGATTGTTTATTTGGATGATATCTTGATTTTTTCCAATGACTGGGACTTTCATGTGAAACATGTTCGGACTGTGTTCCAGATTTTGAGAGAGAATGCACTGTATGTGAAGGGATCAAAGTGTCTTTTTGGCGTACAGAAGGTCTCATTTCTGGGATTCATTTTGTCTCCATCTGTTATTGAAATGGACCCGGTCAAGGTTCAAGCCATCTGTGATTGGGTCCAACCTACTTCATTAAAGGCTCTTCAGAGATTTTTGGGTTTTGCCAATTTTTATAGTAAATTTATTGGTAATTTCTCCGGTATTGTTAAACCATTGACTGATTTGACCAAAAAGGGTTCTGATGTGGTGAATTGGCCTCCTGAGGCAGTCTCTGCGTTTCAGGAACTTAAGCAGAGATTCACTTCTGCTCCTGTTCTACGGCAGCCTGATGTTTCTCTACCGTTTCAGGTGGAGGTTGATGCCTCTGAAATTGGGGCAGGTGCCGTTTTGTCCCAAAGAGATCCAGAGACCTCTAAGAGTAACCCTTGTGCCTTTTTCTCTCGAAAATTTTCTCCAACTGAACATAATTATGACGTGGGTAATCGGGAGTTATTGGCCATGAAGTGGGCCTTTGAAGAGTGGAGACATTGGCTGGAAGGAGCCAAACATCAGGTGGTGGTCCTCACGGACCATAAAAATCTGGTTTATCTCGAATCAGCTAAGCGACTTAATCCTAGACTTGTTTTTCACACGTTTTAATTTTGTGGTTTCTTTTCTTCCTGGCACTAAGAATGTTAAGGCGGATGTCCTCTCGAGGAGTTTCTTTGCGGACTCTCCTGAGTTATCTGATCCTACTGTTATTTTGAAAGAGGGTTTAGTTCTTTCCGCCATCTCGCCCAATTTGAGACTGGCCTTGGAAGGGTGTCAGGAGGATAAACCTGAGCGCTGCCCTATTGGGAAATTGTTTGTCCCAGACCAGTGGAAGAACAGTGTGATGTCTGAGATTCATTGTTCCGCGTTGGCTGGTCATCCCGGGATTTTTGGTACCAGAGACTTGGTGAGTCAGTCCTTTTGGTGGCCCACTTTGTCTCGTGACGTCAGGAAATTTGTGCAGTCCTGTGGGACTTGCTCTCGCTCCAAGCCTTGCTCTCGCTCTAGTGGTTTGTTAATGCCATTACCTGTGCCCAAGAGGCCATGGACCCGTATCTCTATGGATTTTATTTCCAACCTCCCTGTTTCTCAGAGAATGACCGTTATCTGGGTAATCTGTGATAGGTTTTCTAAGATGATACATCTTGTGCCATTACCTAAGTTACCATCCTCCTCCGAATTGGTGCCTTTGTTCCTTCAGCACATGGTTCGGTTACATGGCATTCCGGAGAACATTGTGTCTGACAGAGGAGTCCAGTTTGTTTCCAGATTTTGGAGGACATTTTGTTCTAAACTTGGTGTTCAATTATCTTTCTCCTCTGCTTTTCATCCTCAGACCAATGGACAAACCAAGAGAACAAACCAGACCTTGGAGACTTATTTGAGATGTTTTGTGTCTGCTGATCAAGATGACTGGGTCTCTTTTTTGCCTTTGGCTGAGTTTGCTCTTAATAATAGGGCTAGCTCTGCCACCTTGATATCTCCATTTTTCTGCAATTTTGGGTTTCACCCTCGATTTTCTTCGGGACAGGCGGAGGCTTCTGTCTGTCCGGGTGTTGACTCTGTTGTGGAGCGTATGCAGCAGATTTGGGACCAGGTAGTGGAGAGGTTGTCTCTCTCTCAGGGGAAGGCCCAACGGTTTGCCAATCGGCATAAGACTGATGGTCCTCGGTTTAAAGTGGGGGACTTGGTTTGGATGTCCTCAAGAAATATCCCTATGAGGGTTGCATCTCCAAAGTTTAAGCCCAGGTTCATTAGACCTTATAAGATCATGGAGATTCTTAATCCTGTTTCCTTCCGTTTGCTTCTTCCAGGGACATTTAAGATCCATAACGTGTTCCACAAGTCCTTATTGAAGAGGTTTGTCGAGCCAGTGGTTCCTATGGCTGTGCCTCCTGACCCTGTTTTGGTTGAGGGCAATCTGGAGTATGTGGTTGAGAAAATATTGGATTCTCGTTTTTCTAGACAGAAACTCCAGTATTTGGTTAAGTGGAGAGGTTATGGTCAGGAGGACAATTCTTGGGTGTTTGCTTCGGACATCCATGCTAGGAGACTGATCCGTGCCTATCACCGAGCTCATCCTGATCGGCCTAGTTGCACAAGTGAGGGTTCAGTGACCCCTCCTCAAGGGGGGGGTACTGTTATGAATGTGCTAGAGATGGTTTCTGAGCAGAGGCTCCCTCTGGTGGTTACAGACAGTACTGAACCTTTCAGCGAGGAGTGGCAATCTGGAATCACGGACTGGTCTGATATAGGGGAGGTTCCCTCCCATGATGGTTGCCGGTGATCAATTGTTCTTGTCTCAATTGTGTTTCCTCGTTCATTTGGAGGTTTGCTGGAGTCCTGTCTGCATCTCCTGCTTTCAGATGGGATATTTTTTGCTTTTCTTTTTGTGCTTGCTTTTTGCTTTGTTTTCTGCACTTTTGTGGCGGTCAGCCGGGTCCCCTCCTGGGGCCTGGGCTCCTCACAGTTTTTCTGCGGCCACTGTTGTTTGCTCATTTGCTTTTTCCTGTTTTTTCAGCAGCTGCTGCTTGGTTTTTGTTCACACTGAGATCTGATTTAGTGGGAGGCGAGATCGTGTGATCTCAGTGTTTTTGTAATCAGAATTGTTGGATTTTTGTAGGGTTTTCTGGGTTGCAGAAAGTAATCTCTCCTGTCCTATCCTGTTTAGTCAGCTTGTGGCTCCGGCGTTTGCTCAGTCTATTTTCTGCCTGTGTTTGTGTTTTCATCTTGTCTGGCCGCCATTATATGTTTGGGGGCTTCCAATTTTCTTTGGGGATCTGCTCCGGGGCAGATAGCTTTCATCTTTCTGCCTTTGGGTGTAGTTGTCTTTCAGGCTGTGACGAGACGTCTAGGATCTACGTGGGAACGCTCCACGGCTGCCTCTAGTTGTGTCGTTGGTTTAGGAATCTGCAACCCATCAGTTACCAACATCTCAGGTGTTCGACTGCCCTGCTGTTGTTCCTGTCCTCCTCAGCTACCGAAACATAACAGCTCACCTTACATCTTCATAAGTTCCTTAAGGGGTCTAGTTTCCAAAATAGGGTCACTTGTGGGGGGTTTCTACTGTTTAGGTACTGTAACCAGTTCAGGGGGTATAGCTCTGGGATCGCCGTCTCGGGTAGACAGAGTGGCATAGAAAAAGTTCAAGCACAAACAGCAGTACTGGAGTAAACTGGCGGCAACCAGTTTTATTAAAGTCCACAGCAACAAACATAAACCAAATCATAAAACAAAGTCCTAAGCCTGGCAGACTGCTAGCTAGACACAGTTAGTTCCCTCACTACCGTGGTCTAGGCTCTAACAGCCTGGCCAAAACAACACATATTTTGTAGTTACCAGAGCTTGGCTTCCAGGAGACTCCAGCAGCGTCTGAAGCCAGATTCAGACTGAGAGCCCTGTCTGTCTAGCTCAACCACCTACTTCTGGCTGCTTAATTAGACAGCTGAGTGCACTCAGGGTTGGGCTGCAAGCCTGTACTGGATGGGGAGTGGAGTGAACGTCGCACTGCCAACCTACCTTCACTCCAACATTCCTCATGCCACCCAGCTAAGAAACCTGGGCGAGATGTACACCCCGTCCAGTACGCACCCCTTCACTGTCTCACATATCCCCCCCCTCTTCTCCAGACCGGAAGGCTGGTCAACAACCCCAAAGAGACAGTGAACTCTGGACAAGGCAACTGCATTACCTTGTAACTTCCCAGGCCTATGCTCTACCGAGAAATTGAATTCTTGAAGCGAAAGGAACCACCTTGTCAACCTGGCATTCCTTTCCTTGTTCTGCTTCATCCATGCCAGAGGAGCATGGTCTGACTGTAATTTAAATTTCCTGCCCAAGAGGTAATAACGTAGCGAGTCCAGCGCCCATTTGATTGCGAGGCACTCTCGCTCCAGAATGGCATAATTTTGTTCAACCGGTGTCAGTTTTCGACTCAGATACATGACCGGGTGCTCCTCACCCTTCACGACCTGCGACAAAACCGCCCCTAACCCCACATTAGAGGTATCAGTTTGAACAAGAAACTCCTCCCTGAAATTAGGGGTGACCAGAACTGGGCTTTAACATAAAGCCATTTTCAAAGACTGAAATGCTTTTTCTGCCTCGGATTCCAAACTACCATTTTTGACTTCCCACCCTTTGTCAGGTCGGTCAACGGGGCAGCAATGGAGGCAAAATTTTGTACAAATCTGCGATAGTACCCAGTGATGCACAGAAACGCTTTGATCTGTCGTTTTGTGAGGGGTGTAGGCCAGTTCTGAATCGCCTCTACCTTATTGTCTTGGGGCTTAATCAGCCCCTGCCAATGACGTAGCCCAGGTACTTGGCCTCTTCTAGGCCAACTGCACATTTCTCTGGGTTTATGTTCAGCCCAGCTCCGCCTATCGAGTCTAAGACGGCTTGTAGCTTAGCGAGGTGACTCTCCCAATCGGAACTGAAAATTACCACATCATCCAGGTAGGCAGCCGCATAGGCTTGATGCGGGCGCAGGATCAGGTCCATAAGCCTCTGAAAGGTAGCCGGGGCTCCATGCAAGCCGAATGGCATCACAAGGTACTGAAACAAGCCGTCGGGGGTTGCAAAGGCCGTTTTTTCTTTTGCCTCCTCAGACAGGGTATCTGCCAGTACCCTTTTGTCAGATCGAGGGTTGTAATATAACGGGCGCCCCCTAACCTCTTGATTAGCTTGTCTACCCGGGGCATAGGGTAGG
This sequence comes from Oophaga sylvatica, assembly GCA_033576555.1. NCBI lineage: Eukaryota > Metazoa > Chordata > Amphibia > Anura > Dendrobatidae > Oophaga > Oophaga sylvatica. The sequence continues at coordinate 120,826,783 of JARQOD010000009.1, read as the reverse complement.
CGTCAAACTTTGACACGTCGTTCAACTTTCTAAAATCATTGCAGAACCTCCAGGTTCCATTAGGTTTTGGGATCAGGACAATCGGGCTACACCACTCGCTTTGGGCATCCTCAATGACCCCTAGGGCTAGCATCCGTTTGATGTCAGTGGAGACTATCTCTCTACGGGCTTCTGGAATCCTGTATGGCTTCAGCTTGACCTTAGTGCCGGGTTCGGTCTCGATATGGTGCTTCACGAGAGAAGTCCGGCCGGGCAAGTCTGAAAACCTCTGCTGATTTTTCTGCAGAAACTCCCGTACTTCCTGTTTTTGGTGTACTGACAATGACTCACCGACTATCACAGGAGGTATAGGTGGTTTTAACCCTTTCTCTAATTCACCCGAGGCCAATAATGACTCTCTGTCCCTCCAGGGCTTGATCAGGTTGATATGGTAGACCTGGTAGGGCTTCCGTCTCCCTTGCTGGTGTACCTTGTAGGTGACCTCGCTCACTTTCTGTACTATCTCATAGGGTCCATGCCACTTGGCCAAAAACTTACTTTCCACCGTTGGGATTAAGATCAGGACCCGATCCCCGGGGTTGAATGTCCTAACTTTTGCTGACCGATTATATATTTTGCTTTGAGCTTCTTGGGCTCTCTGCAGGTGATCCTTAACCAATGGCATAACCTTACCAATTCTATCCTGCATCTGGGCAATATGCTCTATAACACTCTTGTATGGGGTTGCCTCGGTCTCCCATACTTCCTTGGCTATATCTAGCAAGCCCCGCGGGTGCCAACCATATACCAACTCAAAGGGAGAAAATCCAGTAGAAGCTTGGAGCACCTCTCTGACCGAAAACATTAGGTAGGGTAACAGGTAGTCCCAGTCCCGACCATCTTTCTCCACTGCTTTCTTTAACATGTGTTTTAACGTTTTATTAAAACGTTCAACCAGCCCATCCGTCTGTGGATGATACACAGATGTTCGAATGTGCGAGATTTTAAGCAACTTACACAGCTCCTTCATCACCTTGGACATAAAAGGTGTGCCTTGGTCCGTGAGGATCTCTTTAGGGATTCCTGTCCTGGAAAACATATGGAAGAGTTCCCGTGCAATATTTTTGGACGCCATATTTCTTAAAGGGAAAGCCTCGGGGTACCGGGTTGCATAATCAAGTACCACTAGTATGTATTGGTGCCCCCTGGCTGATTTCACAATAGGACCTACCAAGTCCATCGCTTCTCTTTCAAATGGTATCTCTATAACCGGAAGCGGGACTAATGGACTACGGAAGTGGGAAACCGGAGCATTTATCTGACACGTGGGGCAGGATTTGCAATAATCCCCCACATCTCGATAAACCACTGGCCAGTAAAACCTCTGGAGGATTCTTTCCTGGGTCTTGTCCATCCCCAGGTGCAAACCAAGCACGTGGTTATGTGACAAACTTAGCACCATACTTCTATATGGTTTAGGTACCAGGAGCTGACTCACGACCTCTCCACTGACCTTAGTGACCCTATATAGCAGCTCATTGTTCATGGCAAAATGGGGAAATCGTTTATCAGAGCTAGGCTCTTGTGGGATCTCATTCAGAACAGTTATACTTTCCCTGGCATTTTTAAGAGTGGGGTCTCGCAACTGCTCACTCCTGAAATTTTCACGGGCCACAGGTAGATCAGGGACATTCTGTTCCAGAGAACCATTATCCCCCTCCCCCAACATCACCTGAAATGGAAATTCATCATTATCATTATCATCATCTAAGTTCAACAACACACTAGCATTGTGGTCCGCCCCTATGGACCGCGCAACCTCAATAGGTGCTTCATCACACTGTCCGATAGAACCGTTTTTTCCCCACAGACCCTAAAACAGGGGAAAGTCACGACCCAATATGACGTGGTGCATCAGGTTCTTCACCCCCACTTCATACGAGATCTCCCCGAGTTTTGTGACGAAGTCCACGGAAGTCACCGGGTAGACTTTGGTATCTCCATGGATGCACACCACGCTCAGGTGTTTATCGGGGATGAAGTCCCTATCAGCCAGGCTGGCATGTACCAGAGTCACTTGACTCCCTGAGTCTAGGAGGGCTTGTACGGGGCAGCCATTTATAACCACCTGGGACACCTGTGGGCCATTCTCCTCGGCTGGGGTGGCCACGCACACTGGTTCCGCGAGGAGAGAGAGAGACCTTCCAGCATCACAGTCCATAGGTTCCCCCACTAGTGGACAGTTGGCTGAAATATGACCCCGTTCACGGCATCTCCAACACTGTCTTAGGTCTGGGGGTTCAGACGGGGAGACCTTTCTAGGCCTGGGAACTTCCGACAGGGAAGCATCGGCCCTTGCCTCACACATGTCCCCTCGGGCCTGGCCCTGTCTATCAGCAGCCCCCCTGGCCCCACCAGCTGGAACTCTCTTACCGGGAGATGTCGGAGGCCGGGAACTCCGAAGTGACGACCGCTCGGACGGCTGGTCACGGAGGTAGTCTTTGGCGGCGGAGTACCTCTCTATCAGGCTGACCAGTTGATTGGCGTCTTTGGGGTCTCCCTGTCCGACCCAGAGCTGCACCTCATGAGGAAGGGCCCAGATGTACCGGTCCACCACTATCTTTTCGACCATTTGGGCAGGGGTGCTGACGTCAGGCTCCAGCCACTTCTTTACTAAATAAATTAGATCATACATTTGTGAGCGAGCAGGCTTGTCCCCACTGTATCTCCAGTTATGGACTCTCCTGGCACGGACTGCAACCGTAACCCCCAGGCGGGCAAGAATCTCCGCTTTCAGCTTGGCATAGTCTCTGCTGTCCTGCTCGCTGAGGTCAAAATAGGCCTTTTGAGGTTCCCCAGTCAGATAGGGTGCGACCACCATGGCCCATTCAGATGGTGGCAGATTCTCCTTCTCTGCCAGTCTTTCAAATATAGCGAGATATGCCTCCACATCATCATGAGGCGTCATCTTCTGCAGGGTCTGTTTTACCGCCTTCTTTACCGCGGACAACGCAGGTGACCTTGCGTCATCACTCTGGACGAGGTGCTGAGAGCCTGGCGTAGTGCTGCAACCTGCTCCATTAATAATCGGTTAGTTTCCTGCTGTTGCACACTAGCTTGCGCCATATATTTAAGCAGCTCCTCCATGCTGTCAGACTTGTCTGTCCCGGCAACGGCAGCCTTTACCTAGGACATGCACACTCCAAAGTCTTTACCACAACAAGTTCAGCTTTTTCTGTGCAGACACTATTAGGGCTACTCTCTCTTTAAGGCTGCTTTGACAGACGTTTCCTTTTTTTTTTTTTCTTTGCTGCTGTTTTAGCCACTGTGCTGCCCGCATTCGAGCACCAATTGTATCCAGTTCAGGGGGTATAGCTCTGGGATCGCCGTCTCAGGTAGACAGAGTGGCATAGAAAAAGTTCAAGCACAGACAGAAGTACTGGTGTAAACTGGCGGCAACCAGTTTTATTAAAGTCCACAGCAACAAACATAAACCAAATCATAAAACAAAGTCCTAAGCCTGGCAGGCTGCTAGCTAGACACAGTTAGTTCCCTCACTACCGTGGTCTAGGCTCTAACAGCCTGGCCAAAACAACACATATTTTGTAGTTACCAGAGCTTGGCTTCCAGGAGACTCCAGCAGCGTCTGAAGCCAGATTCAGACTGAGAACCCTGTCTGTCTAGCTCAACCACCTACTTTTGGCTGCTTAATTAGACAGCTGAGTGCACTCAGGGTTGGGCTGCAAGCCTGTACTGGATGGGGAGTGGAGTGAACGTCGCACTGCCAACCTACCTTCACTCCTACATTCCTCATGCCACCCAGCTAAGAAACCTGGGCGAGATGTACACCCCGTCCAGTACGCACCCCTTCACTGTCTCACAGTACATTGTTAAGGATGTTAATAAATATTGAAGATATATGTGGTCATTCTCCACGTACATGCATGTACATTCAGTTGACATCAGATTTGACAGCAGACAATTAAGACGATAGTACACCCCTCAAGTGTGACCCCCAAAACATCAGGAGCTCTTCAAGCGTGATATGGCGTCCACACTCAATTCCAGCCAATTTTGCATTCAAAAAGTCAAACGGTATTCCTTTCCTTCCGAGCCCTGCATTGTATCCAAACAGTAGTTTTCCCACACATGTGGTGTATGGGTGAGGTCAGCTGAAATTGCACAACACATTTTGGAGTCCATTTTATCCTGTTACCCTTGTGGAAATAAAAAAAAATTGGGTCTAAATTAAAATTTTTGTGAAAAAAGTAAAATGTTAATTTTTTCCTTCCACATTCCATTAATTCCTGTGAAGCACCTGAAGGGTAAATAAACTTCTTGAATGTGGTTTTGAACACTTTTATGGGTGCAGTTTTTAGAATGTTGTCACTTTTGGGTATTTTATGTCATATAGGCCCCTCAAAGTCACTTTTTGTAAATTTTGTTGAAAAAATTAGAAATCGCTGGTCAAATTTTAAACCTTCTAACTTCCTAAGAAAAAAATGTATGTTTCTAAAATTGTGCAGGTAATGTTATTTATTAACTACTTTGTGTGACAAAATTCTCTGGTTTAAGGGCATAAAAATAAAAAGCTTGAAAATGGCAACATTTTCTAAATTTTTGCAAAATTTCCGATTTTTTCACGAATAATCGCAAGTCATATTGAACAAATTTTACCATTATCATGAAGTGCAATATGTCATAAAATAACAATCTCAGAATCAATGAGATCCGTTTAAGCCAGTTATTACCTTATAAATTGACACTGGTCAGAATTGTAAAATTTGGCCCGGTCACGAAGGTGAAAACAGGCTTGCGGGTAAAGGGGTTGGCCACTACTTTGTTGATGCCTATCTTCAGGATAGGTTATCAATATATGATCAGTTGATCAGTGGGGACGTGACACCTGGCACCCACTGGCACCGCTATAATGAGGCGACTTGAGCCTCTGTCTCAGGCGGCGGCAGCGAGGGGGCGGCAAAGCAGGAGCGCAGTTCCAGCCCGTCGGCCCCGCCGACACTGAACTGACAGTTCAGTGCCGGCGGGCCCTTTAATCGCGGGCGGAATGCAGCACAGGCCCTTTAATCGCGGGCACATATGCAGCACAGGCGACGTGATCGTCATCACGCCGCCTGCGCGCCGTGATGACGTCACGCCGCCTGTGCCAGGAGAAGACGGAGTTGAGCGCGCTTCTTCAGAGCTGCGGGGGAGATAGGTGAGTACTGGCTTTTTTTTTTTAACTGGGCGACTATGCTGGCTATGGGGGATTCTGCTGCTTATGGGGGATTATTCTGGCTATTGGGGGATTATGCTGGCTATGGGGGGATTATGCTGGCTATTGGGGGATTATGCTGGCTATTGGGGGATTACGCTGGCTATGGGGGGGATTATGCTGGCTATGGGGGATTATGCTGGCTATTGGGGGATTATGCTGGCTATTGGGGGATTATGCTGGCTATTGGGGGATTATGCTGGCTACTGGGGGATTATGCTGGCTATTGGGGTATTATGCTGACTATGGGGGATTATGCTGGCTATGGGGTATTATGCTGGCTACAGGGGATTATGCTGCGTATTGGGGGATTATGCTGCGTATTGGGGACCTATGCTGCGTATTGGGGACCTATGCTGCGTATTGGGGACCTATGCTGCGTATTGGGGACCTATGCTGCCTATTGAGGACCTATGCTGCGTATTGGGGACCTATGCTGCGTATTGGGGACCTATGCTGCCTATTGGGGACCTATGCTGCGTATTGGGGACCTATGCTGCCTATTGGGGACCTATGCTGCGTATTGGGGACCTATGCTGCGTATTGGGGACCTATGCTGCGTATTGGGGACCTATGCTGCGTATTGGGGACCTATGCTGCGTATTGGGGACCTATGCTGCGTATTGGGGACCTATGCTGCCTATTGGGGACCTATGCTGCCTATTGGGGACATATGCTGTCTATTGAGGACATATGCTGCCTATTGGGGACCTATGCTGCCTATTGGGGACCTATGCTGCCTATTGGGGACCTATGCTGTCTATTGAGGACATATGCTGTCTATTGAGGACATATGCTGCCTATTGGGGACTATGCTGCCTATTGGGGACTATGCTGCCTATTGGGGACTATGCTGCCTATTGGGGACTATGCTGCCAATTGAGGACATATGCTGTCTATTGAGGACATATGCTGTCTATTGAGGACATATGCTGTCTATTGAGGACATATGCTGCCTATTGGGGACTATGCTGCCTATTGAGGACATATGCTGTCTATTGAGGACATATGCTGTCTATTGAGGACATATGCTGTCTATTGAGGACATATGCTGTCTATTGAGGACATATGCTGCCTATTGAGGACATATGCTGTCTATTGAGGACATATGCTGTCTATTGAGGACATATGCTGTCTATTGAGGACATATGCTGCCTATTGGGGACCTATGCTGCCTATTGAGGACATATGCTGCCTATTGAGGACATATGCTGTCTATTGAGGATATATGCTGTCTATTGAGGACATATGCTGCCTATTGGGGACTATGCTGCCTATTGGGAACATTTACCTGCCTATTGGGGACCAATGCTGCCTATTGGGGCCTATTGGGGACCAATGCTGCCTATTAGTCTGAGCCTGAGCTAAAAGTGGAGTTGCGCCAATATGTGCACTGATGAGGATGAAATTATATGGATTGGCAAGGCTGCAGTGATGGGCAGCGCAGGCTGTATGTCTCTTTGTGGGCAGTTTTATTGCTGGTATATTGTTTTTGTAGCGCTGTATATATATTGGTATTTTACTAATAGCAATTTGGAATCCCTAGGAAATAATGATGTCAAGAAAGAGAAAAATTGCTTCACTTGTGACAAATATGGAACCGAACATTGACCATCTCATTAACCAAAAGCAGGCCCATAGTTCCCACTGAAATACCAGTAAGATTGTTGATTTTTAACTTTACTTGTTCTTTATTTTAAGTATTGTATTTGTTCCTGTTTCTTTTTTACTTCAAAATAAGAGTGTAGTATATGGTGTATACAGGGTCATACACATCTGGTGCGGTATATAGAGTGTAGTATATGGTGTATACAGGGTCATACACATCGGGTGCGGTATATAGAGTGTAGTATATGGTGTATACAGGATCATACACATCGTGTGCGGTATATAGAGTGTAGTATATGGTGTATACAGGTCATACACATTGTGTGCGGTATATAGAGTGTAGTGTATGGTGTATACAGGGTCATACACATCGTGTGCGGTATATAGAGTGTAGTATATGGTGTATACAGGGTCATACACATCGTGTGCGGTATATAGAGTGTAGTATATGGTGTATACAGGATCATACACATCGTGTGCGGTATATAGAGTGTAGTATATGGTGTATACAGGATCATACACATCGTGTGCGGTATATAGAGTGTAGTATATGGTGTATACAGGTCATACACATCGTGTGCGGTATATAGAGTGTAGTATATGGTGTATACAGGGTCATACACATCGTGTGCGGTATATAGAGTGTAGTATATGGTGTATACAGGTCATACACATGGTGTGCGGTATATAGAGTGTATATACACTGCTGTATTATACTTTTCATATACAAGTTATAATGCTCTTATTCTTTGTATAGAGGTGAGTGTGCCATGTATAATATATGGTATATACAGCGTAGTGTCACATACATTGCTGTATTATACAATATACAACAGTTCTAATGCTCCATACCTAATATGCAGGATAATGTACAGTGTATATGATGTGACCTGTATAAGATGTGACATTGGCTTGCCCTCCCTAGTTTTGATCCTGGGTATGCCCATGCTCCTGCTGCTGGCTGCTGCGCACGGTGCTGCTTCCTTGATATCCTTGTGACTCCCTCCCCTCATGTCCAGAGTTAGGAGAAGTCAGGTCGGTGACTAGTTATTAATGCAACTACTTAAGTTACTATATGGGACTTGAAAACATGATCTCCCAACAAGGGAAATACACAGGCCTGTGTAGCGCTGCGGTGATTCCAGATGTGTTCAATGAGCACATCCGGATTCACCGCGCGTTCAGAAGGGGGCGGAGCTTTGTACTGATTTTACAATGGGGGGGCGCCATTTTGCAGTTCGCCTCAGGCAGCAGAGAGGCTAGGTTCACCCCTGCTGGCACCCTGGCCGATCAGCTGTTAACGACTCTGGCTGAAAGTTCTCAGATAATGCCAGAACACAGCAACTCTGTCAAACTGTAGTGGATGGACTTACAGTCTTTGACCGTAGCCACTATAGAAATGATGGAGCTGCTATGTTTCAGCAGCACATGAGAACTTCCAGCAAGCATTGGTAACAGCTGATCAGCAGGGGTGCAGGGTGTCGCACCACCAATGACCAGATATTGAAATAAAACAATAGTGGGCAATCCATTTAATCAATAACTTTATAATTGGGATAGGCTCTAAAGCACTGGTGTCCACCCTGAGGCTCGAGAGCCATATGTTGCTCGCGGGTACGTGACGTGTGGCTCATGGCTGTCAGCTTGTTGCATTAGCACCATCAAACAGCTATGAAGAGCAGGTCCCCAGACTTTTGTGAGTAGCCTCGTTCAAAAGAGAAGATCTAGATGCACATATACAGTAGTTAAAGCCTAGGGGTTGGAGAGATAATTTAAGTGGGTGGTAAGGTGGAGACAGGATGATACTGCCAGTTAAAGGGTTACTTGACGTTAGATGCGATAGTGTGGTGGGATGTGAGAATACCATATGGGGTAAAGTTGGGAACCCCTGGCTGTAAGTGTAGTGCCTCAATGTGATTTCTGTGGGAACATTTTGGCTGTTTTATACTGCTAATGGGGGTTCTGGGTGTCACTATTGTGGAGGGAGGTAGCGGGATCTGGATGTCACTACGCAGGGGCTTCTGGATGTGGCTGGCAACCCTCTCTCAGGGCTAAATGTGCTGATGTTGTCGGAACTCCACCTGCACAGGTCCTGTTGCAGTGGCAACCTTGGTTGTTATGCCCCTGCATAGTACCAACAGTGACAGAGTAACCATGTTAACAATAATGATTAAGATGAAAAAATAAAAAAAATAATGATTAGAATACAATAATAGGAAAAATACCAGAAACAGTATTAATAATAGCAACAATAATTATTTCATCGCTTTATAGCTTCTCCTTTGCTAGTGAAAATTCCCCATTGTGTAAACCAGATTCCACAAGGTGTGATAAATATTATGTATAGACATCTGGACTATCTGTCCGTAACCTGTAACAAGATGCAAATGACATGTAAATCAAAACAAATCTTTTATTCTACAATATCACACATGCTGTTTCTGTCACATAAATTATTTAGAGGAATGCATGGTTTACACACCTTACGCGAAGCCTTTTAAACTGAGCAGAGCAGGGTAAAGGGTAGACGAGGGTAGGCGACTGTCTAAAATGTCACCTTGCAATATGAAAAAAAACAACATTTTGTACACCTCACATTTTCATAGTAAAGCTGTGATACAGTAAATGGTTTTATATTATATTAAAAATTAGGCTATGGCTATGTATGCCATAGATATTTTTGGAATTTGATGTCACAACTCAAAACTGGCTTTCAGTATCACAGAGTCCCTGCACTCCCCGATCTCTCCAGGCGAGTAGAGGTTTAGTGATTGGGGCACCAGACAGTGCCAGTGCCTTGTGAAGTCAGCAAACTATTGAAAACCAAGTACTTAACCCCGTCACGACCTATGACATATAGGTACATCATAGGTCGTGTCCCGGCATTTGATACGGGCTACGGCACTGAGCAAGCATCTTTTCAGGCACATGACAGCTGATTTGATCAGCTGCCCCAAATTTTGTGGTCCATTTTCTCCCGATACCCTTGAGAAAAGAAAAAAGTTTGGGTCTAAAGTACATTTTTTATGAAAAAAGTTATATGTTAATTTTTTCCTTCCACATTGCTTTAGTTCTCGTAAAGCACCTGAAGGGTTAATAAACATGAATGTGGTTTTGTACACCTTGAGGGGTGCAGTTTTTAGAATGGTGTCACTTTTGGGTATTTTCTGTCATATTGACCCCCCAAAGTCACTTCAAATGTGAGGTGGTCCTGTGAGGCAGTAACAGGTGTTATATGCAGTTAGGGTCGCTATGTGTCCTGGGGAATGAATATAGAAGCGTATTGAGGTCGCTGGAGTGCATTGCAGTCACAGGTATAGCTATGATTGTGGTGCAAAATAAAAGTAAGTTTGGGTCTTGGGCAAGCTCTTTGCCCAAGGCAGATTTAAGAAAACCTAGCATGGGCTTTTATTTTTGGAGTGAAATACAGGATGGTAGTGGGGCAGTTCACTCCCTCCAGGCCGGGTCTTACAAGTGGCCCATGGCCACAGATTCCAGTTTAAAACCCTGCAGAAAAGGGTTTGGGTGTGTCAGTCTTGGTTTGCAAAGTTGCAGAGCAGGTGGCTCTGAAAAACTCAGCCTGTGTGAGGTAACATGGAGCCAAGCAGAGCCAAAAGCCCAGCACCCCTCAGCGTGACACGGTGGTGCAGTCGTCCACGGCAACCGGTCTTGGATTAGGACTGTTTTGACTCCCGGCTGCGATCAGGAGGATTCCATGTGCTGTTTCTTTTGTAAGTTTTTTGGACATTAAAAGACATTTGCTTTGAACTTTCCTGTGGTCCTTGCCTATTTGTCACACTGCACCAACCCGATGCACTACAGTCCCTAAAAAATGGTTTTGTCAATTTTGTTGGAAAAATGAGAAATCGCTGGTCAACTTTTAACCCTTATAACATCCTAGCAGAAAAAAAATAATGTTTCCAAAATTGTGCTGATATAAATAGACATGTGGGAAATGTTATTTATTAACTATTTTGTGTGACACGACTCTCTGATTTAAAAATTAAAAGTTTGAAAATTGCAAAATTTTCTGGATTTTTGCAAAATTTTGATTTTTTTTCATAAATGAACACAAGTCATATCGAAGAAATTTTACCATTAGCATGAAGTACAATATGTCACAAAATAACAATCTCAGAATCAGTGGGATACGTTGACGCGTTCCAGAGCTACAACCTCATAAAGTGACAGTGGTCAGAATTGTAAAAATTGGCTTGGTCATTAAGGTCAAAATTGACTCAGTCACTAAGGTCTTAACAATAGGTCACTTTGTGATGACACACTAAGAAATGTGCCTATTAACCCAATTTATTTACATAGTGCTGTTTCCAATACAGGGTTTGTCTGGTCATAACATATTGATGACCTTTCCTACAGGCCATCAATATCAGGTCAGTGGGGGTCCAATACCAGACTCCCTCACCTCTGTGTTATTATTTCCTCCAGCAGTCGCCGGATGAAAACACTTTGAACAGAGATCCAAAGTGGAGCTCCATTCAGTTTGTAGTGACAGCTGCCTGGCACTGCAGAGCAGCTCATCTTCAAAAGATTTTGGCTCCTTCCCAGAATTAATGTGCCAATTCTGGTGCGGAACCTCGACTCTTCCCAATTAACCTGATGTGTTGGCAATCAGGGTAATGGTTTTGGGATTGATGTGAGCTGTGTAATGTCAGCTGACATCAAGCTCAGGGACTAGTAATGGAGAGGTGTCTATCAGACACCACCATTACCATACTTGTCCCATAGTCAAAAGAAAGAAACAGCATCTGAACTTACTGCCTGTTTTCACGCTGCGAACGGTGACCTCATTAAGGTTACCGCTGTTCATCGGCTGAGAAATCCAATAACCTTACTGACGTCACAGAGCCAGATTCACACGATACCCTCACTGTGTTCCACCGGCCATAGTGCGCGGTTACGTTATTGATGTCACTGCTCATCACAATCTCCGGATGTAGCAGAGTCAGGGTTCGTCATGAGTTTTCCATATTATGGATTTACGGTGGACCCCTTTTGGATTATTTTATTTTTGCTCTTAATTGGGTAAAAGAGTGTAATTGTCAGGCATTGCTTTTACAATTAAAGGACTTTTCTGTGTGTGTTTCATTCATTTGACTTCGGGGTTAGTAATGGGGGTGTCTGATAGACACCTCTCCATTACGAACCCCTGGGCTTAATTTTAGCTGTGTAATGTCCCAAAACCATTACCTAGATTGTCAACACACCAGGGCAATCAGGAAGAGCTGAGGCAAAGCGCCAGAATCTAACGGATGCGCCATTTCTGAGGCGGCCGAGGGTTGATATTATTAGTCTGGGAAGGGGCCAATATTCATGGCCCCTTTCCAACCTATTAATATCAACCTGCAGCTGTCTGCTTTGCCTTTGCTGATTATTAAAATTGGGGACCCTTTTTTTGCAATGAATCCATCAAAATCGAATGCTATACTGCAGCTCTGTATGCCATATGATTTTGTTCACACACCCATAGACTTGAATGGGGTGAGTCTCATCCAATTTATGAATAAATTAGTGGAGGCTGCAATTTTTTTCACATGCAAATTTGGTCTGTGACAATAAAAAAAAATCGCCTGTCTGCAATGCCCCAATAAATAACATGGGTCCGAGTGCTGTCCGTTTTTTTTTTCACAGGCAGCACTTGAACCGAAAAGTGTAAACAAGCCCTTAAAGAGAGGAAACGTGTAAAGAAAATACTGATACTTCTCTATACTAATATCCACTCCTTGCTTGGCTAAAAAATATGTGCGCACCGCAGCTGCACTGTGTGAACTTATCATTTCGTTTTTAAAAATGCAATAATATTTTAAACATTACTGCATTATAGGTATTCCTAATTTTCATTACTCTTTCTGAATAAAACACTTTCTTATATGAATTATTGAATTACTATTCACTCACAAGTTAATGATGTCTTGGCCCTGTAAACATTATATCCACTGATTGAATTTAGGGTTAAATCATGTTAATTCTACTTGCTAATAATCTTTTCCTCTATTATTTTTTCCAGCCTTTTGCTGCAAAAAGAAAAAACAAAAAAAACACCCATCCAAACATTGGATAGTTTTTTTTTTACTGAAAAGAATGGAACAGTAGTACAAAAATAAAGCAAATAATGCAACAATGTCATATATTAATATCATCACTCATTAAAACTGGAGCCTTGTAAAACACAAATGACTTTGATGAAGTTCTTTGCTATGTATTATCCAAAGTGTTTCATGCTATAGACCTCATTGGATATCAGTAGTGTACATAAAGTAGAGAGGACCTCATAGCATAGATATGTGTCCCGTTCAGGTGCTACTTGACACTATCACACCCCTAATGACTCCTAACTGGAAGCCATTGTGCCTCCATCATATTTTCATGACTCAAGGACCTTTTTCTGCTCCCATGTTCCTTGCTCCTTTGCGGGTCACATCCCTGTACAAGTTCTTATGATTGTTACTACTCTGGAGAAGGTTTCAAATGTTTACCATGTTCCCATTTTGAAGGCCCCTCTTCAGGCCACACCATTCTTGTTGACCATACCTATTTACACCCTTCATAGTAATGTAGATCTTACCTATCAAACTCAACATATCTCACACAGTAATAACTGATACTAAAAGTCAGTTGGGCATATCACAAAGAAAAAAACTTTCAGAATGTTTAGATACTCAATACATAAACCAAAGAAGAAAGGCTGTATGTGTATCAACAGCAGCACATTCAAAATAATGAAAGAGTAATTAGTATTTTATTAACATTTGTAATACAAGAAAGAGCTATAAAAACGGTAAAATAAAAATGTCGATCTAACATGTCGATGCTCATAGCGCAGCTTTTAATAGCAGGTTTATATAGGCAGACCGCCAGAAATGATGTCCAATCGGTACATTTTTACTGATTGGTTGTTGTTTAGTTCCATCGGTCAGTCCACATAAACGGACTCCAATTACCGGCTCCTTTTAGCAGCAGACCATACACCCACATTTACACCAAAATAGCTGAAACCCATAGGGGTACAGACTTCACAAGACCCCTGAAGATGTTCTTTGATATCTTGCACCAAGACATTATCAGCAGATACTTTATGTCCTGTAATTTGTCAGGTACAGTGTTCATGGAACAGACTTATTTTCCATTACATGCCACGGCAGAGGCCTCAATAAGATTGAAATTTGCAGAATTAGAAAAGTAGTTTGCGTTAGAACCAAAACGCATCAAGCAGTGATGTACACCATTTACTGTATATAAAGTAGAATAAACTTCAAAACGCAAAAGCCATTGTATCTAGAGGTTGGAGGACAAATCATAACCTTGAACATTTTTTTTAGTGTGGCAGGGCATATTATCCTACTTAAAAAGTTGCGATGAATGGTGTACATGGTGGGCTGCAACGTTTAGAGCAGTCCATCACATTGCCTTTGCTGAATTGCCTTCTTCCAATAGTGCACCCTGGTGCCTTCTCTTCCCCAGGTAAGTGATCCACATATATTCATAAGATTAAGGTAAAACATAATTAATTAGACAGGGCAGTCTTCGTCCATTGCTCCATGGTCCAATTCTGAAAGCGCACGTCAGTATAGGTACTATTGCTGTGGACAGGGGCAGTATGGGCAATTTAAGCAGTGTGCAAATACACATTATCACTGACAGCAAAAACATTTTCAATAATTTGAACTACATTAGCTCTGTGGGGTCTTTGGACAACTAATGAAAGATCATAACCACCACATACAGGGATCGCACCACAAGACCTGCCATTTTGGAGATAGTCAGACCCAGTGGTCTAGCCATCACAATTTGGTCTTTGTCTAAGTCAGATACATATGCATGCCCATTTTCTTGCATCCAACACATCGACTCTATGAAATGACTGTTCACTTGCTGCCTAAAATATTGCAACCAATGACAGATGCCATTATCAAGGAAAATCAATGTTATTCACATCACCTGTCAGTAGTTTTAATGTCATTGCTGACCAGTGTATAGCACCACCACTGGTGGAAAAAGTCAGAAAAGGGCCCCTGTGCAACAACAATACATGGGCCCACTGCAGCCCAAGATCTCCTAAAAATGCAAAATTGCACCTGCTTTGGAGGTATAAATGGGCCCACTCACCTCTTGGGCCCCTGTGCGGCTGCACAGGTTGCACCAATGATATGTCCGTCCCTGAGCACCACCATATTTGTAATGCTGGACACAGGGTAACCAGTATTTTTTATGTAGGAAAAAGTCTCTGAAAATCTCTGTGTGTCATTCATAAATATGGCCCATGTCACAACTTTCAATTATCCATGGTCTTTTCATTTTCTCCATTCCTCTTTCACATCCTCTATATAATAGGCATATGTGAAGATGGTGAGTGTGGACCCACTGCACCGCTGGCATGGGTTACTCTGAAGGGTCGTATCTCAGTGACTACCTATTCTTCACTAGTGCCTCTGACGGTGAGGATAGGCTTGGGACATTTGGGAAGTCACCAGGTGCCTCTCCAGGGTAGTCCCTGGACCTGCAGCAGCTGACCGTAGGGTCAGAGGCAGAACATGAAGTGCCGAGGGCAAGGGCAGACGTGGTCAGACAGTCAGAGGTCGGGGCGGGCAGCACAGGATCAAAATACGAAGACGGGTCAGGAGCTGAGAGGTCAGACAAAACAAGTGAACAAGCTGGGGCGGTAACAGGAGAGTCAAAACAAACAAGCACCACACGCCTACCTACCACACATTCAGAAATCTACATGCCATTAACCCTCATACATTTTCAGACTCCCTACACTCATCACTGTCCCCAATCTCCTCTTTTTCCTGTCCTGATCTGGCTGTACACCACTACAATGACACTCTTAGAAGCATCTCCAAGCACAGAGTAAAACAACCCTGGCTCACATCGCAAACTCTATTTCTCCAGCGATACTCTAGGAGTGCCGAACGCTTATGGAGGAAAGCTTGCAAACCAGAAAACTTCATCCACTTCAAATTTATGTTAAGAACCTATTACTCTGCCCTTCACCTCGCCAAACAGACCTACTACACCTCCCTGAACTCCTCACTATCCAACCCCAAGAAACTTTTTGACACCTTTCACTACCTCCTCACGCCGAAAGCACAAGCCCCTATCACAGACATTTGTGCTGATGACCTGGCCTCTCACTTTATAGAGAAAATAGATAATATCCATCAGGAAATCCACTCCCAGCCACCAAGTGCTGTGACTCCCATCCCTCCCTGCATCTCCACTGGCTCACTGTCCATATTTGATCCCATCACAGAAGAAGTCTCCAGACTCCTCTCTTTTTCTCGTCTGACTACATGCACTACCGACCCCATTTCCTCACATCTCCTCCAGTCTCTCTCTCCAGTTGTCGCAACTCACCTAACTACAATCTTTAATCTCTCCCTCTCCTCTGGCATTTTCCCATCCGCCTTCAAACACTCTATTATTACTCCATTACTAAAGAAACCCTCCCTCGACCCATCCTGCACAAATAACTACAGACCAGTCTCCAACCTCCCCTTCATCTCTAAACTCTTGGAGCACCTGGTCTACTCACGCCTTACCCGTTACCTCTCCACTCATTCCCTCCTAGACCCTTCACAGTCCAGCTCTCACCCCCTACATTCAACAGAAACTGCACTCATCAAAGTGACCTATAACTTTCTGACAGCAAAATGTAATGGTGACCACTCTCTGCTCATTCTTCTCGACTTTTCTGCAGCTTTCGACACTGTTGACCACCGTTTCCTACTCTCTAGGCTCCAGTCACTAGGCATTAAGGACACTGCCCTCTCCTGGTTCTCTTTGTATCTTTCTGACCGCTCCTTCAGTGTTTTGTTCGCTGGCTCCACTTCATCCCCTCTTCCTCTCACTGTTGGGGTACCTCAGGGCTCAGTCCTTGGCCCCCTTCTCTTCTCTCTCTACACGGTCCCAATTGGACAGACCACCAGCAGATTTGGCTTTCAGTACCATCTTTATGCTGATGACACACAACTATACACGTCATCCCCCGACCTTACCCCCGCTGTACTACAGAACACCACCGACTGTCTGTCCGCAGTCTCCAACATCATGTCTGCTCTCTATCTGAAACGCAACCTATCCAAAACTGAACTTCTTCTACTCCCGCCGTCTGCCAACCTCCCTAAATCTGACATTTCTCTCTCCATGGGTGGCACCATAATAACACCCCGGCAGCAGGCTCGCTGTCTGGGTGTTATGTTTGACACCAATATCTCCTTCACCTTCCATTTACAATCTCTTGCCCCTCTTTGCCGCTTACACCTAAAGAACATCTCTAGAATCCGCCCTTTTCTCACCATGAAAACAAAAACCCTCACTGTCACCTTGATCCACTCCTGCCTGGACTACTGCAACGCTCTATTACTTGGCCTCCCCCTTACTCGACTTTTCCCTCTCCAGTCCATCCTTAATGCAGCAGCCAGGGTCATCCATCTGGCTAATCGGTATTCAGACGTGTCCGCTCTTCGCCAGTCGTTACACTGGCTGCCCATTCACTACAGGATCCAATTCAAAGTACTGGTTCTCACCCACAAAGCTCTCCTCAGTGCAGCACCCCCCTACATCTCCTCCCTCATTTCTATCTATCGGCCTAACCGACCGCTGCACTCTGCAAATGACTTTCGACTAACCTCTGCACTAATCCGTACCTCCCACTTCCGACTCCAAGACTTCTCCCATGCTGTGCCAATCCTCTGGAATGCTCTACCCCAAGAAATTAGGACCATCCACAACTTGCACAGTTTTAGGTGCTCCCTCAAAACACATTTGTTCAGCGCGGCCTATCACGTTCCCTAATCAGTCATTTTATGTGTGTGTGTGTGTGTGGCCCATTCACTATCTCTATCTATCCCCCACTCCCTCAACATGGCTGGACCATCATTGTAAATACACACCTGTACTTTGTATCTCCCCCACCTCATTGTAGATTCTAAACTCTCATGAGCAGGGTCGTCTTATTTTGCTTTTTAATTATTGTATTATTGTTAACGTTGTTACTTATGACTGTTGTGTTTGACACTGTTAAACTGTAAAGCGCTACGGAATGTGTTGGCGCTATATAAATAAAGATTATTATTATTATTACTAGAGATGGACTGAAACTAGGAACCCAAGTTCAGGCAAGGTATGGAGGAAGCTGCCCAATATATTCCCTGCTGGTAGGGGATAGGCCAGGAAGCAAAACTCAGTAGGACACAGTGGGTTAAATTCCTGCAGAATTTGGCCATTCCTCCCTATAGCCAGGAGGAGACTCTCCAGCCACATGAGAATGCAGCAGTGCTAGGAGTGCTGCATGAGGGAGTTCAGCGTGATGGCCTGATACTGGGAGGAGTAGAGCAGTGAACGGAGTTAGTAAAACAGCGCTTAGAAGACGTGTGAGTTACCGGTGTGATAGTGTACATAGAAAAAAGTAAGGAACCATGAATAGGCAATACATAAGGTTGCAGCCAAGCTGGTTCTAATCAATTAGAATTTTGTCTTTAAAATCCCAATAAAACTAATTTATTGGTTCAAGGGACTTTTTTCAAGTTTTCGATACAGAATACCGGCCTTAATTTACTTCCGATCTTTATCCTTTTCAAACTCGTACATTGGTGACACTGCCATTCCCACTGAGGAAGGAGTTTTATCCAAAACGTGCGTAGGAGCGGGCGGGCTGACCACAGGAGATTCCGCTGCTGCACTCTGCCAGGTAATTAGCAGGCATGATCTATGCACTATATTTTGGGAACCCTAACATTTAAAGGCACGGTTGACCATTATTAGGCATCTTTAATTAGCACATTTCCAGCCTACCACATGGATGTGCTGAATATATACTATCATTAGGTGCTCTATTGATGCCTATCCTGCACCATTGCCCTGCTACATGGATATGCAGAGTATCTATTGTGTTGCATAAATAACAGTGGATATGTGTTATTATGGCTAATGTAACAATGCTTTTGATTGTTTAATTACAGTCATGGCCAAAAGTTTTGAGAATGACACAAATATTAATTTTTACAAAGTCTACTGCTTCACTTTTTCTAATGGCAATTTGCATATACTCCAGAATGTTATAAAGAGTGATCAGCTTAACAGCAATTACTTGCAAAGTCAATATTTCGCTAGAAAATGAACTTTATCCCCCAAAACACATTTCAACATCATTGCAGCCCTGCCCTAAAAGGACCAGTTAACCTCTTTTCAGTGATTGCTCCATTAACACAGGTGTGGGTGTTGGTGAGGACATGGCTGGAGATCAATCTGTCATGATTAAGTAAGAATGACACCACTGGACACTTTAAAAGGAGGCTGGTGCTTGGCATCATTGTTTCTCTTCTGTTAACCATGGTTATCTCTAAAGAAACACGTGCAGTCATCATTGCAATGCACAAAAATGGCCTAACAGGGAAGAGTATCGCAGCTAGAAAGATTGCACCTCAGTCAACAATCTATCGCATCATCAAGAACTTCAAGGAGAGAGATTCCATTGTTGCCAAAAAGGCTTCAGGGCACCCAAGAAAGACCAGCAAGCGCCAGGACCGTCTCTTAAAAGTGTTTCAGCTGCGGGATTGGGCTACCAGCAGTGCAGAGCTTGCTCAGGAATGGCAGCAGGCAGGTGTGAGTGCATCTGCACGCACTGTGAGGTGGAGACTCTTGGAGCAAGGCCTGGTCTCAAGGAGGGCAGCAAAGAAGCCACTTCTCTCCAGAAAAAACATCATGGACAGACTGATATTCTGCAAAAGGTACAGGCAGTGGACTGCTGAGGACTGGGGTAAAGTTATTTTCTCTGATGAATCCCCTTTTCGATTGTTTGGGACATCAGGAAAGCGCCTCATTCGGAGAAGACAAGGTGAGCGCTACCACCAGTCTTGTCTCATGCCAACTGTTAAGCATCCTGAAACCATTCATGTGTGGGGTTACTTCTCAGCCAAGGGAATCGGCTCTCTCACAGTCTTGCCTAAAAACACAGCCATGAATAAAGAATGGTACCAGAATGTCCTCCAAGAGCAACTTCTCCCAACCCTCCAAGAGCAGTTTGGCGATCAACAATGCCTTTTCCAGCATGATGGAGCACCTTGTCATAAAGCAAAGGTGATAACTAAATGGCTCAGGGAACAAAACATAGAGATTTTGGGTCCATGGCCTGGAAACTCCCCAGATCTTAATCCCATTGAGAACTTGTGGTCAATCATCAAGAAACGGGTGGACAAACAAAAACCTAACAATTCTGACAAAATGAAAGCATTGATTGTGCAAGAATGGACTGCTATCAGTCAGGATTTGGTCCAGAAGTTGATTGAGAGCATGCCAGGGAGAATTGCAGAGGTCCTGAAGAAGAAGGGTCAACATTGGAAATATTGACTTGCTGCATTAACTCATTCTAACTGTCAATATAACCTTTTGTTACTCATATGTTTGCAATTATTATATTTCTGTCTGTGATAAAAACATCTGTCAAACACACATAAAAACCAGAGGGCAGCAGATCATGTGAAAATATAATATTTGTGTTATTCTCAAAACTTTTGGCCATGACTGTACAATATACATTTGGTCTTACCTGCCCTCCACACAGAGGTGTATCTAGGCTTTCTGGCACCCAGGGCAAGAATTCGGTTCGGCGCCCCCCCCCCAAGCACACATGCGATTTGCACACTTAGTCATGTACCAACTAGCTGCTCTCCCTAATGCTCCCAATGTTCAGTGAAAAATTGAGAGAAGCAGGAAGAGAAGCTCGTTGTCACAGGACCATAAGTATGAAAATCGCATATGAGTGAAGTGTCCATGTGATGACTACTGGAACCTGCAGAGCTGAATCCTGACATTGCAGCTTCTGAATTCTCACAACGAATGCACTGCACACTTTTAGGGTTCTCCCTTACCGGTGGACGGTCATGTCAGCACAAGCATGTGATTTATATACTTCTGGCCACATTCCGACTAGACGTGCCCGGCCTCGCTCCATTCATTTTCATTGAGCGAGGCCACATATGTCTAGTCAGCATGTAACCGCATGTATGTAAATTACCGGCTCGAGAGAATCCTAAGAGTGTGCGGTGAGCACTGTGAGAATTCTGAAATTGACTAATTCTCATGTCTTTATTTGTTAGGCGCATTAAAGGGGTTGTCCAGGTTTGTGCTGAGTCTGCAGTCATTCTATGTGACACAGACCTGGAGAACCCCTTTAATGCTCCTAACAAATAAAGACATGAGAATTAGTCAATTTCACAAATAATATTTACATCCAGGTACATTATATAGGACGTCGTCTCTGGAGTCGTTCTCCTTTTCTTCATCTTGTCCAGATCCCATGATGAGTTTTCTCATCCACAGCCGTCTCTGCAGACCTCCATCTTCTCCGCTGTTCTGCACCAACTCTCCACACGATGCTCTTAAAGACAGAAGAGTCATTATAATGCTCCTAAATAAAAATATCTGCAATATACTGTCGCCTCACACTATTCCCCTCCCTCCTCACACTGTCTCCTCTCACATCCCCCCTGTTCAGCATACTGTCTCCTCATATATTTACCCCCTCACTCTCTATACTGTCTACTCACACATACCCCTCACTCCCCATACTGTGTCCACATACATTCACCCGTTCGCTCCCCATACTGTCTGCACACATACCCCCATACTGTTTCCTCATACATGCACTCATACATACATACTCTTCAGTACCCTCAAATCCCCCACACATATTAAATCCTCCCATCCCCACTCCAAATCCCCCCACACACATTAAGTATCCCCATCCCCACTCCAAATCCCCTACACATAAAATAACCCAGCATCCCCACTCCAAATCCCCCCACACATAAAAGAACCCCCCATCCCCACTCCAAATCCCCCACACATAAAAGAACCCCCATCCCCACTCCAAATCCCCCCACACATAAAATAACCCCCCATCCCCACTCCAAATCCCCCCACACATAATGTATCCCCATCCCCACTCCAAATCCCCCACACATAAAAGAACCCCCATCCCCACTCCAAATCCCCCCACACATAAAAGAACCCCCATCCCCACTCCAAATCCCCCTCCACATAAAAGAACCCCCCATCCCCACTCCAAATCCCCCACACATAAAATAACCCCCCATCCCCACTCCAAATCCCTCCCACATAAAATAACCCCCATCTCCACTCCAAATCCCCCCACACATAAAAGAACCCCCCATCCCCACTCCAAATCCCCCCACACATAAAATAACCCCCCATCCCCACTCCAAATCCCTCCCACATAAAATAACCCCCCATCCCCACTCCAAATCCCCCCACACATAAAGTAACCCCCCATCCCCACTCTAAATTCACCCCCCATACACACACACACACACACACATTATGTCCCCCGTTAATCTTCGGTGGTATCTTCAGCTCTATAGTGGAGCACACTCACCACCAGTCTTCACCCTTCTGGGCGCCGCCAGCGAGTGTCGTCAGCAGCGTGATTACATGACCTGATCACGCTGCAGACGTCGCTCTGACATGGGGGACAGAGCTTTAATTGTACTGGCGTCTATATAGACGCCAGTGCAATTGATCCCTGGGAGCCGGCAAGCAGCAGCTTCTCTGCGCCGGCTGTCAGCTTGACAGCCGACACAGGGAACCGCCGACTCCCAGGCCAGGGGCAGCAGAACACAGCCGCAGGGGAGACACTGCGGACCGCAGCATTAGGCGGCCCGACTGCGCCCCCCCTGCCGGCTGCGCCTGGGGCACATGCCCCGGCTGGCCCCCCCTGGATATGCCCGTGCCTCCGCACTGCATGGCTGTTTGTTTGCCAACCTGTTTTATTTCATCTACCTTCACCTGTTCATGTGACCAATAAAGTTATTATATTTTGTACTTATGGACTACATGATTGTGTTCTTTTGGCTTGTTCCCCTCCATGGTAGTATTGCTAAAATCAGTCCGTATTGAGTCCTATACATGGGTCAGGGGCGGTGTATGATTTATTATTACCATTGATAACTGTATATGACTAATATTTCTACAACACTGTTTTGCTCCCGACATACCAATGTTTGTCATTTTTATCTATTGATACAGAATAGATGTCTAGAGATTAAGTTTAAAAAAAATGAAAAAAGTGCCAAAAAAAACACACTAGAACCCCAGTGGGATTTATTCAAAATTAAAGCGATGAGCGGTCTAGCTCACCCCAAACCATCTCGATTGGGTTCAGGTCTGGTGACTGTGGAGGCCAGGTCATCTGGCGTAGCATCCCATCACTCTCCTTCTTGGTCAAATAGCCCTTACACAGCCTGGAGGTGTGTTTGGGGTCATTGTCCTGTTGAAAAATAAATGATGGTCCAACTAAACGCAAACCAGATGGAATAGCATGCTGCTGCAAGATGCGTGTGGTAGCCATGCTGGTTCAGTATGCCTACAATTTTGAATAAATCCCCAACAGTGTCACCAGCAAAGCACCCCCACACCATCACACCACCTCCTCCATGCTTCACGGTGGGAACCAGGCATGTAGCGTCCATCCGTTCACCTTTTCTGCGTGCAAAGCAGTAATCAAAGCAAAAGGTGGCTGCTTTGAAGAACCTAGAATATAAGACATATTTTCAGTTGTTTCACACTTTTTTGTGAAGTGTAATGTATAATTCCACATGTGTTGGTTCATAGTTTTGATGCCTTCATTGTGATTCTACAATTTTCATAGTCATGAAAATATAGAGAAATCTTTGAATGAGAAGGTGTGTCCAAACTTTTGGTCTGTACTGTATGTTCTCAATCTACCCAAAAGACTCATAAATATCAAAGCTTAATATTTTTGGAAGTTGGAGTGGGTTGTTATTAGATTGGCTATCTTAGGAGGATATCTGTTTGTGCAGGTAACTATTACTGTGCAGAATTATTAGGCAACTTAATAAAAACCAAATATATACCCATCTCACTTGTTTATTTTCACCAGGTAAACCAATATAGAACTAAATGTAAAGAAAACCAAGGAGATGGTGGTGAGTTATAGAAGGAAAAAGAAGGATTACTTACCGATTACCATTGCTGGCCAGGAGGTTGAGATTGTTGAGAGCTACAAATATTTGGGGGTTCACCTTGACAGTAAACTCGATTGGAGGTGTCATACAGAAAAGGTTTACAAGAAGGGAATGAGCATACTGTACTTTCTGCGGAAGCTCAGGTCGTTCAATGTGTGCAGTAAAATGCTGGAGATGTTCTACCAGTCCGTTGTAGCAAGCGCCATCTTTTTTGCTATCATTTGCTGGGGCAGTAGTGAGCGAGTAGCTGACGCTAATAAGCTCAACAAACTTATCAAGAAAGCAAGTGCAGCTGTTGGCCTCCATCTTGACTCTTTTGAGGAGGTATTGGAGGATAGAATTCAGAAGAAGTGTAGGGCTATAATGAACAATAATACACACCCACTATACGAGCTGTTCTTGAAGCAGAAGAGCATATTCAGCAGCCGTCTAATCCTATTAAGGTGCAAGAAGGAGAAATTCAGGAAATCGTTTGTACCTACTGCTATGGGGATGCATAATAATTTCCTAAGGGTGGTAGAAAATAATGACCGATGGCTGGTGTACTAATGTCAATTAATATTGTCTTATATACACCTGAACTACACACTTTTATTTATTATGTAATGTTGGTATACCTGTGCAAGATTTATGTCCTAATATTTTATGTACTGCTGTTTGTATTGCTGCTGTAATACTGTAATTTCCCCCCGGGATGAATAAAGTGTATTGTATCGTATCGTATCATATATAACAAAACAAATTTTAGAAATAAACATTTCTGACATTCATAAGCAAAAAAAAAAAAAATCACTGACCAATATAGCCACCATTCTTTATGATGACACTCAAAAGCCTTCCATCCATAGATTCTGTCAGTTGCTTGATCTGTTTACGATCAACATTGCGTGCAGCAGCCACCACAGCCTCCCAGACACTGTTCCGAGAGGTGTACTGTTTTCCCACCCTGTAGATCTCACTTTTTATGAGGGACCACAGGTTCTCTATGGGGTTCAGATCAGGTGAACAAGGGGGCCATGTCATTATTTTTTCTTCTTTTAGACCTTTACTCGCCAGCCACGCTGTGGAGTATTTGGATGCATGTGATGGAGCATTGTCCTGCATGAAAATCATGTTTTTCTTGAACGATACCGACTTCTTCCTGTACCACTGCTTGAAGAAGGTGTCTTCCAGAAACTGGCAGTGGGTCTGGGAGTTGAGCTTTACGCCATCCTCAACCCGAAAAGGTTCCACAAGTTCATCTTTGATGATACCAGCCCATACCAGTACCCACCTCCACCTTGCTGGTGTCTGAGTCGGAGTGGAGCTCTCTGCCCTTTACTGATCCAGCCTCGGGCCCATCCATCTGGCCCATCAAGAGTCACTCTCATTTCATCAGTCCATAAAACCTTACAAAAATCAGTCTTATTTCTTTTTCTTGACCCAGTCTTGACGTTTTATCTTATGTTTCTTGTTCAAAGGTGGTCGTTTGTCAGCCTTCCTTACCTTGGCCATGTCCCTGATTATGGCACACCTTGTGCTTTTTGATACTCCAGTAACGTTGCAGCTCTGAAATATGGCAAAACTGGTGGCAAATGGCATCTTGACGCTTGATTTTCCTCAATTCATGGGCAGTTATTTTTCGCCTTTTTTTATCAACACGCTTCTTGCGACCGTTGACTATTTGCCATGAAACGCTTGATTGTTCGGTGATCACGCTTCAAAAGTTTTGCAATTTCAAGACTGCTGCATCTCTCTGCAAGACATCTCACAATGTTTGACTTTTCAGAGTCCGTCCAATCTCTCTTCTGACCCATTTTGCCAAAGGAAAGGAAGTTGCCTAATAATTAAGCACACCTTATATAGGGTGTTTATGTCATTAGACCACACCCCTCCTCATTACAGAGATGCAAATCATGTGATTTACATAATTGGCAGTTGGCTTTCAAGCCTATACAGCTTGGAGTAGGACAACATGTATAAAAAGGATGATGTGATCAAAATACTCTTTTGCCTAATAATTCTGCACACAGTGTATTGCTGCGCACGCTGCACATGCAGAAGACGGGACACTGTTTTATCTGTGGGGCGCTAGGGTGTGGGAACACTCCAGCCCATTGCCACGACTACCACCCTGGCTGCCTTATAGGTGCTCATAGCAAGTGAGTAATTCAGCTACTGTAAGACAGTGAAGGGGTGTGTACTGGACGGGGTGTACATCTCGCCCAGGTTTCTTAGCTGGGTGGCATGAGGAATGTAGGAGTGAATGTAGGTTGGCAGTGCGATGTTCACTCCACTCCCCATCCAGTACAGGCTTGCAGCCCAACCCTGAGTGCACTCAGCTGTCCAATTAAGCAGCCCGAAGTAGGTGGTTGAGTTTCACAGACGGGGCTCTCAGTGGGAATCTGGCTTCAGACGCTGCTGGAGTCTCCTGGAAGCCAAGCTCTGGTAGTTACAAAATCTGTGTTGTTTTGGCCAGGCTGTTAGAGCCTAGATCACAGTAGTGAGGGAACTCACTGTGTCTAGCTAGCAGCCTGCCAGGCTTAGGACTTTGTTTTATGGTTTGCTTTATGTTTGTTGCTGTGGACTTTAATAAAAACTGGTTGCCGCCAGTTTACACCAGTACTGCTGTCGGTGCTTGGACTCTTTTATGCCACTCCGTCTACCCGAGACGGCGATCCCAGAGCTATACCCCCTGAACTGGCTACAATTGGTGCTCGATTGCGGGCAGCGCAGTGGCTAAAACAGCAGCAAAGAAAAACGTCTGTCAAAGCAGCCTTAAAGAGACAGTAGCCCTAATAGTGTCTGCACAGAAAAGCTGAACTTGCTGTGGAAAAGACTTTGGAGTGTGCATGTCCTGGGTAAAGGCTGCCGTAGCCGGGACAGACAAGTCTGACAGCATGGAGGAGCTGCTTAAACATATGGCGCAAGCTAATGTGCAACAGCAGGAGATTAACCGATTGTTAATGGAGCAGGTTGCAGCACTACGTCAGGCTCTCAGCACCTCGTCCCAAAGTGATGATGCAAGGTCACCTGCGTTGTCCGCTGTAAAGAAGGCGGTAAAACAGACCCTGCAGAAGATGATGCCTCATGACGATGTGGAGGCATATCTAGCTATTAGTGTTGAGCGATACTGCTCGATATCTAAAAATATCGGATCGGAATGGTATCGCCGATATCACTAAATAGCGTCGATATCCGATTCCGATACCGGAAGTCCAATGTAAGTCTATGGGAACCAAATATCGACATTAAAAAAATCCATTCTTGCCTTGTTGGTTAATTGTACATGAAGGAAAACAACAAAGACTAATGTAGAATGTATTGGGGGAGGTTGAGGAGACAATAAAGGCATACATGTTTAACCCAATGCATTGGAATAGCATTAATATATTTTTTTTTGGAAATACGTTTGGATTGACTAACAATAACAAATTGACAATGTTGTTAACCTTTTTTCTAT
Source organism: Oophaga sylvatica (assembly GCA_033576555.1). Taxonomy (NCBI): domain Eukaryota; kingdom Metazoa; phylum Chordata; class Amphibia; order Anura; family Dendrobatidae; genus Oophaga; species Oophaga sylvatica. Next base: position 120,799,458 of record JARQOD010000009.1, on the reverse strand, counting down.
TTTGGCAAATATGTATGTTTCACAACTTCCATGCTCTTCACCTTTTTAACTTTTGCCAGTGCCACACTTTCTCCTTCATAATCTTCAGCAGCAGCATCATCTTTCTCATCAAATTATTCTTCATCTTCACCTTCTTAATCTTCTTCTTAAACTTCTTGCTATTCATGTTTTTGTTTACATTACTCATATTGTTATTATTAAACTAATTAATCTTCTTCATATTCAAATTCTTCATCTTCTTCCTCTTCATCTTCTTCATCATATTCTTATTTGTGACAGAGATTCCTGTACTTGTAATCTGTAAAAGTATGAATTGTTCATCCTTCCGTTCTTGCTGTCACAAAAGATTTAAATTACAACAGTATTTGTCCGTGTTCAGTTTAGCCTGCAGCAGCAGGCATTTTCCAGGGGCACCATGAGGAGGAACGGACTCACCCCCATACACTGCTTAGTCTTCTTCTGCTTAGAATTTAGAGCATATATTTTGCTCTTCATTTTGGTCTTATACTTCATGTTCTTCTGCTTTTTGATCTTCTGCTTATTGTTCTTCTGTCTCTTGTTCTGTATCTTGTAGTTTGTCTTAACCTTCTTTGTCCTGTTGGTGATCTTCTTCTGGGTAATCTTTTATTTTTTCTTTGTGATGGTGTTCAGGCTGGTTGGCTTCATGCTCGTCGTCCTTGTTGTCGTCATCTTCTTCTGGGTGGTCTTTAAGGTCGTCTAATTCCCGAGAAACAGCTGACGTTACTGGAACCCTGACGGGTATCAGATGGAGCAAGAGACAATGGAAGTAACGAGGACCAGCTGACTGTGCTGGAACCCGGACGGGTAGCAGAAGGAAAAGAGGCAATGTCACAACCGAGTACCAGCTGACGTTACTGTGATACGGTTACTAAGCAGGAGGTACCTGTGCGCCAAAGCACTACCAAGGACCAGCAGACGTTGGTGGAACTCGGACACGGAGATGGAGGCACCTAGGCCAAAGGCACTGGGGAGAACCAGTTGACGGTACTGGACCCCGGACGGGTAGCAGAAGGAAAAGAGGCAATGTCACAACCGAGTACCAGCTGACGTTACTGTGACACGGTTACTAAGCAGGAGGTACCTGTGCTCCAAAGCACTACCAAGGACCAGCAGACGTTGGTGGAACTCGGATACGGAGATGGAGGCACCTAGGCCAAAGGCACTGGGGAGACCCAGTTGACGGTACTGGACCCCGAACGGGTAGAAGAACGCACCCATGAAAATGTAAGTTGACAGGGCGCAAGCCGTCCGCAGTTACCGAATCACACAGTCCTACAGTGGGTGCTTGTCCTATTGTCACAATGGAAACCGCCTTTATTTACATATCCCACAGCACACATAGGAATCACCTAAACTGCAGGCACCATAGAGTCGGCTAACCCGAATGCAACACGACAGCACAACTTATTGGAGGATAATTGACGTTCACACTGCCAGGAAACAGCTGTCGTGCTGTAACCAGGCTGGCCAGGAGTCAGTACCCCTGCCAATTACTTACGAGCAACAAATAGCGGTGTTGTAGCCCAGGGAGTAGAGTTCAGGTGGTAGAAAGATGAACATAACAGGAGACATGGAAAACGTTGCCAAACAGTTATTTAATCTGAAAACGGACAGGCAAATTCAGGTGAGATCCATGCCTTGTTCATTTTCAGAAAAGTAAGCCGGTCTACATTCTCTGAGGATAGTCGCATGTGACGGTCTGTTACTACACCACCTGCAGCACTAAAGACACGCTCAGATAATACACTGGCAGCAGGGCAAGCCAGCACCTCCAATGCATACTGGCTAAGCTCTGGCCATGTATCCAACTTAGAGACCCAAAATTTGAAAGGGGAAGAGGCATCTTGGAGTACACTTAGAGGGAAAGCCAAGTAGTCTGTCACCATCTTACGAAAACGTTTCTTCCTGGTGACTGGAGCCGTCTCGGATGGTGTAGACCTTGCTGGCACTGTCACAAAACTTTGCCACATTTGTAACATACAGTTCTTGCCCTGTGCAGAGGCGCTGCTTCTGCTCCCTCTTGTTGTAGAGGTGTCTACACTGCCTCGACGCACAGAGCTGCTTTGTAAAGCAGTAGCAGCAGCAGCAGCTTTCTCGGCTGGAATGTACAACAGTATGGATTGCACCAGTGTGTCTTGGTACTCCTGCATTTTACGGTCCCGGTTCACCGGTGTGATGAGGGTTTGTAAGTTGTCCCGGTAGCGAGGGTCTAGGAGGGTGTACACCCAATAATCTGACGTGCTGAGAATGTGGGCGATGCGGCGGTCGTTTCTCAGGCACTGAAGCATGAAATCAACCATGTGCTGCAGACTCCCAACTGGCCAACAAAGGCTGTATTCTGGAAGAGGCGTCATCTCTGCCTCCTCTGCATCACCCCACCCTCGCTCTACATACTGACTAGAGCGTTGTGTACCTCCCTCTGTAGGGATTTCTTCCTCCTCCATTGACTCCTCCTCCTCCTCATCCTCCTCACAAAGTGAGCCCTGCCCAGCCCTTTGTGAGGAACCACGTTGCGATGACTGTCCTGAAGGTAATTGAATTTGTGACTCCTCATCCTCCACCTCTTCCAAAACCTCTTCCTTTAGTGCTTTCAGTGATTTCTGAAGCAGGCAGATAAGGGGGACAGTCATGCTGACTAGTGCATCATCTGCACTCGCCATCCGCGTTGAGACATCAAACGCACGCAAAACGTCGCAGATGTCCTTCATAGAGGCCCACTCAGTAGTGGTGAAGTGTGAATGGCGCAAATTGCGAGTTGATTGCGCCTGTTGCAGCTGATACTCCATTACTGCTGGCTGCTGCTCACACAACCGCTCCAACATATGTAACGTTGAATTCCACCTGGTGGGTACGTCACATATGATGCGATGTTCAGGAAGGCGAAATCTGACTTGCAGAGCTGCAATGCGCGATCTGGCCATGCTGGAACGTCGCAAGTGAGCGCACTCTAGGCGGACCTTGTGCAGCAGTGCATCAAGATCCGGATAGTCCCTCAAAAAACTCTGCACGACCAAGTTGAGCACATGTGCCAGACATGGTATGTGAGTGAGGTTGCCAAGGCCCAGAGCTGCCACCAGATTTCGGCCATTGTCACACACTACCAAGCCTGGCTGGAGATTAGCTGACAAAAACCACACGTCGCTCTCCTGCTTGATGACATCCCAGAGCTCCTGCGCTGTGTGGCTTCGATTCCCCATGGAAATTAATTTCAGGACGGCCTGTTGACGTTTGGCCACGGCTGTGCTCATATCGGTCGCAACAGGTAAGCGTTCACGGGTCCATGTGGAGGTATACCGTGACGGCTCGTGCAGCGATGATTCTGAGGAACTGGAGTAGGAGGAGGAATCAATGTGTACAGACTGGATTCCTGCAATCCTTGGAGTTGGCAGAACACGTACAGCGCCACTGGCAAGATCTGTACCCGGCTCCACAACATTGACCCAATGGGCAGTGAGGGAAAGGTATCGTCCCTGGCCATGGGTACTGGTCCACGCATCGGTGGTCAGGTGGACCCTGCTACTGACGGCGTTTAGTAGCGCATGTTTAATGTTTCCCTCGACATGTTTTTGCAGAGCAGGGACAGCTTGCCTGCTGAAATAAAATCGGCTTGGCACATTATATTGTGGGACTGCCAATGCCATAAAGTTCCTGAAACTGTCAGTCTCCACCAGCCTGAATGACAGCATTTCAAGGGACAGGAGTTTTGCAATGCCAGCATTCAGAGCCTGTGCTCGTGGATGGTTTGCCGAGTATGGCCGTCTTTTATCCCATGCCTGTGGTACCGATGGCTGTTTTTTGTTCTGGGAGTGTGACGATGACTGTGAACTTGCTGCTGTGGGTGGAATAACAGTTTGTCTATGGACAACAGTGACAAAGGTTCTTCCATGGAGATCCTGTGAGGAAGCCGAACCAGGTGTGTGTGAGCTGGAGGTAGAGGCTCGAACACGACCTGAAGATGTAGGTGCTGCTGTAGGTTGGCCTACATCTCCAGTGTGTCTTTGTAACTCAGCTACGTGCTTTGTCCGTACATGTTTCCACATATTTGTGGTATTCAGGTTACTGATATTTTTACCTCTTTTAACTTTTTGCTTACACAGCTTGCATTGAACATAGCAAATATCATCTACAAGTCTGTCAAAAAAGGACCACGCAGTGCAAGTCATGGGAGCGCCAATTTTGACATTTCTAAGAGAACTGCTCCCAACAGGTGCCAAACTGGAGGCTACAGGCAAGCGAGTCTGCAGCCTACCTCTCCCTCCTCTTTGTACCGTTGGGACAATCTCTTCCTCAGAGCTGCTCCCACCACCTTCCTGTTGCTCACGCCATGTTGGGTCTCGGACTTCATCATCTCCACTACCCTCTTCCAACACCTGCTGCTGTTGGATGGTCTGGGCAGCACCATGCTCCACAAAACCTGGCACCTGAGTCTCATCATCATCATAAGATGCGTTCTGCGGTGTGCTGTCCATCGGCACTGGCTCACCCGCCTCTTCAGATTGAGAGAGACACAGCTGTTGCGCATCACTGCATACTCCCTCTTCTTCAAATTGCAGAATGCTGCTTGCCTGTGCCCGTGTTTGCGAGCCAACAGATTCTGAGAACAGAAGCAGAGACTCAGCTGGCTCCTGTACAGAACTCTCTGACTGCCTGGGCAATTTGACAGGCGGTGAACAGACAGATGGTTGCTCAACAGTGTTGTGTTCCTGAGAGGAGGTGGAAGGAATTGAAGTCGATGCATTGGCTGCCATCCAACCAACAACGGCTTCAATTTGTTCTTCCCGCAGCAGGGGGGCACGCCGAGCTCCTACCAAAGTGCGCATAAAGGAACGCTCATGGGTAAAACTGGTGGATGCTGTGTCACTGAGGGCGGCAGCAGCCACAGAATCCCCACGTCCTCTCCCTGCTGAAACTCCACGGCCACGACCACGTGCCTTACTCACTGACTTCTTCATCTTGGTAGATTGATAAAGAAAGTCAGAAAAGTTATAAGGCCTAAGTGTGGTTATTACGCAGAGACTGAAGTGTACACTGAAACACAACTGTTCACAATCTGTGAAAGGCTACTCCTTTGTCTACTTCTATAGTGTTTGCAACCAATGTATTGTATACGGATGGAAGCGCGTCACACTAATAGATTATATTTTAAATGGAATGGAGCAGAACAAATTGGAGATAAATGAAAAGGATGAGGCACTGAGACACGCTCAGCAGAGTACAAGCAGCAGTGCTTGAACAAGTAACTGGAGTGTGATGTGCACTCAAAAAATAAAAAACACAGACTGAAGTGAACACTGAAACACAACTGTTTACAATCTGTGAAAGGCTACTCCTTTGTCTACTTCTATAGTGTTTGCAACCAATGTATTGTATATGGATGGAAGCGCGTCACACTAATAGATTATATTTTAAATGGAATGGAGCAGAACCAATTGGAGATAAATGAAAAGGATGAGGCACTGAGACACGCTCAGCAGAGTACAAGCAGCAGTGCTTGAACAAGTAACTGGAGCGTGATGTGCACTCAAAAAATAAAAAACACAGACTGAAGTGAACACTGAAACACAACTGTTCACAATCTGTGAAAGGCTACTCCTTTGTCTACTTCTATAGTGTTTGCAACCAATGTATTGGATACGGATGGAAGCGCGTCACACTAATAGATTATATTTTAAATGGAATGGAGCAGAACAAATTGGAGATAAATGAAAAGGATGAGGCACTGAGACACGCTCAGCAGAGTACAAGCAGCAGTGCTTGAACAAGTAACTGGAGCGTGATGTGCACTCAAAAAATAAAAAACACAGACTGAAGTGAACACTGAAACACAACTGTTCACAATCTGTGAAAGGCTACTCCTTTGTCTACTTCTATAGTGTTTGCAACCAATGTATTGGATACGGATGGAAGCGCGTCACACTAATAGATTATATTTTAAATGGAATGGAGCAGAACCAATTGGAGATAAATGAAAAGGATGGAGCACTGAGACACGCTCAGCAGAGTACAAGCAGCAGTGCTTGAACAAGTAACTGGAGCGTGATGTGCACTCAAAAAATAAAAAACACAGACTGAAGTGAACACTGAAACACAACTGTTCACAATCTGTGAAAGGCTACTCCTTTGTCTACTTCTATAGTGTTTGCAACCAATGTATTGGATACGGATGGAAGCGCGTCACACTAATAGATTATATTTTAAATGGAATGGAGCAGAACAAATTGGAGATAAATGAAAAGGATGAGGCACTGAGACACGCTCAGCAGAGTACAAGCAGCAGTGCTTGAACAAGTAACTGGAGCGTGATGTGCACTCAAAAAATAAAAAACACAGACTGAAGTGAACACTGAAACACAACTGTTCACAATCTGTGAAAGGCTACTCCTTTGTCTACTTCTATAGTGTTTGCAACCAATGTATTGTATATGGATGGAAGCGCGTCACACTAATAGATTATATTTTAAATGGAATGGAGCAGAACCAATTGGAGATAAATGAAAAGGATGAGGCACTGAGACACGCTCAGCAGAGTACAAGCAGCAGTGCTTGAACAAGTAACTGGAGCGTGATGTGCACTCAAAAAATAAAAAACACAGACTGAAGTGAACACTGAAACACAACTGTTCACAATCTGTGAAAGGCTACTCCTTTGTCTACTTCTATAGTGTTTGCAACCAATGTATTGGATACGGATGGAAGCGTGTCACACTAATAGATTATATTTTAAATGGAATGGAGCAGAACAAATTGGAGATAAATGAAAAGGATGAGGCACTGAGACACGCTCAGCAGAGTACAAGCAGCAGTGCTTGAACAAGTAACTGGAGCGTGATGTGCACTCAAAAAATAAAAAACACAGACTGAAGTGAACACTGAAACACAACTGTTCACAATCTGTGAAAGGCTACTCCTTTGTCTACTTCTATAGTGTTTGCAACCAATGTATTGGATACGGATGGAAGCGCGTCACACTAATAGATTATATTTTAAATGGAATGGAGCAGAACCAATTGGAGATAAATGAAAAGGATGAGGCACTGAGACACGCTCAGCAGAGTACAAGCAGCAGTGCTTGAACAAGTAACTGGAGCGTGATGTGCACTCAAAAAATAAAAAACACAGACTGAAGTGAACACTGAAACACAACTGTTCACAATCTGTGAAAGGCTACTCCTTTGTCTACTTCTATAGTGTTTGCAACCAATGTATTGGATACGGATGGAAGCGCGTCACACTAATAGATTATATTTTAAATGGAATGGAGCAGAACAAATTGGAGATAAATGAAAAGGATGAGGCACTGAGACACGCTCAGCAGAGTACAAGCAGCAGTGCTTGAACAAGTAACTGGAGCGTGATGTGCACTCAAAAAATAAAAAACACAGACTGAAGTGAACACTGAAACACAACTGTTCACAATCTGTGAAAGGCTACTCCTTTGTCTACTTCTATAGTGTTTGCAACCAATGTATTGGATACGGATGGAAGCGCGTCACACTAATAGATTATATTTTAAATGGAATGGAGCAGAACAAATTGGAGATAAATGAAAAGGATGAGGCACTGAGACACGCTCAGCAGAGTACAAGCAGCAGTGCTTGAACAAGTAACTGGAGCGTGATGTGCACTCAAAAAATAAAAAACACAGACTGAAGTGAACACTGAAACACAACTGTTCACAATCTGTGAAAGGCTACTCCTTTGTCTACTTCTATAGTGTTTGCAACCAATGTATTGGATACGGATGGAAGCGCGTCACACTAATAGATTATATTTTAAATGGAATGGAGCAGAACCAATTGGAGATAAATGAAAAGGATGAGGCACTGAGACACGCTCAGCAGAGTACAAGCAGCAGTGCTTGAACAAGTAACTGGAGCGTGATGTGCACTCAAAAAATAAAAAACACAGACTGAAGTGAACACTGAAACACAACTGTTCACAATCTGTGAAAGGCTACTCCTTTGTCTACTTCTATAGTGTTTGCAACCAATGTATTGGATACGGATGGAAGCGCGTCACACTAATAGATTATATTTTAAATGGAATGGAGCAGAACAAATTGGAGATAAATGAAAAGGATGAGGCACTGAGACACGCTCAGCAGAGTACAAGCAGCAGTGCTTGAACAAGTAACTGGAGCGTGATGTGCACTCAAAAAATAAAAAACACAGACTGAAGTGAACAATGAAACACAACTGTTCACAATCTGTGAAAGGCTACTCCTTTGTCTACTTCTATAGTGTTTGCAACCAATGTATTGGATACGGATGGAAGCGCGTCACACTAATAGATTATATTTTAAATGGAATGGAGCAGAACCAATTGGAGATAAATGAAAAGGATGAGGCACTGAGACACGCTCAGCAGAGTACAAGCAGCAGTGCTTGAACAAGTAACTGGAGCGTGATGTGCACTCAAAAAATAAAAAACACAGACTGAAGTGAACACTGAAACACAACTGTTCACAATCTGTGAAAGGCTACTCCTTTGTCTACTTCTATAGTGTTTGCAACCAATGTATTGGATACGGATGGAAGCGCGTCACACTAATAGTTAAATTGCATGGAGCTGCAAGAATTACACTGAAGAAAAAAAAAGAGTCTGTGAGTGACACGTGCAGATGCCTACAGACAACGTTGCATGCAGAGCAAACTGCAGCGTCACCTGCACTCACACACACCTTGCAGAGCTGTTAAAACAACACTGCAGGCAAAAGGAAGCTTTACACAGCGGTTGGTGCTAGCCTGCCTACAGCACAGTACACTAAATCGCAATCTCTAACTGTCCCTCAGAGTCAGCACAGCAGCGTTCTGTCCCTTACTGAATTCACAGCACAGTGACGCTAAAATGGCGGCGGCGGCTTTTATAGTGCATTCTGACATCATTTCAGCATCCAATCACAGCCATGCCATTAGTTAACATGACCGCAGCAGTACAGGATGTGCCCACACTTCTTAGGATTCCTCATTGGCTGACTAAAATCACATTGCCTCTCAAAGAATTATGGGAACTTCCGATTCCGGTATACGATATATGGAAAATATCGAAACTAAGTATCGAAAGGCCGATAGAGCTAATATCGGCCGATACCCGATACTTGCGGTATCGTATCGCTCAACACTACTTGCTATATTTGAAAGACTGGCAGAGAAGGAGAATCTGCCACCATCGGAATGGGCCATGGTGGTCGTGCCCTATCTGACTGGGGAACCCCAAAAGGCCTATTTTGATCTTAGCGAGCAGGACAGCAGAGACTATGCCAAGCTGAAAGCGGAGATTCTTGCCCGCCTGGGGGTTACGGTTGCAGTCCGTGCCAGGAGAGTCCATAACTGGAGATACAGTTGGGACAAGCCTGCTCGCTCACAAATGTATGACCTGATTTATCTAGTAAAGAATGTGGCTGGAGCCTGACGTCAGCACCCCTGCCCAAATGGTCAAAAAGGTAGTGGTGGACCGGTACATCTGGGCCCTTCCTCCTGAGCTGCAGCTCTGGGTCTGACAGGGAGACCCCAATCAACTGGTCAGCCTGATAGAGAGGTACTCCGCCACCAAAGACTACCTCCGTGACCAGCCGTCCGAGCGGTCGTCTCTTTGGAGTTCCCGGCCTCCAACATCTCCCGGTCAGAGAGTTCCAGCAGGTGGGGCCAGGGGGACTGCTGATAGACGGGGTCAGGCCCGAGGGGACATGTGTGAGGCAAGGGCCGATGCTTCCCTGTCGGGGGTCCCCAGGCCTAAAAAAGGTCTCCCCGTCTGAACCACCAGACCTGAGACAGTGTTGGAGATGCCGTGAACGGGGTCATGTTTCAGCCAACTGTCCACTAGTGGGGGAACCTATGGACTGTGATGCTGGAAGGTCCCTCTCTCTCCTCGCGGAACCCATGTGCGTGGCCACCCCAGCCGAGGAGAATGGCCCACAGGTGTCTCAGGTGGTTATAAATGGCTGCCCCGTACAAGCCCTCCTAGACTCAGGGAGTCGAGTAACTCTGGTACATGCCAGCCTGGTTGATAGGGACTTCATCCCCGATAAACACCTGAGCGTGGTGTGCATCCATGGAGATACCAAAGTCTACCCGGTGGCTTCCATGGACTTCGTCACAAAACTCGGGGAGATCTCGTATGAAGTGGGGGTAGTGAAGAACCTGATGCACCCAGTCTTATTGGGTCGTGACTTTCCCATTTTGGGGTCTCTGGGGAAAAAAAAGGTTCTACCGGACAGTGTGATGAAGCTCCTACTGAGGTTGCACAGTCCATAGGGGCGGAACACAATGCTAGTGTGTTGTTGAACTTAGGTGATGATAATGATAATGATGAATTTCCATTTCAAGTGATGTTGGGGGACGGGGATAATGGTTCTCTGGAACAGAATGTCCCTGACCTACCTGTGTCCCGTGGCAATTTTGGGAGTGAGCAGTTGCGAGACCCCACTCTTAAAAATGCCAGGGAAAGTATAACTGTTCTGAATGAGATCCCACAAGAGCCCGGCTCTGATAAACGATTTCCCCATTTTGCCATGAACAATGACCTGCTATATAGGGTCACTAAGGTCAATGGAGAGGTCGTGAGTCAGCTCCTGGTACCTAAGCTGTATAGAAGTATGGTGCTAGGTTTGTCACATAACCACTTGCTTGGTGGGCACCTGGGGATGGACAAGACCCAGGAAAGAATCCTCCAGAGGTTTTACTGGCCAGCAGTTTATCGAGATGTGGGGGATTATTGCAAATCCTGCCCCACGTGTCAGATAAATGCTTCGGCTTCCCACTTCCGCAGTCCATTAGTCCCGCTCCCGGTTATAGAGATAGACCTTTGAAAGGGTTGCGATGGACTTGGTAGGTCCTATTGTGAAAAAGACCAGGGGCACCAATACATACTAGTGGTACTTGATTATGCAACCCGGTACCCTGAGGCCATCTCCTTAAGAAATATGGCGTCCAAAAATATTGCACGGAAACTCTTTCATATGTTTTCCAGGGTAGGAATCCCTAAAGAGATCCTCACGGATCAAGGCACACCTTTTATGTCCAAGGTGATGAAGGAGCTGTGTAAGTTGCTTAAAATCTCGCACATTCAAACATCCGTGTATCACCCCCAGATGGATGGGCTGGTTGAATGTTTTAATAAAACGTTAAAACATATGCTAAAGAAAGCAGTAGAGAAAGATGGTTGGGACTGGGACTACCTGTTACCCTACCTAATGTTTTCGGTCAGAGAGGTGCCTCAAGCCTCTACTGGTTTTTCTCCCTTTGAGTTGGTATATGGTCGGCACCCGCGGGGCTTGCTAGATATAGCCAAGGAAGTATGGGAGACCGAGGCAACCCCATACAGGAGTGTTATAGAGCATATTGCCCAGATGCAGGATAGAATTGCTAAGGTTATGCCATTGTTTAAGGATCACCTGCAGAGAGCCCAAGAAGCTCAAAGCAGAATATATAATCGGTCAGCAAAAGTTAGGACTTTCAACCCCGGGGATCGGGTCCTGATCCTAATCCCTACGGTGGAAAGTAAGTTCTTGGCCAAGTGGCATGGCCCCTACGAAATAGTACAGAAAGTGAGCGAGATCACCTACAGAGTACACCAACCGGGGAGACGGAAGCCCTATCAGGTCTATCATATCAACTTAATCAAGCCCTGGAGGGACAGAGAATCATTGTCGGCCTTGGGTGAATTAGAGCAAGGGTTAAAACCACCTATACCTCCTGTGATAGTTGGGGAGACATTGTCAGTACACCAAAAACAGGAAGTACGGGAGTTTCTGCAGGAAAATCAGCAGAGGTTTTCAGACTTGCCCGGCTGGACTTCTCTCGTGAAGCACCATATCGAGACCGAGCCCGGCACTAAGGTCAAGCTGAAGCAGTACAGGATACCGGAAGCCCGTAGAGAGATAGTCTCCACTGAGATCAAACGGATGCTAGCCCTCGGGGTCATTGAGGAGGCCCAAAGCGAGTGGTGTAGCCCGATTGTCCTGATCTCAAAACCTAATGGAACCTGGAGGTTTTGCAATGATTTTAGAAAGTTGAACGATGTGTCAAAGTTTGACGCATACCCTATGCCCGGGTAGACGAGCTAATCGAGAGGTTAGGGTGCGCCCGTTATATTACAACCCTCGATCTGACAAAAGGGTACTGGCAGATACCCCTGTCTGATGAGGCAAAAGAAAAAACGGCCTCTGCAACCCCTGACGGCTTGTTTCAGTATCTTATCATGCCATTCGGGTTGCATGGAGCCCCGGCTACCTTTCAGAGGCTGATGGACCTGATCCTGCGCCCGCATCGAGCCTATGCGGCTGCCTACCTGGATGATGTGGTAATTTTCAGTTCCGATTGGAAGAGCCACCTCGCCAAGGTACAAGCCATCATAGACTCGAGAGGCGGCGCTGGGCTGAACATAAACCCAGAGAAATGCGCAACTGGCCTAGAAGAGGCCAAGTACCTGGGCTACATCATTGGCAGGGGGCTAATTAAGCCCCAAGTCAATAAGGTGGAGGCGATTCAGAACTGGCCTACACCCTTCACAAAACGACAGGTCAAAGCGTTTCTGGGCATCACTGGGTACTATCGCAGATTTGTACAAAATTTTGCCTCCATTGCTGCCCCGTTGACCAACCTGACGAAGGGTGGGAAGTCAAAAATGGTAGTTTGGACTCCGGAGGCAGAAAAAGCCTTTCAGTCTTTGAAAATGGCTTTATGTCAAAGCCCGGTTCTGGTCACCCCTAATTTCAGGGAGGAGTTTCTTGTTCAAACTGATGCCTCTAATGTGGGGTTAGGGGCGGTTTTGTCGCAGGTCGTGAAGGGTGAGGAGCACCCGATCATGTATCTGAGTCGAAAACCGGCTGAACAAAATTATGCCATTCTGGAGCGAGAGTGCCTCGCAATCAAATGGGCGCTGGACTCGATACGTTATTACCTCTTGGGCAGAAAATTTAAATTACAGTCAGACCATGCTCCTCTGGCATGGATGAAGCAGAACAAGGAAAGGAATGCCAGGGTGACAAGGTGGTTCCTTTCGCTTCAAGAATTCAATTTCTCGGTAGAACATAGGCCTGGGAAGTTACAGGGTAATGCAGATGCCTTGTCCAGAGTTCACTGTCTCTTTGGGGTTGTTAACCAGCACTCCGGTCTGGAGAAGAGCGGGGGGATATGTAAGACAGTGAAGGGGTGCGTACTGGACGGGGTGTACATCTCGCCCAGGTTTCTTAGCTGGGTGGCATGAGGAATGTAGGAGTGAAGGTAGGTTGGCAGTGCGACGTTCACTCCACTCCCCATCCAGTACAGGCTTGCAGCCCAACCCTGAGTGCACTCAGCTGTCCAATTAAGCAGCCCGAAGTAGGTGGTTGAGTTTCACAGACGGGGCTCTCAGTGGGAATCTGGCTTCAGACGCTGCTGGAGTCTCCTGGAAGCCAAGCTCTGGTAATTACGAAATCTGTGTTGTTTTGGCCAGGCTGTTAGAGCCTAGACCACGGTAGTGAGGGAACTAACTGTGTCTAGCTAGCAGCCTGCCAGGCTTAGGACTTTGTTTTATGGTTTGGTTTATGCTTGTTGCTGTGGACTTTAATAAAAACTGGTTGTCGCCAGTTTACACCAGTACTGCTGTCGGTGCTTGGACTCTTTTATGCCACTCCGTCTACCCGAGACAGCGATCCCAGAGCTATACCCCCTGAACTTGCTACACTACATACAGGCGAACTGATCATCGCCTGTATGTAGCTGAGCTGATCGAGTTATGGCAGCTTCTAGTTTCCTATGGAGACTATTGAAGCATGCCAAAAGTAAAAAAAAGTTTTTAAAAATATTTAAAAAATATAAAAGTTCAAATCACCCCACTTTTGCCCCATTCAAAATAAAACAATAAAAAAAAATCAAACATACCCATATTTGGTATCGCCACGTTCAGAATCGCCCAATCTATCAATAAAAAAAGGATTAACCTGATTGCTAAACGGCGTAGCGAGGAAAAAAGTAAAAACACCAGAATTACTTTTTTTGGTCGCTGCGACATTGCATTAAAATGCAATAACGAGCGATCAAAAGATCGTATCTGCACCAAAATGCTATCATTAAAAATGTCAGCTTAGCAAACAAAAAATAAGCCCTCACCCAATACGAGCTCATGAAAAATGGAGATGCTACGGGTATCAGAAAATGGCACAATTTTTTTTTAACAAAGTTTGGAATTTTTTTCACCTAGATAAAAAAGAACCTAGAAATGTTTGGTGTCTATGAACTTGTAATGACCTGGAGAATCATAATGGCAGGTCAGTGTAAGAAGTCTGCCGACATCACTGCATGGCCTCCCATCCCTCACACCAACTTACTCACTGTTTCAGGTCATGTTGTGATTTCTGTCTGTTGCCGGCTCCATGTTCTGTGCCTCTTGCTTTCTGCCTGCTCTCTGCATGCTTCCCGGCTGTGGGCATAGGGGGGCGGTGCCAGAACTCTGATTCTTATGGAATCAGGGTGCACTTGTCTAATGTGTCCCTGACCAATTATCAAGGGGCCTCTAGTATTTAGGGCAGCTCAACCCAGTGGAACGTGCCTGATCAACGCCTTTACTCAGTTAGTGTCTTGCTGCTGAGTTGCCAGGTCTCTGTATCTCTGGCTGTGTCCTTGTTCCTAGCTTTGCCTTGCATCTGTCTGCCCTCCAGGAGGCTGTATATCCTGGTCTCTGTGTCTTTGTTCCTGTGTCTTGTCTAATTCCTTTCCCTGCCTGTACTCTGCCCTATACCTGTGTTCGTCTTATCCCTGTCTCTGTGCCTTGCCTTAAACGTTTCCTAGTCTAACTCTGTCCTATACCTGTGTCTGTTCTATCCCAGTCTGTGGCCTTTTCTTCCCTGCTCTGTGTACCCTCTGTGATTACTCCCTATGTCTTGTCTGCTGCAGAACCTCTTGCTGCAGCTCCTCTCCGCATACCTTGCGATTCCACTTTGCTTCGCTCTTGCTGCTGCAGAACCTCTTGCTGCAGCTCCTCTCCACATACCTTGTGATTTCCGCTTTGCTTCGCTCCTGCAGAACCTCTTGCTGCAGCTCCTCTACGCATACCTTACGGTTCCACTTTGCTTCGCTCCTACTGCTGCAGAACCTCTTGCTGCAGTCCCTCTCCACATACCTTATGGTTCCACTTTGCTTAGCTCCTGCAGCTCCTCTCCGCATACCTTGTGGTTCCGCTTTGCTCCTGCAGAACCTCTTACTGCAGCTCCTCTCCGCATACCTTGCGATTCCGCTTTGCTCCGCTCCTGCTGCTGAACCACTTTCTGCCTCTGCTCCGTACTTCTGTGGTTCTGCTTCTGCTGAACCTCTTGCTACCAATTGCAGCTCCTCTCCGCAGCCTTGCGGTTTTCTCCATTGTGAACAGGGCCAAACCTGTTCCTTCATTCCCATCTATACTTCAATCCTTCAAATACCAGTACCTGCACCTTCAGTGTGAACAGGTTCAAACCAGTTCCTTAATACACCACTCCTTCCTGCCAGTACCTGCATCTCCTGTGTGAACAGGTTTCTACCTTCCATACACCTCTCCTTCCTGCTCATGTCCGTGTCTCAGACATGCCGGCCTGCCAGTGTCTCAGCCGTGCCTGCCTGTGTCTCAGCCATGACCGCCGTGCTCACCAGCCTGTCTGCTACTCATACCTGTCCTAGTGTTCCATCTCCCCAAGTGGCATCAGCAGCCACAGCTAGACACCACCCTGGAGTGGCACCTGGCAGCTACCTGCCGCACAAGCCTGACCTCACCATCACAGGCTCCAGTGAAGACCGAGGCAGCTGTCTTAGTCACGCACCTTCCAGGGTAGTCTGGTTTGTGGTACAGTGGGGCCACAACCCCCTGGCTCGCGCCCACCAGTCAGGGCATGAGCGTGACAGTCAGTTTTAACATTTAGTGAACCTAGCAAAAAACAAGTGTGAGGTTGCACTTTTTTTGCAATTTCACCGCACTTGGAATTTTTTTTCCTGTTTTCTAGTACACGACATGGTAAAACCAATGGTGTAGTTCAAAAGTACAGCTCGTTCCACAGAAAACAAGCCCTCACACGACCATGTTGACGGAAAATTTAAAAGTTACGGTTCTGGGAAGAAGGGGAGCGAAAAACGAAACCGCAAAAACGAAAATACCTCCGGGGTTAAATATTTTACACATTTTGGAGCCCAGTTTACTGAAAGTTGATAACCCTTTTTAAAGGTGTCCAGTGTGCATATTACTTGATCCCTATTGAGCAGAACTGGAAAGAGTCATTAGCAAGGGTGGTGTTATTCACAGTACAGTGACATGTAAAAGTTTGGTCACCCCTGGTCAAAATTACTGTTATTTTGAACAGTTAAGCAAGTTGACAATGAAATGATGTCTAAAAGGCTGAAAGTTAAAGATGACACATGACATGACAAAAAGGAAGATTTGCTGATGCAAAAGTTTGGGCACTTTTGGAGATTTATGTGTTCAGATAACTTTGACCAAGGTTTCAGAAGTTAATTAGCCTCTTAGGGTTATGGCTTGTTCACTATTATTGTTAGGAAGGGCCAGGTGTTGCAAATTTCCCAGCTTTATAAAGACCCAGGCTCCACTAACCTTGTGCCAAAAAAACAGCCATGGGTTCTTCTAAACAGGCTGCCTAGCACTCTGAATATGAAAATGGTGAAGGCCCACAAAGCAGGAGAAGGCTATAAGAAGATAGCAAAGTATTTTCAAGTACCCCTTTCCTCAGTTCGAAATTTAATTAAGAAATGGAAGTTAACAGGATTGGTGGAGGTCAAGATAAGGTTTAAAAGACCAAGCAAAATTTCAGTAAGAGCTGCTCAGAAAATTGCTAGAGAGGCAAATCAGAATCCCTGCTCGACTGCAAAAGATGTTTGTAAAGAATTAGCAGACTCTGGAGTTGTGGTACAGTGTGCTACTGTTCAGAGACCGCTGCACAAATATGGCCTTCATGGAAGAGTCATCTGAAGAAAACCTCACCTGCATCCTCGTCATAAATTTCAGCGTCGCAAATTTTAAAAGAACATCGAAACAAGCCTGATGTCCTCACCATAAATTTCAGCTTCAGAAGTATGCAAAAACACATGTACACAAGCCTGATGCATTTTGGAAACAAGTCCTGTTGACCAATGAGGTTAAAAAAGAAGTCTTTAGCCACAATGACCAAAGGTATGTGTGGAGAAAAAAAGGGCACAGAATTTCAGGAAAAGAACATATCACCAACCATCAAGCCTGGGTGTGGATCAATCAAGCTTTGAGGTTGTTTTCCAGCGAATAGCAACGGGAACATTTCACAGGTAGATAGAAGAATGGATTCAATGAAATTTCAACAAATTCTTGATGCAAACATAACACCATCTGTAAAAAAGTTTGAAGTTGAAAAGAGGATGGCTTCTACAAATGGATAATGATCCTAAACACGTCAAAATCCACAACAGACTACCTGAAAAGGCGCAAGCTGAAGGTTTTACAATGGCCCTCACAGTCACCTGTTCTGAACATCATTGGAAATACAGTTAGGTCCATATATATTTGGACAGAGACAACATTTATCTAATTTTGGTTCTAGACATTACCACAATGAATTTGAAACAAAACAATTCAGATGCAGTTGAAGTTCAGACTTTCAGCTTTCATTTGAGGGTATCCACATTAAAATTGGATGAAGGGTTTAGGAGTTTCAGCTCCTTAACATGTGCCACCCTGTTTTTAAAGGGACCAAAAGTAATTGGACAAATGACTCCAAGGCTATTTCATGGACAGGTGTGGGCAATCCCTTTGTTATGTCATTCTCAATTAAGCAGATGAAAGGGCCGGAGTTGATTTGAGGTGTGGTGTTTGCATTTGGAAGGTTTTGCTGTGAAGGAAACATGCGGTCACAGGAGCTCTCCATGCAGGTGAAACAAGCTATCCTTAAGCTGCAAAAAACAGAAAAAAACCCATCCAAGAAATTTCTACAACATTAGAAGTGGCAAAATCTACAATTTGGTACATCCTGAGAAAGAAAGAAAGCACTGGTGAACTCATCAATCCAAAAAGACCTGGGAGCCCACGGAAGACAACAGTGGTGGATGATCGCCGCATACTTTCTTTGGTGAAGAAGAACCCGTTCACAACATCAACTGAAGTCCAGAACACTCTCAGTGAAGTAGGTGTATCTGTCTCTAAGTCAACAGTAAAGAGAAGACTCCATGAAAGTAAATACAAAGGGTTCACATCTAGATGCAAACCATTCATCAATTCCAAAAATAGACAGGCCAGAGTTAAATTTGCTGAAAAACACCTCCAGAAGCCAGCTCAGTTCTGGAAAAGTATTCTATGGACAAATGAGACAAAGATCAACCTGTACCAGAATGATGGGAAGCCAAAAGTTTGGAGAAGAAAGGGAACGGCACATGATCCAAGGCACACCACATCCTCTGTAAAACATGGTGGAGGCAACGTGATGGCATGGGCATGCATGGCTTTCAATGGCACTGGGTCACTTGTGTTTATTGATGACATAACAGCAGACAAGAGTAGCCGGATGAATTCTGAAGTGTACCGGGATATACTTTCAGCCCAGATTCAGCCAAATGCTGTAAACTTGATTGGACGGCGCTTCATAGTACAGATGGATAATGACCCCAAGCATACAGCCAAAGCTACACAGGAGTTCATGAGTGCAAAAAAGTGGAACATTCTTCAATGGCCAAGTCAATCACCAGATCTTAACCCAATTGAGCATGCATTTCACTTGCTGAAATCCAGACTTAAGAGGGAAAGACCCACAAACAAGCAAGACCTGAAGGCTGCGGCTGTAAAGGCCTGGCAAAGCATTAAGAAGGAGGAAACCCAGCGTTTGGTGATGTCCATGGGTTCCAGACTTAAGGCAGTGATTGCCTCCAAAGGATTCGCCACAAAATATTGAAAATAAAAATATTTTGTTTGGGTTATGTTTATTTGTCCAATTACTTTTGACCTCCTAAAATGTGGAGTGTTTGTAAAGAAATGTGTACAATTCCTACATTTTCTAACACATATTTTTGTTCAACCCTTCAAATTAAACGTTACAATCTGCACTTGAATTCTGTTGTAGAGGTTTCATTTCAAATCCAATGTGGTGGCATGCAGAGCCCAACTCGCGAAAATTGTGTCACTGTCCAAATATTTCTGGCCCTGACTGTATGTGTTGTAAGCTTTTCAGGGGATATAGCTCTGGGATCGCCGTCCGGGTAGACAGAATGGCATAGAAACAGTTCATTCAGAGACAGCTGTTCTGGTAAGAACTGGCCGCAACCAGTTTTATTTAAAGTCCACAGCAAACAGATAAAAACAAATCATAAACAGAAGACCTAGGCTTGTCTAGCCACTTACTACACATAGATAGATTTCCCTATCTATCCGGGTCCCGACTCTAACAGCCGGGGCCAAAACAACACATATGTTCAGCATTTACCAGCATGGAGGTTCACAGAGTCTCCTCCTTGTGTCTGAAGGCACCTTCAACGTCCAGACTTGAGAGAGCTCCCCTCCTATTCAGCTGCTATCCGTATGGATTCTCACAGAGACTACTCCTGTGTCCGGGGTACATCAAGCACCCAGACTGAGATAGCTCAAACTCCTGGAGACACCTTCTGTGCCTGGACCCCTCCTGTGTCCAGACTAAACGAGCTCTCTGACTGTGTTCGCAGACACCTACTTCTGGTCTCCTAATTAACAGCTGAATGGTTTCAGGCCTGAGCTGCAAGTGTGTACTGAATGTAGGGTGTAGTGACCTTTCTCTACCACTAGGTTTACAAAGCCACACATTTCCCTTATACCATACAGCACAGTACCTAGGTGAAATGTACACCCCATTCGACACATATTCCTTCACTGTCTCACATATCCCCCCCTCTTCTCCAGACCAGAGGGCTGGTCATCCAGACCGGAGGGCTGGTCAACAATCCAAAAGAGACAGTGAACTCTGGACCAGTCATGGCCTTCATCAGCTTCATCTTCACTACTGTCATCTGTATCTTCACCTGAGCCATAGCCAACATCAGCTTTCTCTTCATCTGAAGCATCCGCACTACCCTGTACCCTCCCAGGCCTATGCTCTCTGCGGGCCTCGGGTATCCTGCACGGTTTCATCTTGACCTTAGGGCCGGGCTCAGTTTCGATATAGTGCCTGGCCCGAGAAGTACGACCCGGCACATCAGAACACTTCTGCTGACTCTTCCTCAGAAACTCACGTACCTCCTGTCCTTGGTGCACTGACCATGTGTCACCAACTATCATAGGAGGTATAGGGGGTTTTTCACTTTTCTCTAGTTCCCCTTGAACCTTCTTTAGCACATCTACTTTCTCACGAAGATGCTCATAGCTTTCATCACACTCCTTCATCACAGTTTGGAGTTTTTTCTGAGAAGTAATCAATTCATCTGGTACCTGTGCAACCACTCTTCCTTGATCCTGCAAGGTACTATATACACTTTCCCCTTCATTTCGTGCTCTCTGGAGCAACTGCTGGAACCGCTCACGTTCCCGGCGAAAAGATGCCACATCCAGTTCACACTGCTGCAGCTGCTCGCGTAACGCAACATTCTCAGTCTTCACTTCTTTGGTGGAGACCTCATGGAGACGCATCTTCTCCTGTAGCTGTTGGACGTCCTTTACGTCCTCGGCCCCTTCTTCAGGCTCTTCTGGTAGAACATGCTCAGAAGCCGTATCGTCAGTCTTACATTCTACCTCTTCAGTCACATCACTATGGTATCCAATATCTCCATTTATTCCAGCTTTCAAGTTCTCCTTGATAGCTGCATCTGTATACTCAGAACCCGCCGGATTCTTCTCTTCCACCACGTTCTGCATCCCATCTGAGCTCCCGTGTGTCTGCAGCGGCAACGGAGTGACACACCGCTTTTCCCATTTGTTGGGACGTGGCTCCGATGTAGACTCCATGACAGTGCGCTTGAGCTCACCAATGCCAGCCTGATGTCTCAAAATCTCATCTTGTGATTTATCCAGATCCTTGGTATCACTCGGGAACACTGCTGGGGCTCCGGGCGCCGAACTTCCAGCCTGAGCTTCACGAGTTGCAGCTACTGATCCGGACCGTAACCCGTCCACGCCGCTGTCTTCGGCAGAAACGGATTCCTGGACAGAGTCAGTCCCCATATCTTCAGTCTTGTTCCTCACAGCTTCACTTGAGTCCTCAGCTTCTGATGAGGCATCTGGCTTGGTGACCACCACTTCCATGGCTTTTTCCACCTCTGCAGCATTACCTTCAGAGTCCTGGGCATGATGCAGCTCCATACCATACATTGATAACTTCTCATCTTCAACAGCATCCACTTGTGCTGTGTTCAGTTTCAGAGTACTGCCTTTAAAGCTCAGCTCTCCTCCTTTCACCTTAGTCTTCACCAGGGAACCGGCCAACTGTAAAACATCTTCAGATGCCATCTTCTGTCCGGCTGTAAGGTCAGCATCAGCTTTCTTCTCAGGACTCTCAACCTCCTCTGCTACCATGCCTTCCTCATTTGCACTGGTTGCTTTATGGTCATCAGATGATTCACTATCACTACCACTATCCCTGTCTGACCCCTTTTTCTCAGCCACATCTGGCTCACTTTCAGGGTTATACACTTCATTTTCATTCACATCCTGCTCACTTTCAGGGGTATACAATTCATTCTCATTCACATCCTGATCTGGAACCTTAGTTAACATGTCATCCACAACATTAACTTCACCATCTGGTCCCTCAAGTATGTGACTATGTGACAACCCCAGCACTATACTTCTATATAGCTCAGGTACTAGGAGCTGGCTCACGACCTCTCCCTGGACTTCAGTGTCCCTATTAGGGTTGAGCATTCCGATACTGCAAATATCGGGTATCGGCCGATATTGGCTGTATCGGAATTCCGATTCCGAGTTCCGATATTTTCGTCATATCGGATACCGGAATCGGGATTGTCACTGTCACTGTCAGTGTCCGTCGGTCGGGTCTGTCAGGAGTCAGCGGCACTTACCTGGCAGAAGATCTCCGGCGGTCACGGGCTGGACTGCTTCATGGCCGCAATCTTCTTTCCCCGGCGGTCACATGCAGTTTCTCACGATAACTGCAGTGACTGCTGGGTAATCCCGGCCGTAAAGCAGTCAGTCCGATGACGTCACCGCCGGGGAAGCAGGTAATCAGCTGTGCTGCGTTGCGATGACAGGCTCTGCCTGTCATTGCGATGTAGCAGAGCTGGATCGTCGTGGGACTGTCGTTATGGACTGCGTCGGACAGGTGGTATACTATTGGTTTGTTTTTTTTCTTTTTTT
This sequence comes from Oophaga sylvatica, assembly GCA_033576555.1. Classification (NCBI taxonomy): domain Eukaryota; kingdom Metazoa; phylum Chordata; class Amphibia; order Anura; family Dendrobatidae; genus Oophaga; species Oophaga sylvatica. The sequence continues at coordinate 120,777,186 of JARQOD010000009.1, read as the reverse complement.
ACAGGAGATCGATGGCGTCGCAGGAATGAGAGTATAATAAAATTAATGAAAACTGTGTTGTCTCTTTTATTTCATTAAAAGACTTTTTTCTTGCTGTGTCTTTTTTTTAAACATTTAAAAACTTTGGGATTAATAATGGATCGGTGTCTTATTGACGCCTCTCCATTATTAACCGGGCTTATTGTCACCGTGCAATCAACGGTGACAATAACCCCTTATTACCCCGCTTGCCACCGCTACAGGGCAAGTGGGAAGAGCCGGGTAAAGTGCCACAATTGGCACATCTTTTGATGCGCCAAATGTGGGGCTGCTGTAGCCTGGTATTATCAGGCTGTTGAGGGCCAAAATCCATGGGCCTTGACAGTCTTTTAATACCAGGCTGCAGCAGTCTGCATTTTACTTGGCTGGTTAACAAAAATAGGGGGGATCCCCACGCCGTTTTTTTTTCGAGGGGATCCCCTATTTTTGTTAACCAGCCAAGCTAAGCAGACTGCTGTGGCCTGGTATTATCAGGCTGGCAAGGTCCATGGATCTTGGCTCCTTAACAGCCTGAAAATCCAGGCCTCAGCGGTCTGCTTCATCTGGCTGGTTAACAAAAATAGGGGGGACCCCACGCCAATTTTTTTCGAGGGGATCCCCTATTTTTGTTAATCAGCCAAGATATGCAGACTGCTGTGGCCTGGTATTATCAGGCTGGCAAGGTCCATGGATCTTGGCTCCTTAACAGCCTGAAAATCCAGGCCTCAGCGGTCTGCTTCATCTGGCTGGTTAACAAAAATAGGGGGGACCCCACGCCAATTTTTTTCGAGGGGATCCCCTATTTTTGTTAATCAGCCAAGATATGCAGACTGCTGTGGCCTGGTATTATCAGGCTGGCAAGGTCCATGGATCTTGGCTCCTTAACAGCCTGAAAATCCAGGCCTCAGCGGTCTGCTTCATCTGGCTGGTTAACAAAAATAGGGGGGACCCCACGCCATTTTTTTTTTCGAAGGGAACCCCTATTTTTGTTAATCAGTTCCCTCTGACGTCACTGATTGTGTCCCTGGCTGACCTGAAGTGAAAGTGGAAAGCAATCAATTAAGCTTTCCACTTAAGGGCCCGTCTCACGTAGCGATATCGCTACCGAGATCGCTGCTGAGTCACTAGTTTTGTGACGCAGCAGCGAGCTCACCAGCGGGTTTCCAGGCGCGGGGCTGTGCCTAGAAACCCGCTGTGTACCTTGGATACCAGCGCCCTGATGCAGGGAGCTGGTATCCAAGGTACACAGCGGGTTTCCAAGCGCTGCGCGGTGCCTGGAAACCCGCTGTGTACCTTGGTTACCAGCGGATCGCTGGTCTCCCGCCTGTCACACGCAGCGATGCGTGCCTGTCAGAGGGAAACCAGCGATCAAAAAAAGGTCCTGACATTTCTGCGACGATCAGCGATACCCGGCAGGGGGGCTGATCGTCGCTGAATGTCACACACAGCGATATCGCTGGTGAGCTCGCTGCTGCGTCACAAAACTAGTGACTCAGCAGCGATCTCGGTAGCGATATCGCTATGTGAGACGGGCCCTTAAGCGATGTTACCCGCAGTGTCGCTGTCCCAGATCGCTGCCTGAGCTGCCTGTTTGGCAGCTCAGCAGCGATCATGTAGCGATACACCAGCGATCCTGACAAGTGCATATCGTTGTCGGGATCGCTGGTGTATCGTTATGTGACACCCAGCCTTTACTCTCCTGTCAGGCAGGAGAGGAACTCATTCATTTGGGGGTTTACTGTGAGGCTGCAGCATTAGCTGCGGTCCCTGCAGTAAACATTAACCCTTTCTGAAGGATTACACCGTGGGACCTGACTGTGCATGGGATAGGTAAGAATAATTTTGCGTTTTTATTTTATTTTTATTACAGGAAATGGTTTTTGCAGTAAAATAAAAGATGGTCAAAAACATGTGTCTTTATTTCATTAAAATGATTTTAAATTAAACTGTGTGTTTTATTTTTATTTCATGCAATAGGATTAATAATTGATAGTTGTCTAATTGACAGCTCTCAATTATTAACCTGGCTTAAGGTCACCTTTCAATAGCAAGGTGGCTTTAACCCCATATTAACCCATTCGCCACCGCTACAGGGCAATGGGAATAGACGGGCAAAGTGCCAGAAAGGGCGAATCTAATTATAGATTTGTGTTTCCTGGGGTGTCTGGGGGCAGATGTTAGTAGCCGGGGGGGGGGCCAAAAATAATGGTCCCTCTATGGGCTATTATTATCTGCCCCCACTCACTGGCTTTGTCTGTCTGGTTGCGAAAATAGGGCGGGAGCCCACGCATTTTTTTTCAGCAATTTTACACCTCATATATACATATACATGTCATTGAATTTGTGACACATATATGTATATTTATATTTGTAGTTCATACACTTCTACATAGTATAATAGCCGCTAATTCAATTGCCGGCTTTTGTGAAAATGCAGAACCCGACATGAAATGACACTTGGTGTACATAGGGTTAACCATGTCGTTTGCTATCTGCACAAACAATTACATCAGTCTATGTGTGCAAAATTTCACACCTGTAGGGGTTAATTAAAGGTGTAAATTCGTAGCAAAAAAGTCCGTTTTTTTTACAACGAATTTACACCTTTAATTAACCCTACAGGTGTGAAATTTTGCACACATAGACTGATTTAATTGTTTGTGCAAATTAGATAGCAAAGGACATGAAAAGACATGGTTAACCCTATGTACACCAAGTGTCATTTCATGTCGGGTGACCCGACATGAAATGACACTTGGTGTACATAGGGTTAACCATGTATTTTCATGTCCTTTGCTATCTAATTTGCACAAACAATTAAATCAGTCTATGTGTGCAAAATTTCACACCTGTAGGGGTTAATTAAAGGTGTAAATTCGTAGCAAAAAAGTCCGTTTTTTTTACAACAAATTTACACCTTTAATTAACCCCTACAGGTGTGAAATTTTGCACACATAGACTGATTTAATTGTTTGTGCAAATCAGATAGCAAACGACATGAAAAGACATGGTTAACCCTATGTACACCAAGTGTCATTTCATGTCGGGTGCTTCTGTCTTTTCACAGAAGCCGGCTTTACCCGGCAATTGAATCAGAGGATATTTTACTATGTAGAAGTGTATAAACTATACATATATGTATATATATATGTCACAATGACATGTATATATATATATATATATGTATTCTATGTGTGTATATTTAGTGTTTACAAGGAAAGAATGGGTTTTTTTTAGTTACGATATTTTGTTCCCATAGACTTACATGGGACTTCCGGTATCGGTATCGGGTATCGCCGATATTTTAATGGTATCGGCGATACCATTCCGATTCCGATACTTTTGGATATCGGAAAGTATTGCTCAACTCTAGTCCCTATACAACAGGTTAGTGTTTATGGCAACATGAGGAAACCTCTCCTCAGAGCCAGGCTCTTGGGAAACCTCATTTAGAACATTTATATTTTCCTGGGCCGTTTTAAGAGAGGGGTCTCGCCACTGCTCACTCTCAAAATTGTCACAGGACACAGGTAAGTCAGGGACACTCGGTTCCCGAGAACCACCATCCTCGTCTCCCAACATCACCTGCAAAGGGAATTTCATCACTATCACAGTCATCATTATTATTAATATCATTATCATGATTATGATCAGTATCATCATCACTATCATGATCATCATCATTATCAGCATCAGCATCATTATCATGGTCATCATCATCATCATCATTATCATTATCATTATCATTATCATCATCATCATCATCATTATCACATAAGTTTAACGGCCCACTAGCATTGTGTTCCGCCCCTCGGGACTGCGCACCCTCAATAGGAGCTTCATCACACTGTCCATCAGAAACATTTTTCCCCCAGAGATCCTTAGACCGGGGAAAGTCATTACCCAATATGACGGGTTGCACCAGGTTCTTCACTACCCCCCCTTCATATGAAACCTCCCCGAGTTTGGGGACCAAGTCCACGGCAGTCTCTGGGTAGACTTTGGTGTCTCCATGGATGCACACCATACTCAGGTGCTTATCAGGGATGAAGTCCCTATCAATCAGGCTGTCCCATATGGAAGTCACTGGACTCTCTGAGTCCAAGAGGGCCTGTGCTGGGCAGTCATTTACAACCACCGGGGACCCCTGTGGTCCAGTCTCTTCGGCTGAGGTGGACACACACACAGGCTCTGCGCAGGGAGAGAGGGATCTGCCAACATCACAATACATAGGCTCCCCCTCTATTGGACAGTTGGCTGCAATTTCACGACATCTCCAACCCTGTCCATCACACTTTTCCACCCACATGTCCCCTCGGGCCTGAACCCGCTTATCAGCATACCCCATGTCCCCAACAGCTGGAACGCTCTTACCGCGAGAGTTCAGCGTCCGGGAACTCTGAAGTGACGACCTCTCAGACGGCTGGTCACGGAGACAGTCTTTGCTGGCGAAGGCCTTCTCCATCAGGCTGACCAGACGATTGGCGTCCTGGTGGTCTCCTTGTCCGACCTCTGGCTGTACCTTAGGAGGACATGCTTGGGTGTAGCGGTCCACTATCACCCTTTCAACTCCACAATCAAGCCTGCTGACTGCAGACTCCCAACTGTATCTCCAGTCATGAACTCCCCTGGCACGGGCTGTCACCGTAACACCCAGCTGGGTAAAAATCTCCGCTTTCAGCTTGGCATAGTCTTGGCTGTCCTGCTCGCTCAGGTCAGCATAGGCCCTTTGGGGTTCTCCAATCAAATAGGGTGCGACCATCATGGCCCATTCAGATAGGGGCAGATTCTCCTTCTCTGCCAATCCCTCAAACCTAGTTAGATATACCTCCACATCATCACGAGGTGTCATCTTTTTCAGGGACCGTCTTACCGCCTTCTTTACAGCGGACAAGGCAGGTGCCTTCACAACATTACTCTGGGACGAGGTGCTGAGAGCTGCAATCTGCTCCAACAACCGGTTATTCTCCTGCTGCTGCTGCTGGCACTGCAGTTGCATGCTCTGCTGGGCCTGTACCAGGTACTCAATGAGCTCCTCCATACTGCCGGACTTATCTGTCTCAACCACGGCAGTCTTATGTTGCACATTAACTTGCGCCATTTGTTCAAACAGCGCCTCCATGCTGTCATCCATGCTGTCAGACTTCTCTGTCTCAACAACGGCAGTACAACGGCAGTCTTCACTCAAGACATACACACTCCACAGTCTTTTCCACAGAAAATTCAGCCTTGCTGTGCAGACACTTTTTTTTTTCTCTGCAAACTCTATTAGGGCCACTGTCTCTTTAAGACTGCTCCAATAGACGTTTCTCTTTACTGCTGCACACTCCACAGTCTTTTCCACAACAAGTTCAGCTTTGCTGTGCAGACACACTTTTTTTTTTTTTCTTTTGCAAACTCTATTAGGGCTACTGTCTCTTTAAGACTGCTCCAATAGACGTTTCTTTTTCTGACACACTTTTTTTTTTTTCTCTGCTGCTGTTTCAACAGACTTCACCTTTTATTGCTGTCTCTCGCCACTGTGCTGCACGCACATTCCAGCACCAATTGTATCAGCCACTGTGCTGCCCCAGCATTCTCCGCCAATTGTAAGCTTTTCAGGGGATATAGCTCTGGGATCGCCGTCCGGGTAGACAGAATGGCATAGAAACAGTTCATTCAAAGACAGCAGTTCTGGTAAGAACTGGCCGCAACCAGTTTTATTTAAAGTCCACAGCAAACAGATAAAAACAAATCATAAACAGAAGACCTAGGCTTGTCTAGCCACTTACTACACATAGATAGATTTCCCTATCTATCCGGGTCCCGACTCTAACAGCCGGGGCCAAAACAACACATATGTTCAGCATTTACCAGCATGGAGTCTCCTCCTTGTGTCTGAAGGCACCTTCAACGTCCAGACTTGAGAGAGCTCCCCTCCTATTCAGCTGCTATCCGCATGGATTCTCACAGAGACTACTCCTGTGTCCGGGGTACATCGAGCACCCAGACTGAGATAGCTCAAACTCCTGGAGACACCTTCTGTGCCTGGACCCCTCCTGTGTCCAGACTAAACGAGCTCTCTGACTGTGTTCGCAGACACCTACTTCTGGTCTCCTAATTAACAGCTAAATGGTTTCAGGCCTGAGCTGCAAGTGTGTACTGAATGTAGGGTGTAGTGACCTTTCTCTACCACTAGGTTTACAAAGCCACACATTTCCCTTATACCATACAGCACAGTACCTAGGTGAAATGTACACCCCATTCGACACATATTCCTTCACTGTCTCACAGTGTCTAGACCTCAAAATAGGAGTGCATGCAAGACTACCCAGGAATCTCACAGAACTGGAAGAATTTTCCAAGGAAGAATAGATGAAAATCCCTCAAACAAGAATTGAAAGACTTGTGGCTGGCTACCAAAAGCGTTTACAAGATGTGATACTTTCAATAGGGGGTACTCAAAAGGGGGTACAAACCATGGAGGGGGCCAAATCTTTTGCATTTTCCTTGCAGTCATTTTTAAAATGTAAAAGATGAAAATATATATATTTTTTTGCCTAAAATACAAAGGAAATGTGTCATCTTTAACGTTGAGTCTTTTAAAGATCATTTCATCTTCAACTTAACTGTTCACAGTAACAGTAATTTTGACCAGGGGTGCCCAAACTTTTACTTGTCATTGTAACAGGTTTTTTCCTTTACCCCTGTACGTATTCCATTGTTTGTCTGGTCTGTGTATTTTTGTACACTACTACTACAACCCACTTCCCTGGGTGGGGTAAAGAACAGATTAAGTGCGGATTCAGGAACTCAGCAAGGTACGTGGCCCCAGCGTCTTCACCATTAGACGTAGTCTGGGGAGTAGGGATAGAAAGGGCACCCCTAGCGCTAGGGACAGGAAAGGAGTCCCTGACCCTGGGATTTCCAACTACAGAGTTGTGACAGGACTGTGAAGTGTTAAAGAAAACCTACTATCATTATGTGGTTGCGATCAACTGAAATTAGTTTCCCAGCAATCTAACGATCCTAGGCTTCAAAAAGTCAGAAGTAATAGGTGTATAGAGATTCCAATATAGGAAACAAAAGGAAATATGGAAAATGTCTAATATAAATAGGACCATGATAGTATACAAAAATCCAAGCTTTTCCAGGGTTCTGGTATGCACTAGAAAGCTAGGTTCAAGTGGCACTTATAAACATAATACAGTCATGGACAAAAATGTTGGCAGCCTTGAAATTGTTCCAGAAAATTAAGTATTTCTCCCAGAAAATTATTGCAATTACACGTTTTATTATACATGTTTATTTCCTTTGTGTGTATTGGAACATACAAAAAAAGGTAAATTGGACACAATTTTACACAAAACCCCCAAAATTGGCCAGACCAATTAATATTTATTTACACACCTTACCCTTTGGAATAAATAACTGCAATCAATCACTTCCTATAACCATCAGTAAGCTTCCTACACCTCTCAACTGGAATTTTGGACAACTCTTTTGCAAACTGCTCCAGATCTCTCATATTTGGAGTATGCCTTCTCCCAAGAGCAATTTTAAGATCTCTTCAAAGGTGTTCAATAAGATTTAGATCCTGACTCATTGCTGGCCACTTCAGAACTTACTAGTGCTGTGCTTCCATTCATTTCTGGGTGCTTCTTGAAGCATGTTTTGGCTAATTGTTCTGCTGGAAGAAAAAAATGACCTAGAACGCAAACCCACCTTTCTGACACTGGGCACTACATTGTGACTTAAAATCTGTTGGTAATCTTCAGATTTCATGAGATCTTGCATACAGTCCTGGCACCCAGTACCAGAGGCAGCAAAACAACCCCAAAACATCTTTGAACATCCACCATATTTAACTGTAGGTACTGTGTTCTTTTCTTTGTAGGCCTCATTCTGTTTTAGGGAAAACAGAGTGATGTGCTGTACCAAAAAAGGTCTTTCTTGGTCTCATCTGTCCACAAGATGCTTTCCCAGAAGGATTTTGGCTTACATACATTCTGGCAAACTGCAGTCTAGCTTTATTTTAAACAGAAATCAAATAAGCAAATTTATGTCACAAAGGCCAAGAGAGGAAACCTCACTCCCAATGTAGGTTCACCTGAGTACGCAATGAAATAGTGGAATACTCCCAAAAGGTGTATGTACAAAGAAAAATAGAGTACAAAAACACCACCAAGTATAAAAAGAAACATATTTTTATTTGAGTATCCTAATTAACAATAATAAGATATATCATACCAAGTGGCACAGAAAGGAGAAAGAGGGAGGAGACATACTGGTGCTGCAAGAGAGGGTGAGAACCTAAATAGCCAAGGGTAAGCGTGATCCCATATCGAAATTTCATGCAATCAGCAATGGCATAAAATCAGGTGAGAATAATGACCAATCAATAACCATATACTGCATATATCACCAGGTTCAAAGATCGCAATAGATTAGCCCCGCTTACCCATATATAATGGTGGTGTCCACTTGTCTCCCTGCTGACCCCTTTGATGCGCGTTTCGCGTGGCAGCTTTTTCAAAAAGAAGCGTGTTGTGCCATGCCTTACAGAGTTTAAACAGGGATATGGCCATGGATGCCAATGTATGCGGTGCACGCATCCCGGAAGTCAAACCCGGAAGTGTCCTTGTTATGTTACGGTAGCTGAGGAGTGCAGGTAAAAAAGGAAATACACCAGAGCAGTTGGAATCTATGAGATTGCAGTACCCTGACTAACCACCGCAACTAGAGGCAGCCGTGGAGCGTTCCTACGTTGGTCCTAGACGCCTCATCACAGCCTGAGAAACTAACTACACCTAAAGATAGAAATAGGAAAGCTATCTGCCCCGGAGCAGAACCCCAAAGATAATAGAAAGCCCCCAAACATGTAATGGCGGTTAGACAAGAGGAAATACTGACACAGAAAGAAAATAGTATGAGCAAACGCTGGGGCCCAAACTATCTAAATAGAAAAGGACAGGAAGGGTACTTACTGCAATCTCAGAAAACCCTGAAAAACACCAACTCTACTAATTTCAAAATCACCTGAGATCACACGACCTCTACCACCTAAATTAGTTCTCTGGTGCAACAAAATCAAAACAGCAGTCACTGAAAAAACTGGAAAAAGCAAAAGTACAAAACTCAGTGGCTGAACTAAACTGAGAGGGCAAAAGCCCCCGGAGGGGACCCTGAAGGCCCCCACAGAAGTGCAGGACAAAATGCAAAAATAAAGCACAAACACAAAAGAAGAAAATGTCTTATCTGATAGCAGGAGATGCAGACACGACACAGCAGGCTACAAGGGAAACTGGAAAGAAGGATTCAGACCAGAACAATTGATCACCGGCAACCCTGATGGGAAAATGACTCCCTTATATAAGACCAGTCAGTAACACCTGATTCCCAGTCCTCACAATCTTCACTAGTACCGCTTGTAACCACCAGAGGGAGCCTCTGCTCAGAACTCATCTCAAACCCATTCACAACAGTACCCCCCCCTTGAGGAGGGGTCACCGAACCCCCATTTGAGCAACCAGGTCGGTCAGGATGAGTTCTATGATACGCACGGATAAGTCTCCTAGCATGGATGTCCGAAGCAAACACCCAAGAATTGTCTTCCTGACCATAACCTCTCCATTTAACCAAATACTGGAGTCTTCGTCTAGAAAAACGAGAATCCAATATTTTCTCAACCACATACTCCAGATTGCCCTCAACCAAAACAGGGTCAGGAGGCACAGCAGCAGGAACCACTGGCTCAACACACCTCTTCAACAAGGACTTGTGGAACACGTTATGGATCTTAAATGTCCCTGGAAGAAGCAAACGAAAAGAAACAGGATTAATAATCTCCATGATCTTATAAGGTCCAATGAACCTAGGCTTAAATTTAGGAGATGCTACTCTCATAGGAATATTCTTTGAGGACAACCAGACCAAGTCCCCCACTTTAAACCGAGGACCATCAGTCCTATGCCGGTTAGCAAACCGCTGGGCCTTCTCCTGAGAGAGGGACAACCTCTCCACTACCTGGTCCCAAATCTGTTGCATACGCTCAACAACAGAGTCAACACCTGGACAGACAGAAGCTTAAGTCTGTCCTGAAGAAAATCGAGGGTGGAAACCCAGAATTACAGAAAAACGGAGACATCAAAGTGGCAGAGCTAGCCCTATTATTAAGAGCAAACTCAGCCAAAGGCAAAAAGAGACCCAGTCATCCTGATCAGCAGACACAAAGCATCTTAGATAAGTCTCCAATGTCTGGTTTGTTCTCTCAGTTTGACCATTGGTCTGAGGATGAAATGCCGAGGAGAAAGACAATTGAACACCCAGTTTAGAACAAAAAGTCCTCCAAAATCTGGAAACAAACTGGACTCCTCTGTCAGACACAATGTTCTCAGGAATGCCGTGTAAACGAACCACGTGCTGAAGGAACAACGGCACCAATTCAGAGGAGGAAGGCAACTTAGGTAATGGCACAAGATGTATCATTTTGGAAAACCTATCACAAATTACCCAGATGGTGGTCATTCTCTGAGAAACAGGAAGATCGGAAATGAAATCCATAGAGATATGGGTCCATGGTCTCTTGGGCACAGGCAATGGCATCAACAAACCACTAGAGCGAGAGCAAGGCTTTGAGCGAGAGCAAGTCCCGCAGGACTGCACAAATTCCCTGACATCGCGAGACAAGGTAGGCCACCAAAAGGACCGACTAACCAAGTCTCTGGTACCAAAAATTCCGGGATGCCCAGCCAATGCGGAACAATGAATCTCAGACATCACACCCTTTTTCCATTGGTCCGGGACAAACAATTTTCCAACAGGGCAGCGCTCGGGCCTATCCTCCTGACACCCCTCCAGAGCAAGTCTCAAATTGGGCGAGATGGCGGAAAGAACTACACCCTCTTTCAAAATAACAGAAGGATCAGATAACTCAGGAGAGTCCGCAAGGAAACTCCTCGAGAGGGCATCCGCCTTAACATTCTTAGTGCCAGGAAGAAAGGAAACCACAAAATTAAAACGTGTGAAAAACAAGGCCCACCTGGCCTGTCTAGGATTGAGTCGCTTGGCAGATTCCAGATAGACCAGATTCTTATGGTCCGTAAGGACCACCACCTGATGTTTGGCTCCCTCCAGCCAATGTCTCCACTCTTCAAAAGCCCACTTCATGGCCAATAACTCCCGATTACCCACGTCATAATTACGTTCAGTAGGAGAAAATTTTCGAGAGAAAAAGGCACAAGGGTTACTTTTAGAGGTCTCTGGATCTTTTTGGGACAAAACGGCACCTGCCCAATTTCAGAGGCATCAACCTCCACCTGAAATGGCAGAGAAACATCAGGCTGCCGTAGAACAGGAGCAGAAGTGAATCTCTGCTTAAGTTCCTGAAATGCAGAGACTGCCTCAGGAGGCCAATTCACCACATCAGAACCCTTTCTGGTCAAATCAGTTAATGGTTTAACAATAACCGAGAAATTACCAATAAATTTACGATAAAAATTGGCAAAACCCAAAAATCTCTGAAGAGCCTTTAATGAAGTAGGTTGGACCCAATCACAGATGGCCTGAACCTTGACCGGGTCCATTTCAATAACAGATGGGGACAAAATGAATCCCAGAAATGAGATCTTCTGTACGCCAAAAAGACACTTTGATCCCTTCACATAGAGCATTCTCTCTCAAAATCTGGAATACAGTTCGAACATGTTTCACATGAGAGTCCCAGTCATTAGAAAAAATCAAGATATCATCCAAATAAACAATCAGAAATTTGTCCACAAAATCCCTGAAAATGTCATTCATGAAGGACTGGAAGACGGAAGGAGCATTAGTGAGCCCAAAGGGCATCACTAGGTACTCAAAATGCCCTTCAGGGGTATTGAATGCTGTCTTCCATTCATCCCCGTGCTTAATGCGAATAAGGTTATACGCCCCCCTGAGGTCAAGCTTGGTAAACCAAGTAGCGTTTTTCACCCTGGAAAACAGGTCAGAAATCAAGGGTAACGGGTATTGATATTTCACAGTAATATTGTTCAAGAGACGATAATCAATACACGGCCTTAATGAACCATCTTTTTTGGCCACAAAGAAAAAACCGGCACCTAAGGGTGAAGAGGATGGTCTGATATGACCCTTCTCCAATGATTCCTTGATATAAGACCGCATAGCGTCATGTTCAGGTACAGACAAGTTAAAAAGGCGACCTTTAGGGAATTTACTACCCGGCACTAATTCAATAGCGCAGTCATAGCTCCTATGGGGAGGTAAGGATGCAGATTTACTTTCGCTAAACACATCAGAAAAATCAAACAAAAAGTCAGGAACATCCTGAGCCTGGGGGGAGGCAGAAAAAACAGGAGTGTTGGTATTAACACATTGGCAGCCCCAACTGGTTACAGACACAGATTTCCAATCCAAAACAGGATTATGAGACTGTAACCAAGGGAAACCCAGCACGATAATGTCATGCAGATTATATAGAACCAAAAATTTGCAGCACTCCTGGTGATCAGGTTCAACCCTCATTATCACCTGAGTAGAAAACTGGGGTTTATTCTCAGCCAAAGGGGTAGAATCGATCCCCAGTAGGGGAATAGACTTCTGTAGGGGTATCAAGGGAAACCCACAACGTTTAGCAAAATCATAATCCATCAGGTTAATAGCTGCTCCAGAATCAACGAAAGCCTGAGCAGAAAATGAGGACAGAGACCATATCAGAGTGACAGTTAATAAAAACTTAGTCTGAACACTACCCAAGACAACTGAGCGTGCAAAACGTCTTCCCCGCTTAGGGCAGACTGAAATAGCATGAGAGGCATCACCACAGTAGAAACATAACCCATTGCGCTTTCGAAACTCATGACACTGTGCCCCAGACACCACTCCATCACACTGCATGGGCTCAGAAGCTGGCTCACAAGGCAACACCACTCCACGCATACTTCTCCGCTCACGCAAACGTCTGTCAATTTGAATCGCTAATGACATAGAATCATTGAGACCAGAGGGGACAGGGAATCCCACCATAACATCCTTTACATTATCCGACAGACCCTTCCGGAAAAGGGCCGCCAAAGCGTCGTCATTCCATTTGGTCAGGACTGCCCACCTACGGAATCTCTGACAGTATAACTCAGCGTCATCAAGCCCCTGATTTAATGCCAACAAGGCTTTTTCAGCTTGATCAGTGACATTAGGCTCATCGTACAATAACCCCAAAGCCTGAAAAAATGCATCAACATCACTCAAAACAGGATCCCCAGGTATCAGGGAAAAAGCCCAATCCTGAGGATCGCCGCGCAGGAGAGAGATGACAACCTGAACCTGCTGCGCTGCGTTTCCTGAGGACTTAGATTTTAAGGCAAAAAACAATTTACAATTATTTTTGAAATTCTGAAACTTAGCTCGATCCCCTAAAAACAAATCTGGCATGGGGATCCTAGGTTCCACAACAGGCAACCTAGCAAGATATGCAGCAATACTCTGAACCTCAGTGGCAAGCTGATCCACACGGCCAGACAACTGTGCAAACTCCATTGGGAGAAAAGATCCTCCCCAGCACCCAGAGATACAGAGGGAAAAAAAAAAATGCAACAAACAGAAAAATATCTCTGACAACTCTGACAACCTTTTTTCTTTCACAATATTTTTCCCTTCTGTGAGTACCATACAATTTTCAATTTTTAGGCCGGTGATACTGTTATGTTACGGTAGCTGAGGAGTGCAGGTAAAAAAGGAAATACACCAGAGCATTTGGAATCTATGAGATTGCAGTACCCTGACTAACCACCGCAACTAGAGGCAGCCGTGGAGCGTTCCTACGTTGGTCCTAGACGCCTCGTCACAGCCTGAGAAACTAACTACACCTAAAGATAGAAATAGGAAAGCTATCTGCCCCGGAGCAGAACCCCAAAGATAATAGAAAGCCCCCAAACATGTAATGGCGGTTAGACAAGAGGAAATACTGACACAGAAAGAAAATAGTATGAGCAAACGCTGGGGCCCAAACTATCTAAATAGAAAAGGACAGGAAGGGTACTTACTGCAATCTCAGAAAACCCTGAAAAACACCAACTCTACTAATTTCAAAATCACCTGAGATCACACGACCTCTACCACCTAAATTAGTT
>JARQOD010000009.1:120681535-120762960 GCA_033576555.1 Oophaga sylvatica | reverse complement strand
AACGATATGCACTTGTCAGGATCGCTGGTGTATCGCTACATGATCGCTGCTGAGCTGCCAAACAGGCAGCTCAGGCAGCGATCTGGGACAGCGACACTGCGGGTAACATCGCTTAAGGGCCCGTCTCACATAGCGATATCGCTACCGAGATCGCTGCTGAGTCACAAGTTTTGTGACGCAGCAGCAAGCTCACCAGCGATATCGCTGTGTGTGACATTCAGCGACGATCAGCCCCCCTGCCGGGTATCGCTGATCGTCGCAGAAATGTCAGGACCTTTATTCGATCGCTGGTTTCCCTCTGACAGGCACGCATCGCTGCGTGTGACAGGCGGGAGACCAGCGATCCGCTGGTAACCAAGGTACACAGCGGGTTTCCAGGCACCGCGCAGCGCTTGGAAACCCGCTGTGTACCTTGGATACCAGCTCCCTGCATCAGGGCGCTGGTATCCAAGGTACACAGCGGGTTTCTAGGCACAGCCCCGCGCCTGGAAACCCGCTGTGTACCTTGGTTACCAGCGGATCGCTGGTCTCCCGCCTGTCACACGCAGCGATGCGTGCCTGTCAGCGGGAAACCAGCGATCAAAAAAAGGTCCTGACATTTCAGCGACGATCAGCGATACCCGGCAGGGGGGCTGATCGTCGCTGAATGTCACACACAGCGATATCGCTGGTGAGCTCGCTGCTGCGTCACAAAACTAGTGACTCAGCAGCGATCTCGGTAGCGATATCGCTATGTGAGACGGGCCCTTAAGTGGAAAGCTTAATTGATTGCTTTCCACTTTCACTTCAGGTCAGCCAGGGACACAATCAGTGACGTCAGAGGGAACTGATTAACAAAAATAGGGGTTCCCTTCGAAAAAAAAATGGCGTGGGGTCCCCCCTATTTTTGTTAACCAGCCAGATGAAGCAGACCGCTGAGGCCTGGATTTTCAGGCTGTTAAGGAGCCAAGATCCATGGACCTTGCCAGCCTGATAATACTAGGCCACAGCAGTCTGCATATCTTGGCTGATTAACAAAAATAGGGGATCCCCTCGAAAAAAATTGGCGTGGGGTCCCCCCTATTTTTGTTAACCAGCCAGATGAAGCAGACCGCTGAGGCCTGGATTTTCAGGCTGTTAAGGAGCCAAGATCCATGGACCTTGCCAGCCTGATAATACCAGGCCACAGCAGTCTGCATATCTTGGCTGATTAACAAAAATAGGGGATCCCCTCGAAAAAAATTGGCATGGGGTCCCCCCTATTTTTGTTAACCAGCCAGATGAAGCAGACCGCTGAGGCCTGGTTTTTCAGGCTGGTAAGGATCCAATATCCATGGACCTTGCAAGCCTGATAATACCAGGCCACAGCAGTCTGCTTAGCTTGGCTGGTTAACAAAATAGGGGATCCCCTCGAAAAAAAAACGGCGTGGGGATCCCCCCTATTTTTGTTAACCAGCCAAGTAAAATGCAGACTGCTGCGGCCTGGTATTAAAAGACTGTCAAGGCCCATGGATTTTGGCCCTCAACAGCCTGATAATACCAGGCTGCAGCAGCCCCACATTTGGCGCATCAAAAGATGTGCCAATTGTGGCACTTTACCCGGCTCTTCCCACTTGCCCTGTAGCGGTGGCAAGCGGGGTAATAAGGGGTTATTGTCACCGTTGATTGCACGGTGACAATAAGCCCGGTTAATAATGGAGAGGCGTCAATAAGACACCGATCCATTATTAATCCCAAAGTTATTAAATGCATAAAAAAAAGACACAGCAAGAAAAAAGTCTTTTAATGAAATAAAAGAGACAACACAGTTTTCATTACTTTTATTACTCTCTCATTCCTGCGACGCCATCGATCTCCTGTAAAAAAAGAAAAAAAAACAAACCAACAGTATACCACCTGTCCGACGCAGTCCATAACGATAGTCCCACGACGATCCAGCTCTGCTACATCGCAATGACAGGCAGAGCCTGTCATTGCAACGCAGCACAGCTGATTACCTGCTTCCCCGGCGGTGACGTCATCGGACTGACTGCTTTACGGCCGGGATTACCCAGCAGTCACTGCAGTTATCGCGAGAAACTGCATGTGACCGCCGGGGAAAGAAGATGGCGGCCATGAAGCAGTCCAGGACGTGACCGCCGGAGATCTTCTGCAGGTAAGTGCCGCTGACTCCTGACAGACCCGACCGACGGACACTGACAGTGACAGTGACAATCCCGATTCCGGTATCCGATAAGACGAAAATATCGGAACTCGGAATCGGAATTCCGATACAGCTAATATCGGCCGATACCCGATATTTGCAGTATCGGAATGCTCAACCCTACCCAGAACTAACAGAGTTTAAGTCCGAAAAATCAAGATCTCTTGCAGCAGATCTCTCTGGAGTCTGAGGCTCGGACATGACAGAGCTCCTCTCGCAACACTCACAGTGAATGACTGCTGCAGTAGTCTTACGAGAACGGCTGGGGCAGTTTATAATGAAGTGCCCTGACTTACCACAGTAAAAACATAGATTTTCCTTTATACGATGTTCTTTGCGTGCATCACTAACCCGTCTTTGTAAAGAGTCCACCTGCATGGGTTCAGGTTCTGGTTCCCTTGTGATCCTACTCAAAGGTTCCTTAGCTGAGGAGGGAGGTAGGAAAAGGTTAGTGCGATTATTTTCGAACCATCTCTCTTGTCTGCGTTCAGTCAGACGAGCATCAATACGGATACAATAGTTAATAAAGTCACCTAACGCAGTGGGAGGGTCGGCACGAGCAAGTTCATCCTTAATCAGTGGAGACAACCCTTTCCGAAAAATAGATTTTTTGGCGGAAGTGTCCCAAGTGGTATCAAGAGCCCATCTCCTGAAATCCAAGGCATATTCGGCTACTGAACGCTTACCTTGGCGCAAAGTTAACATGGCTGCTTCAGCTGTTGCACCTCGATTGGGGTCATCAAACAACTGCCCATGGCTGAAATAAAAGCATCAAGGTGATTCAAACAATCATCCTCAGTCTCGATCAGAGGGTTTGCCCACATCAAAGCCTTATTGGTAAGCAACATGATTATAGTAAGCACTTTGGATCGTTCAGTGGGAAATTGTGAAGCATGTGCAGAGAAAAATAGATTGCATTGGTTAATAAATCCCCTGAATTTCTCACGTTCACCGCCAAAACGAAAAGGAGGTAACTTGGGGATCCCAGAACTCAGGGTTATGGCAGGAGCCTGGACTCGTTCCTCTAGAGCCTCAATCCTGGCTCGTAATTCCTGAGTAGTTTGTCCAAACACTTGCAAATTATGATTAGTGAGGTCCTGTAGGCTTGCAAAACGGGTCTTTATAGTCTGTATATCTGCAAGGATTGTATCAGTCACTCCGCAAAGCTCCTTTATGCGGGCCTCCATCTTCCAGATCTTTTAAGGCAGAAGTGCTGTAAGGAGAAGAGGAAAGGAAAAAAAAACAAAACAATAGTGTTTACCTGTGGTAACACTCCAGAGTAACATTTGAGGGAATGCGCTCACCTGGAATGGTTGTGAGAAGTCACAACCACTGTCATCACAGAAGGTATTAAACGGACATCTGATATCCACAGTCACAGCAGACACGGCTTTCCCAGACCCAGCAGACACTAAACATTGGCTCCTGAATCTTGTCATGTATAGTGTACAGTTCCTATAGCGTCTTGTGCTTGGGTGCGAGGAAAACACATGAGACATAGGTTGATATGAAATGACTTGTATTACTTCATACAAGCATGCAGAAAAGGTCACACAGTTTGCAGGAACAGAGGCAGGAGAACACAGCAGGCCAGAGTAACTTCAAGCTCTACAATAACTCTCCAAGCAGGTTCAGGATCTCTTCTCTGTACCGTAATTCCTCTGCAAACATGGATTCACCAGACAGCAGGTTTCCAAAGTCCAAAAGTGTTCCAAAGTTCCTCAGTAGGAAATAGCTGGAGTCCAAAATCCTAGGTTTCCAGGAGTCAGGTCACAGGCTGACTGAGGCTTGATTCAGGAGCACTGATTGTTCAGCTGAGGCTGCTTAAGAAGCAAGAGGGAGAGAATCAGGGCGGGAACATGAAAACTGGAAACTCCATATTAACTGAGGGCAAGAGCTGCAGAAAGACAGAAAGCAAAATGGCCGACGGAAAACTGAGTTTCAAGGAACATGTCAAAAGAGACAAAGAACCTTACACAGGGAGAGCTACTTTAGGTTCTGGTCCGGCTTGTTCCGGGGGGTACAAAACCTTGGACTTAACCTCCGCCAGCTCCATGGACAAACTCTGCAACTGCCGAGCAAGACTGGCTACTGGATCCATGGTTTCTGGAGAGAATCTTTTGTCAGTCGGTGAAAATGTCACGCTGTCTCTGCGTACCGGAGGTTAGGGGCCTAAGCTGACCCTAAGCTGGGGCCCTGACTAATCCCTCTACCTGGAGGTACTGTTAAAGGTACAGAGGTCCAGGCCGCCAGCGTAATCCCTACCTCCTGAGGATCCCTGAACCTCAGTGATCTAGTCCTGAGAAGGACCCCGATCACAACAACAGGGAACGGGATAATATAAGCCCACACACAGTACTAGACGAACGAGACAGTACAAGGGGAAAATCAACAACCACCTTGCATACAAAACTACATCACAACAACAGAGGGAACACCAATGGGTAAGGAGATAAATGATAAAGCGAGGAAGGGAAAAAAACCACACACAAAGTACACTTCACTCCAAACTCCAAAATACCACAAGCCGCTCTGTTTGTCTGCCAGGAATGCTTTCACTGACACTTCCCTAGCAGACTGGCAGGTATTTGAAGGAATCTCATTACAGCAACATTAATTGCAGCTGGGCGAGGCTGGCCTCGTCTAGCACAGAGAGAGGGAGAATTAACTCCCTCACTGCCGAAAAACACCCAGCACCAGAAACTCAGCTGTGAGAAGTCAGGCTGTGCAATCGCGACGATCTTCGTAGCGACACACCCGTGACAGTACCCCCCCTTCTATGAGGGGCCTCCGGACCCTCAGGGCCGGGTTTATCTGGGTGAGTAGTGTGGAAGGCCCGAATTAATCGGTCTGCATTAATATCCGACGCAGGAACCCACGTCCTCTCCTCAGGACCATACCCCCTCCAATGAACCAGGTACTGAAGGGACCGGCGATTCAGACGTGAATCGATGATTCTCGACACCTGAAACACCAAGTTACCATTGACCACCACAGGAGGAGGAGGTAAAGGTGAAGGTATCACCGGCGCCACATACCTCTTAAGCAACGATCTGTGGAACACATTGTGAATTTTAAATGTAGGAGGGAGGTCAAGACGGAATGCCACCGGATTAATTATAGAACTGATCTTATATGGCCCGATGAACCTGGGACCCATGTAGTCCGACATGGCCTGAGTCTCTGCCTGTGAAAGAGGATAAACTCTCCCGCGAGGGGGTGATGCTCCTGGAAGAAGCTCTATCTGACAGTCATACGACCTGTGTGGAGGTAGTCTCTCAGCCTCTTTTTTCCCAAAGACGTCAGAGAAGGACCAATAGGCGGAAGGCAACCCTGGCAGGGTATCAGGCTGGACTGGAGGCGAAACAGGTTGAATCCGGGTTAAGCAACGATTCATGCAGGTATCTCCCCAACGCAGAACTTCTCCAGTTTTCCAATTAAGGACTGGTTCATGCATCTGAAGCCAAGGTAAACCTAGAAGCATGGGATGGGATAAACCAGGATATACATAAAATCGCATTCGTTCAGTATGCATTAGACCTACCCGGAGTTCCACCAACTTGGTTTGAAACTGGACGGGCTCGGTCAGCGGTTTGCCATCCACGGCGGACACCTGTAACGGATCAGGAAGACGCTGGACTGGTAAGCGGTAATGATCCACAACCGCCTGCTGGATGAAGTTCCCTGCAGCTCCAGAATCCAGTAGACAGTGTTCGGAGAATTTTATTGCTCCATAGGACACGGTGACAGAGATGTGTAAAGAGGGAGAGGACTGCTCTTTACCTAGGTTGGCCCCTCCTACCGGACCTAGGCACTGGAGTTTCCCGACTTTTTAGGACAGAAATGAATCAAATGTTCAGAACTACCGCAGTAGTAACAACTTCCCTCCTTGCGACGTGCCTCCGGCGGCGGGTGGCCAAACTTACATGGTCCACCTCCATGGCCTCGGAGGCTGAGGGTGAAGTACCTGTTTTGTACAAACTAGAGTCCAGGTGATAGGACCTTTTGTCCCGCTTGATCTCCATGGAGCGCTCCTGAAAACGCAGGTCAATTTGGGTTGCCAAGGATATTAGCTCTTCCAAGAGAGTAGGTCTGTCCCGTCCCGCCAGCTCATCCTTGATTCTTCCGGATAGGCCTTCCCAGAAGTTAGCAACCAGGGCCTTATTGTTCCACGATAATTCAGACGAGAGGGTGCGGAATTTAACAGCATACTGAGCTACCGTGAGAGTACCTTGGCGCAGGCGGAGCAGAGCTGATGCAGTCGAAGTGGTACGACCAGGTTCATCGAAAGTCCTGCGAAAAGCCTCTAGGAAAGATTGAAGATCGTTAACCACCGGATCCCCTCTCTCCCATAGCGGGTTTAGCCAGGCGAGGGCTTCTCCCAGGTGTGACATGATGAAGCCCACCTTGGCTCGGTCAGAAGCAAACATATGCCCCAAGATTTCGAAGTGTAGAGTGCACTGATTGAGGAAACCCCGACACAGAGTAGGATCACCCTGGAAACGGGTAGGAGCCGCCAGACGGGGACCTTGATTTGCCATGGGAACTGGTACCTGATTATTGATAGAAGAGTCAGGTGCAGACGAGGACCCTAGGGAATCCATGCGGGTAGACAAGCTGCGTAGATAAGTCGTGATCTTGTCCTGTTGAACTCCCAAACGGGCCACCTCCTGGCACAGATCCGTGGTCGGAGGTCTCTGGGATCCAGCGGGTTCCATGGCCGGAGCAATCTGTAACGAATGGAAGCGGAGGCAGAGGTGGTGAAGTTCACATTCGTATTTATTTTTTAATGTGGAACCTCGAGACCGCGGTCCGGGGGGCTCCGAAGGGGGCGTAACTAGTGAGCCCCGGGTACCCGTAGTAAGGCCCCTCGAACAGGACCAGAATGGAATACCCGGAGGACACAGGTGCTACCTCCAGTTAGACCCCGGACACGTGGCAGCTGTCCCAGAGGGACCAAAAGGGTAACAAGTATTTACAGAGTCCGTGGAAAGTTCTTGACGGATAAGGGTAAGGTCCTGGTCCAGAACGGATGGTAGAAGGCTGGCTTCAGTGACCTTGTCACGGTCCACGGGTACGGATGGCTGATGGCGGAACGGGATGACACTTGCGCCAGTAATAGCCGAGATTGTCCAGATTAGCCAGATACGGGTTAGCAATGATCTGAGGAGACAAACAGTATCAGCGAAGCACAGAGACTGCAGACGCAGCGCAGACAGAACAGGAACAGAACCGGATGTAGCAATGATAGAACACGTTGCTCCGGCACTCCCCTAATGGTGGAGTGACCAGATATAGTACTGAGTGCGCAGCCATTGGATAATTAGCTATTTCAAAAGATGCACGCTGCCCCTTTAAGAGAGGCGGTGGGCGCGGCCTCGCGTCCTAAGCCGACTGTCTGGAGGCCTGCCAGCAGCGTGCCAGGAAGTGGAGAAGGACTCAGGACGCCGGAGAGCAGATGGGACAGGAGACCCCAGCCCACGCACAGACCGCCGCAGAGGGACAGCCCGAGGAACAGGTGAGTGAGCAGAACGGAGTGCAGAGGCAGCGCTGGGACCGGGTGTAACACTCTCCTGATGATCTGGTTCAACCCTCATTATCACCTGAGTAGAAAACTGGGGTTTTTTCTCCGCCAAAGGGGTAGAATCAATGCCCAGTAGGGAAATAGACTTCCGCAGGGGTATCATGGGAAACCCACAACGTTTGGCAAAGTCAAAATCCATCAGGTTAATAGCTGCTCCTGAATCAACAAAAGCCTGAGCAGAAAATGTGGACAGTGTCACGCTGTCTCTGCGTACCGGATGTTAGTGGCCTAAGCTGACCCTAAGCTGGGGCCCTGACTAATCCCTCTACCTGGAGGTACTGTTAAAGGTACAGAGGTCCAGGCCGCCAGCGTAATCCCTACCTCCTGAGGATCCCTGAACCTCAGTGATCTAGTCCTGAGAAGGACCCCGATCACAACAACAGGGAACGGCATAATATAAGCCCACACACAGTACTAGACGAACGAGACAGTACAAGGGGAAAATCAACAACCACCTTGCATACAAAACTACATCACAACAACAGAGGGAACACCAACGGGTAAGGAGATAAATGATAAAGCGAGGAAGGGAAAAAACCACACACAAAGTACACTTCACTCCAAACTCCAAAATACCACAAGCCGCTCTGTTTGTCTGCCAGGAATGCTTTCACTGACACTTCCCTAGCAGACTGGCAGGTATTTGAAGGAATCTCATTACAGCAACATTAATTGCAGCTGGGCGAGGCTGGCCTCGTCTAGCACAGAGAGAGGGAGAATTAACTCCCTCACTGCCTAAAAACACCCAGCACCAGAAACTCAGCTGTGAGAAGTCAGGCTGTGCAATCGCGACGATCTTCGTAGCGACACACCTGTGACAGACAGGGAGCAAATCAGGGTAACAGTCAACAGAAATTTAGTCTGAACACTACCCAAGACAACTGAGCGTTCAAAACGTCTTCCCCGCTTAGGGCAGACTGAAATAGCATGAGAGGCATCACCACAGTAGAAACATAACCCATTGCGCTTTCGAAACTCATGACGCTGAGCCCCAGAAGTCACTCTATCTCACTGCATGGGCTCAGAAGCTGGCACACAAGGCAACACTATCTCACGCATACCTCTGCGCTCACGCAAACGTCTGTCAATTTGAATAGCCAATGACATAGAATCACTGAGACCAGAGGGAGCAGGGAATCCCACCATAACATCCTTTACATTCTCTGACAGCCCCTTCCGAAAAAGGGCTGCCAAAGCATCATCATTCCATTTGGTCAGGACTGCCCACTTTTGGAATTTCTGACAGTACAACTCAGCGTCTTCAAGACCCTGATTTAATGCCAACAAGGTTTTTTCAGCTTGATCAGTGACAATAGGTTCATCGTACAATAACCCCAGAGCCAGAAAAAATGCATCAATATCATTCAAAACAGGATCCCCAGGTGTCAGGGAAAAAGTCCAATCCTGAGGATCGCCGCGCAGGAGAGAGATTACAATTTGAACCTGCTGTGCTGCATTACCTGAAGACTTAGGCTTTAAGGCAAAAAACAACTTACAGTTATTTTTGAAATTCAGAAATTTAGCCCGATCCCCCAAAAACAAATCTGGCATGGGAATCCTAGGTTCCACAACCGGCAACCCAGCAAGATAGGTAGCAATACTCCGAACCTCAGTGGCAAGCTGATCCACATGGCCAGACAACTGTGCAAACTCCATTGAGAGAAAAAAAATCCTCCTCAGCACCCAGAGAAAAAGAGGGAAAAAATGCAACAGACAGAAAAAAAAAAAAAAAAAATCTCTGACAACTCTGACAACTTTTTTCTTTCCACACTTTTTTTTCCCTTCTGCGAGTACCATATAATTTTCAGTTATGGCCGGTGATACTGTTATGTTTCGGTAGCTGAGGAAGACAGGAACAACAGCAGGGCAGCCGAACACGTGAGATGTTGGTAACTGATGGGTTGCAGATTCCTAAACCAACAACACAACTAGAGGCAGCCGTGGAGCGTTCCCACGTTGATCCTAGATGCCTCGTCACAGCCTGAGAGACAACTACACCCAAAGGCAGAAAGATGAATGCTATCTGCCCCGGAGCAGATCCCCAAAGAAAATAGGAAGCCCCCAAACATATAATGGCGGCCAGACAAGATGAAAACACAAACACAG
Source organism: Oophaga sylvatica (assembly GCA_033576555.1). NCBI lineage: Eukaryota > Metazoa > Chordata > Amphibia > Anura > Dendrobatidae > Oophaga > Oophaga sylvatica. The sequence goes on along the minus strand of JARQOD010000009.1, from coordinate 120,753,088 downwards.
GCAGAAAATAGACTGAGCAAACGCCGGGGCCACAAGCTGACTAAACAGGATAGGACAGGAGAGATTACTTTCTGCAACCCAGAAAACCCTACAAAAATCCAACAATTCTGATTACAAAAACACTGAGATCACACGATCTCGCCTCCCACTAAATCAGATCTCAGTGTGAACAAAAACCAAGCAGCAGCTGCTGAAAAAACAGGAAAAAGCAAATGAGAAAGCAACAGTGGCCGCAGAAAAACTGTGAGGAGCCCAGGCCCCAGGAGGGGACCCGGCTGACCACCACAAAAGTGCAGAAAACAAAGCAAAAAGCAAGCACAAAAAGAAAAGCAAAAAATATCCCATCTGAAAGCAGGAGATGCAGACAGGACTCCAGCAAACCTCCAAATGAACGAGGAACCACAATTGAGACAAGAACAATTGATCACCGGCAACCATCATGGGAGGGAACCTCCCCTATATCAGACCAGTCCGTGATTCCAGATTGCCACTCCTCGCTGAAAGGTTCAGTACTGTCTGTAACCACCAGAGGGAGCCTCTGCTCAGAAACCATCTCTAGCACATTCATAACAGTGAGCATCCCCACATACCCCTAGGTACTTCACAGAAATTTCTAACGTTGAGCCGTGAAAATAAAAGATCATATTTTTTCCACAAAAAATTATTTAGCCCCAAATTTTTTATTTTCACAAGTGTAAAAAGAGAAAATGGACCCAAAACGTTTGTTGTGCAATTACTCCCGAGCATGGCGATACCCCATATGTGGTGAAAAACTACTGTTTGGGCACACGGCAGGCCTCTGAAGGGAAGGAGCGCCATTTGACTTCTTGAATGCAAAATTTGCTGGAATCATTAGCGGACGCAATGTCGTGTTTGTAGACCCGTTGATGTGCCTAAATAGTGGAAACCCCCAGAAGTGACCCCATTTTTTAAACTAGACCCCTCAAGGAATGTATCTAGATGTATGGTGAGCACCTTGAACCCCCAAGTGCTTCACAGAAGTTTATAACATTGAGCTGTGAAAATGAAAAACACATTTGTCCCACAAAAATGTTCTTTAAACCCCAAATTTTGCATTTAAACAAGGGTATCATTTGTTGTGCAATTATTCCTGAGTACGCCGATACCCCAAATGTGGGTAAAACCTACTGTTTGGGCACACGTGCTCCACGGAAGTGTATAACGTACAGCCGTGAAAATAAAAAAATAATTTTTTCCCACAAAAATGTTCTATTAACCCACAAATTTTATTTTCACAAGGGTAACAGGAGAAAATGGAACCCAAAATTTGTTGTGCAATTTCTTCTGAGTATGCTGATACTGCATATGTGGGGGAAAACAACTGTTTGGGTGAATGTCAGGACTCAAGAAGGAAGGAGTGACGTTTTGGAACACAAACTTTGATGGAATGATCTGTGGGTGCCATGTCGTGTTTGGAGAACCCCTGATGTGACTAAACAGTGGAAACTGCTCACAAGTGATCCCATTTTGGAAACTAGACCCCTGAAGGAATTTATATAAATGTGTGGTGAGCACCCTGAACCCACAAGTGCTTCACAGAATTTTACAATGTTGATCTGTGAAAATGAAAATAAAATAAAAATTTTACCACAAAAATGTTGTTTTAGCACCAAGTTTTCTAATTTTCACAAACATAGCAGGAGAAAATGGCCCCTTAAATTTGTTGTACACCGATCTCCTATATGTGGTCAAAAACTACTTTTGAGGCACAGTGCAAAGCTCAGAAGTGAAGCGTCATATTGGAGTTCAGATTTTGCTGGACTGGCTTGGGGTGCCATGTAACATTGACAGAGTTCCTGAGGTGCCAGATCAGCAGAAACCCCCCATAAGTGACCTCGTTTTACAAACTACACCCCCCCCAATGAATTCATCTAGGGGTGCAGTGATTATATTGACACCACAGAATTTTATGCCATTTTGCGGTGAAGAAAGAATAATTTCATTTTTACCACTAAAATGTTTTAGTCCCAAGTTTTTAATTTTTCTGAAGGCTAATAAGAACAAATGGACCTCAGTTTGTTGTAAAAATTTCTCCTGAGTGCCTCAATATCCTACATGTAATCGGGAAATAGTTTTCAGTCAAAATGCCATATTATAGTGCAAATTTTACTGTTATGGTCTGCTGATGCCATGACCCACCATGAGAGCTCCTGAGGTGCTACAACAGCAGAACCCCTCATAAGTGACCCCATTTTACAAACTACACCTCTCAACAAATTCATCTAGGTGTGCAGTGATCATATTGACACCATGGGTGTGTCACAGAATTTTATACCATTGGGCAGTGAAGAAAAAATAATTACATTTTTACCACAAAAATTTTGTGATTTTGTGTTAGCCCTAGATTTTATATTTTCACACAGGTAAATGGGTAAAAATGGCACCAAAATATGTCCCACAATTTCTGCTGGATGTAGAAATACCCCATATGTGGATGCACAGTAGTGCTTAGCCACACGGCAAGACTCGGGAGGGACGGAGCGCGATTTGCCTCCTGGAACGCAGATTTTCCTAGAATAGTTTGCGGACTCCATATACTGAGCTCCTAAGTACTAGAAGAGCAAAATCCCCACTCAATTGGAAATTATACCCGTTTGGAAATTTATATACAGTTGTAGTGATGATTTTGACTCCATGGGTGTTTTTCAGAAACAAGCAGCAGCGGATGTTGCTGAGTGAAAATTGAAAACTGGCATTGTAGATTGTAATGCCCAGTACGTTGTAGTCACCAGTTGTGGCGTCCGCCCGCTGCAGGTCTGAACTGCAGATAAGACAGCACCCTGAGAAACCTCAAGACCCTTTACAGGGATCTGGAATTACAACGAAGCCCAGGGGGTAGCTGCCTATAAGAGTAGTGGACCGGGGCAGGAAGGACGCTAGGAAGGGAATAAAAAACTGGACAGAAAGAATAGTCAGGAGTCAAGGTCAAAACCAGGCGGGCAGCAAAGGTACAAAATCGGCAGGCAGTAGAAGAGTCAAAGATCCAGGCAAAGGTCAGAGATACAATAGCAAAAACAAACTAGCACACTGGGGAAACCGAGACTATATCTGGCGGCCTGCAGGACAGGCTCCAAAGCATTTGAAGGGCATGGCTATCTCTCACAGGCTCACCGCCTGATGACCTCATCCGGACCGCCCCAGGCCAGATGGTGATGCTCGACTGGCATCAACCACTTCACCTCTGAAAGAAGAGCGAAGCCTGCGCCCACCAGACGCCTGCGCAGGGACCCCTTCTCTGTCACCAACATCACCCACAGGAGAATCACAGCGATGCTCAGCGACAGAGACCGGCGTCAAAGGAGGGGAACCAAATGAGGATATAGCCCTCCTATCCCCGGCATAACCAGCCGAAGGAGTCCGGAGCCTCCTAGAGGCCGAGGCCGGAACACCAGCCCCTGAGTCCATAGGCAACGTGACACCAGTGCATTGTAGTGCCCAGCTCGTGCCTTGAGATCATTAACAAGTTCTCCCGTGTAATTTTAGGCTGATCTCTCACCTTCCTCATGATAAAGGATACCCCACGAGGTTAGATTTTGCATGGTGCCCCAGATTGATGTTGATTGTCATTTTGTATTTCTTCTATTTTCTTACTATTGCACCAACAGTTGTCTCCTTCTCACCAAGCGTCTTACTTATAGTTTTGTAGCGCATTCCAGCTTTGTGCAGGTCTATGATCTTGTCCCTGACATCCTTAGAAAGCTCTTTGGTCTTGCCCATGTTGTAGAGGTTAGAGTCTGACTGATTAATTGAGTCTATGGACAGGAGTCTTTTATAAAGGTGACTATGTAAGACAGCTGTCTTTAATGCAGGTAATGAGTTGATTAGGAGCGTCTAACTCGTCTGTAGGAGCCAGAACTCTTAATGGTTGGTGGGCGATCAAATACTTATTTCTCACTGCAAAATGCAAATTTATATAATTTATACAATGGGATTTTCTGGATTTTATTTTTATTATTCTATCTCTCAATGTTAAAATTAACCTACCCTTACAATTATAGACTGTTCATGTCTTTGTCAGTGGGCAAACTTACAAAATCAGCAAGGGATCAAATACTTATTTCCCCCACTGTATCATTTTTTTATGTTTTGGCGCTTTTACACAATAAAAACTATTTTATAGAAGAAATAATTATTTTTGCATCGATTTATTCTGAGAGCTATAACTTTTTTATCTTTCTGCTGATGGCGCTGTATGGTAGCTTGTTTTTTGCGGGACAAGATAACCTTTTCAGTGATACTATTTTTGTTTGCATTCATCTTTTTGATTGTGTTTTATTCCACTTTTTGTTCGACGGTATTATGATGATAAACCATACTTTTTTGCCTTGTTTTTCATTAATTTTTATGATGTTCACTGAAAGGGTTAAGTAATGTTACAGTTTTATATGTCAGTTCGTTCCGAGTGTGGCGATACCAAAATGTGTACTTTTTTGTTTGTTTTTTGTTTTAATTAAAATATTCATTTATATGTACAATATATACATTTCTTTTTATTATTTAGTGATTTTTTTAAAAATGTTTTTACTATTTTATTACATTTTTACTTAGTCCTTCTATGGGACTTTCACTTTTTTCTCTCTGATCACTTCTAAAGCATAGCAATGCACGAGCATTGCTATGCTATATCTACTGTCAGTGCTGCACTGACATACAAGCTTGATACACCTTGCTATGAGCATGGTGTAACAAGCTTGCTAGCTCTGGTGACCCGGATGTAGTCATGATGACATCAGGTCATTATGGCAACTATCGAGGGGGTGCCCGATCGGAATGCAGAAGGGCCCCCTCCCTCTGCCTGCCTTCTAAATGCGTTGATCGATTCTGCAATACCAGAAAATTGGAGCAAAGACACCATATTGCTAAATTTCATCGTATCAAAAAATATTTTTTAATATAATAGTACAAAATATTAAAATACAGACATGAATAGAAAGTGCAATACAGAACCCCCCCCAACATTCTCCTAACAAACACCTCATATATATTAGGTCACAAAAGGCGCCAACAAATATTACTTTCAATTAGAGTAAGAGGTAGGAGATGAGGGGAACAATAAGCAAGTAGTATAATCAAGAGTTTTCATTACCCATGTCTTTATCCATATGCAGGCCCCCCGAGGAAGCGACCGCGAAACTTTAGGCGTTCGTTCACATGTACTGCGGATCTGTAGCAAATGTACAGTACAGACCAAAAGTTTGGACACACCTTCTCATTCAAAGATTTTTCTGTATTTTCATGACTATGAAAATTGTAGAATCACACTGAAATCATCAAAACTATGAATTAACACATGTGGAATTATACATTACACTTTACAAAAAAGTGTGAAACAACTGAAAATATGTCTTATATTCTAGGTTCTTCAAAGTAGCCACCTTTTGCTTTGATTATTGCTTTGCACACAGAAAAGGTGAACTGATGGACTCTACATGTCTGGTTCCCACCGTGAAGCATGGAGGAGGAGGTGTGATGTGTGGGGTGCTTTGCTGGTGACACTGTTGGGGATTTATTCAAAATGCAAGGCAAACTGAACCAGCATGGCTACCACAGCATCTTGCAGCGGCATGCTATTCCATCTGGTTTGCGTTTAGTTGGACCATCATTTATTTTTCAACAGGACAATGACCCCAAACACACCTCCAGACTGTGTAAGGGCTATTTGACCAAGAAGGAGAGTGTTGGGATGCTACGCCAGTAGAGTTGAGCGATACTTTCCGATATCCTAAAGTATCGGAATCGGAATGGTATCGCCGATATCACTAAAATATCGGCGATACCCGATACCGATACCGGAAGTCCCATGTAAGTCTATGGGAACAAAATATCGCAACTAAAAAAACCCCATTCTTTCCTTGTGAACACTAAATATACACACATAGAATACATATATATATATATACACATGTCATTGTGACATATATATATACATATATGTATAGTTTATACACTTCTACATAGTAAAATATCCTCTGATTCAATTGCCGGGTAAAGCTGGCTTCAGTGAAAAGACAGAAGCACCCGACATGAAATGACACTTGGTGTACATAGGGTTAACCATGTCTTTTCATGTCGTTTGCTATCTGATTTGCACAAACAATTAAATCAGTCTATGTGTGCAAAATTTCACACCTGTAGGGGTTAATTAAAGGTGTAAATTCGTTGTAAAAAAACCTGACTTTTTTGCTACGAATTTACACCTTTAATTAACCCCTACAGGTGTGAAATTTTGCACACATAGTCTGATTTAATTGTTTGTGCAAATTAGATAGCAAAGGACATGAAAAGACATGGTTAACCCTATGTACACCAAGTGTCATTTCATGTCGGGTCATAGGTCATAGGTGTTCGGTCTGGATGCCGAACTTTACTGTTCGGGTTCGCCCATCTCTACTTGCAAAATCACCAATCTATAGCACTAGCTTCTCCAAGAGCAGTTCTCCTAATCACAGCTCTGACTATCCTGAGCTATGTGCTTGTTCAAGTGCCATTATCTCTATATGTACCGTAAATACAGTGATAGCAGTGTACATTATAAAACAAATCACTAATAGCTGAATGTGTTACAGCAGAACTTTATAGTTCTACTAATACTATAACTCAGCCTATCCTATCAGAAACAAAGAAGTAAAGAGCAACATAGCTCTGACCTGCTCCAGAGACAAATTGAGAATATTTCTTTAATTGTAACCACAACAATACCAGCACATTAAAAAGTTGTTGTTGTCCAATGTCCATATAGTACTATATTATGCTAAACAGTGGCCAGAGACCGCCATACCATGCCACAATAGTCCCATAGTTTGTTTTCATAGGACAGTGCGATTCTGTGCCTGCACACAGCCATATACTTTGCATAAAGTACCATATTCTACCTGCAAAGAACCAAATTGTGTGTTTGCAGTCCTACAATGAGCCTATATTGCACCCAATAAACTACACATTAGACCCAAATTAGAGTAATACTTGCCCATGTACATAGATGCCAGAGAGAACCACGTTTGTAAGTTACTGTGTATAACAACGCACATTATTCCATATTGTGCCCTGTTTGATTGATCCGATTCCTAACTGAAGGTGGTTTTCCAATCCTTAAAGAAAACTTCAAACTTGCTCCAAATAGTAAAACATAATCTAATATATTCATGTTTTACCCTTACCCCTCCTGTGCTGCTGGCCACAGGACCAACCGTGTGTTGCTTTCCATTGCGCTTGACAGCAGTGATTGGCTGCCTGAGTGACATGGCATTCAATCGACCTCAAAGCATGGTTAACAACTCCTGAAGGTTCTCAGCTCCCAAAACTTTCATGAATGGGCTAATCTCTAAATCCCACCCTTGCCCACTCAAATTGTATAAAATATAGACATGCGGACCCTCGATTTTACCTGATCCGTAGACCATATTGTTTTATATCCATTCAGGAGTTAGGAACACTCTGGCACAACAAGATACTTCTCTTTTATATCCTAAATATGCATGCATGCTAATATTCTGTTACTTTTGATGATGCCAAACCCTATATAGATTTGTATAATCATTGGGTCACATGGCAAAACAAAAATAGGGACAAAGTCAAGTTTGACACCAAATCAGACAAATTCACATTTAGGAGAATCAAAGAACAATCAGACTAATGATCTGTTGAGACTGGGTACACCTTTAGAATACATATAGCCAGTGGCACAACATAAATCTTTTACACGTCAATGCAAAGTCAATAACATGGCCCTCTATAATTGAAAATAAAAATAGTTTGCGCACATAAAAAACTACAAGACACAAAAGGATCTGTAGAAAAATAGGAATATGCATGTGTCAAATGGAAAACAATACATAAATTCAGACGCACTCTGTAGAACAGTTTGAGATGCAGATGTAATAATACAGTAATAAATAAATATTGCACTAAGACCCGTGAGAAAAAGGTGATGAGAAAAGCCTGTAGTCTATTATGTAGTAAACCCCAAACCAAAGGACTAAATAGTCATAATACGCATAAGGTATTTATTCATATGGGTATTAATATGGACAAACCCTGAAAAAGTAAAAGAGGTCCTCTTTTAACGATGGAGCAGAAAAACGCTGCAGAAATCCTAAAAAACCTTTTATGCAGAAAGGTCAGAAGAAATTGACACTGTCCCGCCGGTGACAGCTCAGATGAATGAGTATTAGTGGTGCACTGTGGAGAAAATAGTCCTGTTTGCACAGGTTTTACCTGACAACCCCGATGGGTCACTTGCAGTAGAAAGTCTGACTTCAGCCTCCTATGGCCCGCAGACGAAACTTACATCCGTTGATGAAAGCCGGTGATCTCTGGCCTCCGTGGCCAGATCAGGAACGCCGGCTGATGATGTTGAATCCTCACTAGGAAGAAGGATGTGGGCAGGACCTGTTGGTAAACTAGCCTGCCTCAAGCACAGTAGTACACAAAATCGCAATATCTAACTGTCCCTCAGAGTGAGCAGAGTAGCGTTCTGTCCCTAACTGAGTTCACAGCACAGTGACGCTAAAATGGCTGCGGCGCCTTTTATAGTGCATTCTGACATCATTTCAGCAGCCAATCACAGCCATGCCATTAGTTAAGATGACCGCAGCATTACAGGATGTGCCCACACTTCATAAGATTCATCATTGGCTGACTAACATCACATTGCCTCTCAAAGAATTATGGGAACTTCCGATTCCGGTATACGATATTGAAAAAGTATCGGAATTAAGTATCGGAATTCCGATAACGCGAATATCGGCCGATACCCGATACTTGCGGTATCGGAATGCTCAACACTATACGCCAGATGACCTGGCCTCCACAGTCACCAGACCTGAACCCAATCGAGATGGTTTGGGGTGAGCTGGACCGCTCACCGCTTCAATTTTGATTAAATCCCCAACAGTGTCACCAGCAAAGCACCCCCACACCATCACACCACCTCCTCCATGCTTCACGGTGGGAACCAGGCATGTAGAGTCCATCCGTTCACCTTTTCTGCGTGCAAAGCAGTAATCAATGCAAAAGGTGGCTACTTTGAAGAACCTAGAATATAAGACATATTTTCAGTTGTTTCACACTTTTTTGTAAAGTGTAATGTATAATTCCAACATGTGATAATTCATAGTTTTGATGCCTTCAGTGTGATTCTACAATTTTCATAGTCATGAAAATACAGAAGAATCTTTGAATGAGAAGGTGTGTCCAAACTTTTCGTCTGTACTGTACATCAAAATCTCATCCATTTTGTTTCTACTGTAATAAACTGTGAGTTTATATTCCGCTCACAAATCCAGATGGAAGATCATGTGTTACACTCAGATTGGCAACAAATTTCTTCCTGGTAGGATATTAGGCCCATTATATACTGAAAAAAAAATACAATAAAGGATATGTTAACAAGTACCTTTAATTCACCTAAGTAAGCGTATAGAAAAAAAAATAGATCTGCCTTTGCCAATCACTAATGTATATTCCAATGTTATCATAATCATGGCAACAAGAAATCAAACAGCATTACAGATATTTTGTAGGATTATTATCATTGCTGTCACTGTAGGGAACATTTCATATGGAATAAAGCCCAGATAAATCTTCAGGTACCTGTCCATCATCACTAGCACAGATGATGCTGCTGACCCGACCACTTCATTTCGAGCCTTCTCAAATGATAATCTCTATTTTGCTAAGGACTATTTTCCCCTTGGCGAAACCATAACGGAGTCTGTAATCAGCCACAAAAGAGACATCGGTTCATGCCGGTGGGTGCATTTACAGCAGCTCTCAAACAAGTGTCCGTGAGCAGAAATATCGCTGTCGTTACATTTTACAGGCCACCGTAACCCACTGTACGACGTCTTCTAGGAGAAATATTTAAAGCGTTCTCTACTGGCGAGTCCTGCGTTTGGATAAGGAAAAGGGTGTTAACCCTGAAGTTCTGTCTATTTTGTGTTCATCATTTTACGTATATTGGGATGTGTGACTTTTAATAAATGTATGATGCTTTTATTTACCTGCATTTACAAAACGAAATAATAAAATATAAAGAAATATCTAAATCTTGACTCCAGCTTAGAAGTTAGCTCCTCTGGATTTTGAAGAACAGAAAGAGTGACGCCGATACCCTTCGCAAGTTCTTACATACGTAGCAACTGATGGCATTGACTTTTGCTTGGCGCAGTGATTACCTACTGCAAAAACTAGGTCCCTGCCAGTTCCTTCTTGAGTGCATCACACTTTTAACATCTTCGACCAAGAGCTTCATTGCCCACATCCCCGTTCATTATTTTCATACAGTTTCTGACTTTCTTGATAAGGCCGGAGTCACACTGGCGACAAAATCGGACGACTGCAATGCGATGAAATATCGCATTGCAGTCGGACCTATGTTAATCTATGGAGCAGCTCCCAGTATCAGATTTTTTGTGGTCCGTTTTAAACGTCCGTGTACAATCGCAGCATGCTGCGATTGTCACCGATTGTGGGTCGACTATCGCCAATGCAAGTCAATGGGAGCGATGAAAAATCTGATTACAAACGGACCACACTGTGTGACTTGCGATGAAATCGCATCGGTGTCCTTTAGAAAAGCCGGCAATTCATCCCCGGCTATACTGTAAAATCACACTGACAGCTTTAATAAAGACTAGAAAGAATAGATATACACATAGAACACATATATATATATATATACATGTCATTGTGACATGTACATATACATATATTTATAGTTCCTACACTTCTACATACTGTAATAGCCGCTAATTCAATTGCCGGGTTTTGTGAAATCACAGAAGCCGACATGAAATGATACATTGTTTAGACACATTTAACCATGTAATTTCATGTATTTTTATATATGTTTGAAACATACAATTACATGAGTGTATTTGTGCAAAATTTCAGACATGTAGGGGTTAATTAAAGGTGTAATTTCGTTGAAAAAAAATGCGTGGGCTCCCGCTGTATTTTCTCCACCAGACAGACAAAGCAAAGCGAGTGGGGGCAGATAATAATAGCCCAGGGAGGGTGCATTTTTTTTGTGCCCCCCTGGCTACTAACATCTGCCCCCAGACACCCCAGAAAGGGCAAATCTATAATTAGATTCGCCCTTTCTGGCACTTTGCCCGTCTATTCCCATTGCCCTGTAGCGGTGGCGAATGGGTTAATCTCACCTTACTGTCACCTTGCAATTGAAAGGTGACCTTAAGGCAGGTTAATGATTGATAGCTGTCAATTAGACAACTATCAATTATTAATCCTATTGAAGTAAATAAAAAAACACACACACTTTAAGAATAAATAATTTTAATGAAATAAAAACACATTTTTTTGACCATATTTTATTATACACTTAATTCGTGCGAAGCCATTGATCTCCTAAAATAAAGAAAAAGAAATAAAACAACATTATTCTTACCTATTCCGCCGATCTGTCACGTCCCACGCTGTAATCCTTCACAAAGGGTTAACTAGCTTTGAGCCAAGCAGTGCAAGTAATCCTGCATGCTCAGCTCAAAGCTCCTGAATGAATAAGTTCCTCTCCTGGCGACAGGAGAGGATGTGTTTCATGAATGAAGCTTAATTGATTGTGTTCACTTTCCCTTTAGGTCAGGTCACTACAGTTAAATTGGCAATAAATCAATTAAGCTCCATTCATGAATCTATTCCTCTACTTTCGCTGGGAGAGGAACTTATTCATTCAGGGGAATACAGGTCTGAGACAGCATTATTAGCTCTCTGCGACCTGTAACCTGTTAACCCTTTCTGATGGATTACACCGTGGGACCTGACTGTACATCGGATTGGTAAGTATAATTTTGCTTTTTTATTTTATTTTTATTACAGGAAATGGTTTTAGCAGGAAAATAAAATATGGTCAAAAACTGTGTGATTATTTAATTAAACTTATTTTTTTTTAAACTGTGTGTGTTTGATTTTTCTTTCATACAATAGGATTAATAATTGATAGTTGTCTAATTGACAGCTATCAATTATTAACCTGGCTTAAAGTGACCTTTCAATTGCAAGGTCATTTTAACCCCTTATTAACCCATTCGCCACCGCTACAGGGCAATGGGAATAGACGGGCAAAGTGCCAGAAAGGGCGAATCTAATTATAGATTTGCCCTTTCTGGGGTGTCTGGGGGCAGATGTTAGTAGCCAGGGGGGGGCACAAAAAAAATGTACCCTCCCTAGGCTATTATTATCTGCCCCCACTCGCTTGCTTTGTCTGTCTGGTGGAGAAAATACAGCGGGAGCCCACGCATTTTTTTTCAACGAATTTACACCTTTAATTAACCCCTACATGTCTGAAATTTAGCACACATATACTCATGTAATTGTATGTTTCAAACATATATAAAAATACATGAAATTACATGGTTAAATGTGTGGAAACAATGTATCATTTCATGTCGGCTTCTGTGATTTCTCTGAAGCCGGCAATTGAATTAGCGGCTATAACAGTATGTAGAAGTGTAAGAACTATAAATATATGTATATATATATGTCACAATGACATATATATATATATATATATATATATATATATATATATATATATATGTGCTCTATGTGTATATATCTATTCTTTCTTTTGGCATTTAAATACTATTCTTTTGGATCCATTATATGTCAGTTTTGCAAGCCTGCGAGAAAATCTCGCAAGTCGGATGAAAATCGGATGTTACAAGGTACACACACATGCGATTAAATCGCATCTTTGAAGGAAAATCGGATGCCAGAAGGATGTGTGATGTTTTTATTTTGATCCGATTGTCGACCGTCTAAAACGGACCGATTTTTTGTGGTTGTGTGTGACACCGGCCTAACACTTAAAATCACAACATTGTGCAGTTCACAACACAGATGAAAATAAGGATAAACTAACCTAAAAAATGAGTCTAATAGCAAGTTTGGCTATATGTTTGGTACGATCGTGATTGAGATTCCAGCATTATACTATAGAATATTCTGTTTATTGTTAAAACACGTTTGCTGATGTCTATAGACAATAAAGTGAAAGACGGAAGGGGTTTCTAGGACTTTTCAAAAGTGCACAAAGAATAGAGAATGTTATAAAATAAAGAAACATACATTGCTTAACCCTTAAATATTCCGCTGCTCCAGCATTATCTCCAATGATCCCTGACGGTTAGGCTGTGTTCACATGTCCAGTAATGATCCATTAGAACGGATCCAGCAAAATCTGTTAGGAAAATAGATGTTCTGTCACAAGTTTTTAGTCCGTTATCCACTAACTAATCTCTGCCAGATCCATTTTTTAACACTAGAGTCAATGAGCAACAGATCTACAGGATGGGCCATTTATATGGATGCACCTTAGTAAAATGGGAATAGTTAGTGATATCAACTTCCTGTTTCTGGCACATTAGTATATGGGAGGGGGGAAACTTTTTAAGATGGGTGGTGACCATGGTGGCCATTTTGAAGTTGGCCATTTTGGATCTGACTTTATTTTTTCCAATAGGAAGAGGGTCATGTGACACATCAAACTTATTGAGAATTTCACAAGAAAAACAATGGTGTGCTTGGTGTTAATGTAACTTTATTCTTTCATGAGTTATTTTCAAGTTTCTCTTTGTTTACAGCCATTGACATGTCGCAGAGGTTAGCACGTGAGGAGCAGATAGAAATTGTGTTGATGTCTGGTGAACGCAGTACCCGGGTCATTGCAGCAGATTTCAATGCAAGACACCCTACAAGACCAACCATCTCCCATGCTACAGTTAGCAAATTGCTTGAAACAGGTTCAGTGTTGGATTTGCCAAAATGTGGACGCAAGAAAACTGTCACTAATGAAGAAACATCAGTGGCTGTCCTAGCTTCATTAAGCAAGAGCCCACAGCATAGCACTCGCCGCATGTCACTGGTGAGTGTCATCAGTCGAACATCCCTTCGGCGGATATTAGTTACTCACAAATGGAACCCTTACAAAATCCAGCTGCTGCAGCATCTCAACGAGGAAGACCCAGATCGGAGCGCTGAATTTGCAGAATGGGCAAAACAGATCTGACCGATCTGACCCCATTAGACTATTATCTTTGGGGTCATCTGAAGGCAATTGTCTATGCTGTGAAGATACGAGATGTGCAGCATCTGAAAAAAAGGATACTGGAAGCCCGTGCTAGCATTTCTTCTGCGGTGCTGCTATCAGTGTGTCAAGAGTGGGAGAAGAAGGTTGCATTGACAATCCAACACAATGGGCAGCACTTTGAACACATTTTATAAGTGGTCATAAACTTGTAAATAACTCATGAAAGAATAAATTTACGTTAAAATCAAGCACACCATTGCTTTTCTTGTGAAATTCTCAATAAGTTTGATGCACCACATGACCCTCTTCCCATTGGAAAAAATAAAGTTGGATCCAAAATGGCTGCCATGGTCACCACCCATCTTGAAAAGTTTTCCCCTCCCATGTGCTACAAACAGGAAGTTGATATCACCAACCATTCACATTTTATTTAGGTGTATCCATATAAATGGCCCACCCTGTATTGTCATCTATTTCTAACGGCTCCGGTAAGAAAAAGTCTTGTCAATGGACAATGTGTGTTTTTACTGCATTTCTGCTGTGTAAACGCATAGAAACACATGTAAAAAAGTGTAATAAAAAATCTACATAAAATACACCAAAAAAAGACTATCCTCCCACCAATTATGGTGGCCCTATGACCCTAAAACAGATATAGGAAAACTAGATGGTGGCCCGATTCTAACGCATCGGGTATTCTAGAATATGTATGTAGTTTATTTATGCATGGCTCCGCTCCAACCCTCCCATCCTTGTATGCATGACTCTGCTCCACCCTCCCATCCTGTATACATGACTCCGCTCCACCCTCCCATCCTGTATACATGACTCCGCTCCACCCTCCCATCCTGTATACATGGCTCTGCTCCACCCTCCCATCCTTGTATGCATGGCTCCGCTCCACCCTCCCATCCTGTATACATGGCTCCCCTGTCACATCCTGTATACATGGCTCCGCTCACCCCCTCCCATCCTTGTATACATGGCTCCGCTCCACCCTCCCATCCTGTATACATGGCTCTGCTCCACCCTCCCATCCTTGTATGCATGGCTCCGCTCCACCCTCCCATCCTGTATACATGGCTCCCCTGTCACATCCTGTACACATGGCTCCGCTCACCCCCTCCCATCCTTGTATACATGGCTCTGCTCCCCCCTCCCATCCTTGTATGCATGGCTCTGCTCCACCCTCCCTCCCATCCTGTATACATGGGTCTGCTCCACCCTCCCATCCTTGTATACATGGCTCCGCTCCACCCTCCCATCCTTGTATACATGGCTCCGCTCCACCCTCCCATCCTGTATACATGGCTCCGCTCCCACCCTCCCATCCTATATACATGGCTCCGCTCCACCCTCCCATCCTGTATACATGGCTCCGCTCCCACCCTCCCATCCTATATACATGGCTCCGCTCCACCCTCCCATCCTGTATACATGGCTCCGCTCCCCCCTCCCATCCTATATACATGGCTCCGCTCCACCCTCCCATCCTGTATACATGGCTCCGCTCCCACCCTCCCATCCTATATACATGGCTCCACTCCACCCTCCCATCCTTGTATGCATGGCTCCCCTGTCCCATCCTTGTATGCATGGCTGGGCTCCCCCATCATACTTACCCTCACACCGTCGCTGCACGTCCCTGCATCTCTAGCCCGGCGCGTCAGCTTCTTCCTGTGTTGTGCGGTCATGTGGTACCGCCTATGGGAGTGGAGTCGCGTCCATATTCATGACCTTAATGAGCGGTACTACGTGACCGCACCACACAGGAAGAAGCAGACGCACTGGGACAGGGATGCAGGGACAGAAGGTGAGTATGTACGTGGAGATGACCAGCGGCTAGCGTCGGGAAATCAGCGGCTGATCTCCCAAAGATAGCGGTGGCGTGCTTGGTTCAAATCCTCAGCCAATTCGCGGCCGCACTGTGCCTGACTCTGATTGGTTGCGTCCTGCCGGGTGCAACCAATCAACGACGCAGGATTTCCGTTACAGACAGAATTAGACAATTATATAGTAGATTATGCTGGCCATACACATAAGATAGCTGCAGGAGAAATGTTAGTTAGACAGACAGCGATCTTTCTCAATCCTCCCAGAAACATTAGCACTCGGCTCAGACAAGTGTTCATATGTTGTCAATGGGGAGAGAGTAGTGATGAGCAAACGCACTGGGATAAGGTGTTATCTGAGCATGCTCATGTGCTACCTGAGTGTATTTGGTGTACTAGAATAACATCTTTGAGTCCCCGTGGCTGCATGTCTCATGACTATTGGACAGCCACAACAGATGCAGGGATTACCTGTTTGTTAGGAAATCCCTACATATATTGCGGCTGTCAAACAGCCACGAGACATGCAGCCACGGGGACTCAAACATGTTATTCGAGCACGCCGAAGCACACGAGCATGCATAACACCTTACCGAGTACCTTCGCCCATCAGTAGAATAGAGCAGAACCTTCTTTCCCCTGCCATCATCTATTGGGGAGAGTTGGGAGACCCCCATACATGTCAGAAGAGGAACACAAATAATAAATCTATTTATAGTAACGTTATATGAAAATCAGAAAAATTATCTTCAGATTTTTTATTATTTTACCTAGAAAAATTTTATAAAAAATGCAAATACAAATGCTAGAAAAAATAAAAATAACTAGCACTGATCACGGAAACTTGCTACACAAAAATCACATCAATAGAGCGAGAAATAAAAGATGCATTATAGCCAATAAATTAAAGCACACAAAATAGCTAAAACTATCTGACCCTAAAGTGCCCACATACCCCGGCCCATTGGGGGAGGAATATTTCAGTACCGTGATGTATACAGCGGACCCTCAGCTTTGTGTGTACTATCTGCTTGTGATTTCCACATAATATAAGGGGAATATTCAGCGCTGTCAGCATTTCCTGCATTCATCTACATAATCCTATAAACAGTGTTTTTAGACAAGTAATCAATTCAATTACATTGAAATCTTCTCGGTTTTGCTGAATGACAAAATCTATTTTATACTTTGTTTTTACTATGAAATGTATTTCTTTGGCTGCAACTTTTAAAATGTGAATTTATAAGCTTAGATCTGACCTACTGTTAGTACTAGTGTTGAGCATTCGGATACTGCAAATATGGGGTATCGGCCGATATTTGCTGTATCGGAATTCCGATTCTGAGTTCCGATATTTTTGTCACATCGGATACCGGAATCTGAGTTTTCCGACAAAGTCTATGGGAGTTCCTGTGTCACAGAACGAAGTACGTGACACAGGAACTTCCCGAAACTGTCACTGTCAGTCGGGTCTGTCAGGTGTCAGGACTCAGCAGAGTCCGCACTTACCTGGCAGAAGATCCCCTTCCCCGGTTGTCACGTCCTCCGTGATGGCCGCCATTACCCTGTCCCTGGCGGTCACGTGCAGAATCTCGCGATAACTGCAGTGACTGCCGGGTACTGGGTAATCTCGGCCAGCTGTACTCTCGCGACAGCTGGCCGTAAACCAGTCCGGATGATGTCACCGCCGGGGACGCAGCTCAGGTAAGCAGCTCTGCTCTATGTGGATGTCAGGCTCAGGCTGTCATCCAGATGTAGCAGAGCTGGACTCGTCGTGGGACTCTCGTGATTTTGGACTGCGTTGGACAGGGGGTATTTGTGTTGGCTTGTTATTTTTGTTTTTTTACAGGAGATCGATGGCGTCGCAGGATGAGCATGTAATAAAAATAATGAAAACTGTGTTGTGTTTTATTTCATTAAAAGACTTTTCTGGCTGTGTCTTTTTTTAAAAATTTTCAAACTATGATTAATAATGGATCGGTGTCTTATTGACGCCTCTCCATTATTAACCGGGCTTATTGTCACCGATCAATCAAAGGTGACATTAACCCCTTATTACCCCGCTTGCCACCGCTACAGGGCAAGTGGGAAGAGCTGGGTAAAGTGCCATAATTGGCGCATCTTTGGATGCGCCATTTGTGGGGCTGCTGCAGCCTGGTATTTTTAGGCTGTTGAGGGCCAAAATCCATGGGCCTTGACAGTCTTTTAATACCAGGCCATAGCAGTCTGCATTTTACTTGGCTGGTTAACAAAAATAGGGGATCCCCACAACATTTTTTTTTTCGAGGGGATCCCCTATTTTTGTTAACCAGCCAAGATAAGTAGACTGCAGTGGGCTGGTATTATCAGGCTTGCAAGGTCCATGGATATTGGATCCTTACCAGCCTGAAAAACCAGGCCTCAGCAGTCTGCTTCATCTGGCTGGTTAACAAAAATAGGGGGGACCCCACGCCATTTTTTTTCTAGGGAATCCCCTATTTTTGTTAACCAGCCAAGATAAGCAGACTGCTGTGGCCTGGTATTATCAGGCTTGCAAGGTCCATGGATATTGGCTCCTTAACAGCCTGAAAAACCAGGCCTCAGTAGTCTGCTTTATCAGGCTGGTTAACAAAAATAGGGGGGACCCCACGCCATTTTTTTTTTCGAGGGGATCCCCTTTTTTTGTTAATCAGTTTACTTCAGGTCAGCCGGGATTCCCTCTGACGTCACTGATGCTGTGGGTGTCCCTGGCTGACCTGAAGTGAAAGTGGGAAGCAATCAATTATGCTAACCACTTCCTCTCCTGTCAGCCAGGAGAGGAGATGATTCAGTCGGGGGTTTACTGTGAGACTGTCAGCATTAGCTGCGGTTCCTGCAGTAAACATTAACCCTTTCAGAAGGATTACATCGGGGGACCTGACTGAACATCGGATAGGTAAGAATAATGTTGCTTTATTATTTTATTTTTATTACAGGTGAACAAGGGCTTCGCAAGGAATGGCAGTAAAATAAAATCTTGTCAAAAACTGTGTGTTTATTTCATTAAAATGATTTTTAATTAAAGTGTGTGTGTTTTATTTTTATTTCATACAATAGGATTAATAATTGATAGTTGTCTAATTGACAGCTCTCAATTATTAACCTGGCTTAAACTCACCTTTCAATAGCAAGGTGGCTTTAACCCCTTATTAACCCATTCGCCACCGCTACAGGGCAATGGGAATAGACGGGCAAAGTGCCAGAAAGGACGAATCTAATTATAGATTTGCCTTTTCTGGGGTGTCTGGGGGCAGATGTTAGTAGCCGGGGGGGGCAAAAATAATGGTCCCTCTCTGGGCTATTATTATCTGCCCCCACTCGCTGGCTTTGTCTGTCTGGCTGAGAAAATAGGGCGGGAGCCCACACATTTTTTTTCAACAATTTTACACCTCATATATATATACATGTCATTGAATTTGTGACACATATATATATATTTATAGTTCATACACTTCTACATAGTATAATAGCCGCTAATTCAATTGCCGGCTTTTGTGAAAATACAGAACCCGACATGAAATGACACATGGTTTACATGGAGTTAACCATGTCATTTCATGTAGTTTGATATATTGTTTTCACTAACAAATACATGAGTGTATGTGTGCAAAATTTGACACATGTAGGGGTTAATTAAAGGTGTAAATTCGTAGCAAAAAAATGCGTGTTTTTTTACAATGAATTTACACCTTTAATTAACCCCTACATGTGTCAAATTTTGCACACATACACTCATGTAATTGTTTGTGAAAACCATATATCAAACTACATGAAAAGACATGGTTAACTCTATGTAAACCATGTGTCATTTCATGTCGGGTGCTTCTGTATTTTCACAAAAGCCGGCTTTACCCGGCAATTGAATGAGAGGCTATTTTACTATGTAGAAGTGTATGAACTATAAATATATGTATATATATGTCACAATGACATGTATATATATATGTATTCTATGTGTGTATATCTAGTGTTTACAATGAAAGAAAGGATTTTTTAGTTCCGATATTTCTGTCCCATTGACTTGCATTGGGTTTCCGGTATTGGATCGGCGATACCCGATACTTTTTGAGTATCGGGCCGATCCAATCCGATCCGATATTTTAGGATATCGGGCAGTATCGCTCAACACTAGTTAGTACACAATATTATTAACTAGCTGTAGTACCCGGCTTCGCCCGGGTTAATTAATAACTGCTGTTAGCTGTAACAAAATAGACTATGTTAACAAAAATTTATTCTGCACATAAAAATCACACACCAAAACGTGTGGGGGTTAAAATTTCCATTCAACACATAGCCTATGATGCTCCTGGGGTTGAGATGTGCGGGCATGCAAAATTTCATGCCCGTAAGTACAACGGTGCAGATTCCTATCCCGGGCCGAAATTATTTGCCGATTTGGAATGCGCGGGGTTAAAATTTCGACTCAAAACCTAGCCTATGACGCTCCCGGGGTCGAGACGTGCGGGTGTGCAAAATTTCATGCCCGTAAATGCAGATTCCTATGCCGGACATACACACAAGCATTCAGCTTTCTCCCCATTATGTAGATAGGGCCAAAATTGTTTGGCGATTTGGAACGCGCGGGGTTAAAATTTCGATTCAAAACATAGCCTAGGACGCTTTCGGGGTCGAGACGTGCGGGCGTGCAAAATTTCATGCCCGTAAGTGCGACGGTGCGGATTCCAATCCCGGACAAACATACCCACATACATACACACATACATACATTCAGCTTATATATTAGATGAATCCTTATACTAATAGACTTTACAATATTTTTCTGGTACTGATCCCAAGTAATAGAATATACAGTATTGTTTTTGCTGCTTTAATCTTAGTTTTACATGTAACCAACACCCTGCACGCCCATAATAGCATGAATTGGGTATTCAGCGGGACTAGAACATTGCGCTAGGAAGATAAGGTTTCCATCGTCATCTACTCATATACAATTTTTTGATCAGGAGAAGGAGAACATAAATCAGCAGCATCTCTCTTACACAGTTGTCATTATTTTTGTCATTTTTACACAAGATCTGCAGATTAGGGCTACTCACACTTATTCTACTGAACCCCACAAATTGTAGTGAAAGCCCTGGTTAAAATTAAAAATCTCTCTCACTTTTCATTTTCACTTTCACTGAAGCCAAAATCACATTAAAATACAGGAAATTGAGTCACTTATTGCTGCAGCCAAAAAAAAGAGTGCAAATACGATCATTTCTATGAATAGTGCCTCCCCAGCCAGTGGTGCACCTACAGGGATGCAGCATTTGCCCCAAAGATGGGTATCAAGGTTTGTGTGGGTGCCTACAAGCTACTTTAGCTTTATCCACAGCCGTGCCTTGCCAACAAATAGGGGGCATCTCACTGTTTGAGAAGCACTGTGTTAAAGGGAGGGAGAGCCTCACTTAGGAAATTCCCTACCTAAAGGGGTTGGCCTGTCTAAAACTACAAGTCTGCAGTCACACTAGGTGACTGCAGACTGCGAATCCTTACATCACGCACACTGCACGCTGTGAGGATTCTCTGGTGTCAGTGCTGTGGGGATTCTCTGGTGTCAGCGCCGAGAACGGCAGTCATGTGACCACAAAGTAGGCAATATGCATACTCTCTGGCCACAGTCCGACTAGACTGTTTTCAGCATCGTTCAGTACACTTGCATTGAACAAGGCCGCACCCATCTAGTCGGAATGAGGTCAGGAAAATACATATCGCATGGTTGTGGTCACATGACTGCCGTTCCGGGTATTGACACTGGAGCATGCTTACAGTGTGCGTGATGTAAGGATTCACAAGTCTGCAGAGTGACTGCAAACTTGAAGTTTTAGACCGGACAACCCCATACTGTGCTCTCATATACCATACTTCATCCAGAGAGCACCCTGATATACCATGCTTTATCCAGAGTATGGCCCAGCATAGTAAAAGCTTGTCTTTTGAACTTACAAATATTGTTATGTTGATTACCAATAACTGTGGATGAAGAATCCCACGCTCATCCATCATTTATTCCGCATTGATTTGTTTCCATCCCTGAAATATTGTTCCGTAAACGTACTTATTCAAACATGCAACCATAACTCCCATACACTAAAAGCAATCCCTCAATCAATATACTATACTTTGTCCACCTGTTGTCCAATCTCACAGCCCCATTTATCTCAAAACTCCTTGACCTGCATCTCCACCTTGATCTGTCCTCATAAATCTCATCAATCTGACTTTTCTCCTAGATACAATCTGGCTTGTTACCCCACCACTCTACTGAAATGTCCTTCGCCTGCCAGAGATTCACTACATCTCTCTGTGCTCTTCATTCTTTGTTCTCTTCCTGTCTGCCCCTCACTGTATTGTCTCCAAGATTTCTCCCAAGCTTCCCCCCCACTCTGGAATGCGCTACTTCAAAACAGCAGACGATTACCAAATATTAAAACCATGAAAACTAACCTAAAACCCCAATTCCTTCTGCCAAGTCAGCATCTTCTACCCTCTACTATCACACTATCCTTGTAGATTGTAAACTCTTTTTGTTCTGGACTAATCTGTCATTAGTTAAAGGGAACCTGACATCAGGATTTAACCCTAGAAAGTATTAGCAGCAATGTATCACCCTTCTTATACTACTTTTAATGATGCCTATATCTTCCCCATACGCTAAATGTAAATATTTAAAAACAATATATCGTGGTCCCTGCTGTCCTTGCCTGTGGTCATTGGACTAGTCCAGGTCTGTGGTCAATCAATGCTACTGCACAGTGGGAGCACAGTCGTGTGCAGGGTGGGGAGATTAGAGAGGCGGAGAAGAAAAACAATGACTTCTGCGCCTCCCTGCTCTGCCACACATGCCCGGATGGCACTGACACTACTCTGGGCATGTGTCCCGCCTGCTCCCTCTCACAGAGGCATTGATTGACAGCTGTTCCAGACTAGTCCAGTGGCTGCCGGCAGGAAGAGCAGGGACAACTAATCTTAGATTTTGAACACTTACATTTAGAGTTTAGGGATAATACAGGTATAAATAAAAAATGTTATTAGGGGGCTGATAAAGAGCTCCTAACACCTCCCATGGGTAAATCCTAATATTAGGTTCCCTTTGAGCCACAGTGTGCAATACTTTAATATTTTTTTTCTTAAACCTTTTTTTAAGAAGTACAGCGTAATATAATAAATAGCATTATAACATTAATAATAATAATAATAATAATAATTGCTTCTACTTTTGCTCCCAAAATCTGAGTTGAATAAATACCATATTTACAAAATATAAGGTAGAAGGTTTTTTTCCCCACTGAACATATTTATTATTTTTCCACGGCACCACTGCTCCAACTAACAAAGGTGATTTGGGATCCACTGTTCTCAGGGTGTCGCAGTCATCATCCATACATTTATTGCCTTTCCTGTGGATAGTTCACAGTTATGATTAGTAAGAAAAAGTGGTGGTCTTTAGCAGAGGTGATGGGGCCTCCTGGGGACCCACCGATTTACTATAATTTACAAAGCAGACATTGATTTCAATGTAAATGTATTAAGAGCACGCGCCTTACGTCCACATCTTCCTCTAGTGTTATATCGCTTAAGCCTTCAGTATGAGATTCCAGTCTTCATATATTTCCTTTATTATTTTGTCCCTGGATGTTGATGTTGCATCTGTCATGTATTCAGGTTCGTTAAGAAAACTCTTGCTAATTCCTCATAAGCCATATTCACACATTCTGATTTCACGTGCCATAAATCTATTCTCCAATGTGACAACTTCAAAGCTAAACTCGGAAATGCCTGAGATTCTGCACTCGGTGCCCGGGGACGAGGTGCTAATCTCCTTCAGTGCGCCATTATTTCAGGCTATCCGATACCGCACAGATAGTTGGCATGTTTTAGATAAGTGCAAATCCACAAGAAAACTCACTGTGACACAAGTGGAAGGAATATGAAGTGGTTGTTAATGGACAGACGCAGGTGCGAGAGCAAAGGAAACCCAGAAGACAACTCAGTAGAACTATGCAAAGCTTTCAAGAGAAATGTGTCTCCCGAAAAGCTAAACGATATACCGTAGTTCTGACCTTAAAGGTTTTGGTGAAGGATTGTGAGCTACAGTCCTATAAATTTTGTAAATTGTTGATGTACATTTGCCCCTATAGTTATATTATCTGCCATAGGCCATAATATCCATATTTCATTGTATATTATGTACAATATACTGTTCTTTAGTTAGACTAGATAGTATATACACTATATGGACAGAAGTATTAGGAGACACATCTTAGCCCCTTCACCACCTTGGGATTTTCCATTTTGCCCAAAGCCATAACTTATTTATTTTTCCATCAATACAGCCATGTGAGGGCTTGATTTTTGCGGGACGAGTTGTACTTTTGAAAGACATAATTGATTTTACCATATAGTGTACTCAGTAGCGTTGCTACTGGGGGGGGCAGAGGGGACGGTGGCCCCGGGCCCCGCGCTCCGAGGGGGTCCACCCGGAGCTACGCTACTGTAACTGTATCGGCGTGCACAGCGCGCCGATACAGTTAAATTCTGCGGCAGAGCAGGGAGAATCTGTCTCCCTGCTCTGCCGCCCGGCCGCTATGGGGCCCCTGAGCAGGCGGTGGGGGGCCCGCCCGTCATCGGAGGGTCAGCTGTATCGGCATGCAGCCGATACAGCTGACCGCATAGAGCGAGAAGGAGCGAGCGCTCCTTCTCTCCCATAATCCCTCTCTCAGCATCTGACAGCGGGCGTGATGACGTTGAGTCGCCCTCCAGAGCAATGGGAACTCGGATCTGAGCCTATAGACTTCTATGGGGGATGTCACGGCAACACAGCTCAGTCCGTGGCTCTGGCGCTCACCCATTAATGTGGGATATTTACAGAAAATTAAATGTTTGTAGGATGATTCGTGACGCCACCTGTGGTACCTGGTCAGGGTGACCAGCGCTGCTATGCAGATCCACTGAAGGGTTGGTATTGTGCAGCTAGATGTTAGGCCTCCCACAGGTGAGGCTAAGTCCTTCAGGGCAGATAGATATATGGGGAAGCAGGACGGAGGAGGAGGGGGACCCGGCAGTTAAGGGTAAGAAGATGGACACACACACAAGTCACTTTGGTACCTTTACTGAAGATGTTGCAGGCACTCCCCTGAGCACTGTAGGGTGAAGGGTGCACATCCAGATTCTTCCACTGAGTAGGTGTGTGGCCTCCTGTTCCTTGCCCTCTGTAATGATGTCCTGGCCTGCATGTAGCTGGGCCTAACTTAGTCTCTGTCCTGCACCTGGCTGACCTTGTGGTTGGACCTTCTCTGAAAGGACAGGGTCCCTGATGGCAGGTACCTGCCGAACTCCGTCCTCCTGATCCTGCTGCGTATCAGCTCTGTGGTGCTCCTGGGACTTGTAGTCCTCCAGGAACTCCGGTGTTCTAATGGGTCGCGGAGATCCCAATAGGCTCGGACCCCGGCGTCCGGTAAACACTTGTTGAGGTGATCTATTACGGCACCTCTGCCTCTTTTGCTTCTCTTTCCACTCGCCTTCGGCTTACTCGGGCCCTCACATGATTACACACACTGGCAGTTGGTAGGCTGCCTCTTCGCCGCTCTCTGAGCGTCGGCACACTTCTAGCTCTCAACTTGAGCTCTAGAGTCCCTCGCTGCAAACTCCACTCGTCTGCTCTGTCTGCAGACTACTCACTTGTCTCAGCTCTGACTAGACTGGAATGGATTCAGTTCCACTCTACTAGACTCCACTTTGCTGAACTGAACTGTTCTGCAGTCTCTCTAATCTGAACTCTGCGCTGACTGAACTGAACTGCAGTCTCTCAAATCTCCCTAATCTGAGCTCTGCAGACTGACCTCTCTTCAGACTGCCCTTTCATACTGCTCATATCTTCCTGTCTTCACCCTCCTTTTATATGTCTATACAGCTCCCTCTGGTGGTCTTAGGGATGGGTGAAGGTGTGTGCATGTATATTGAGACCTTTAGCGGTGAATTCCTTCTGCGCACCTTCTAGGAGATATGAATCCAGATGCAGAGGGGCTCCACAACATCACTGCCCGGCGCCCGCTGTCAGGAGATGAGAGGGAAAGCAGAGAGCAGCGCAGGAGCAAGAGAGGTGAGTACAGGATTTATTATTTTTGCAATGGGGGTGCATTATACTACAGAGGTTCCATATGGGGGTGGATTATACTACAGAGGCTCTATATGGGGGTGCATTGTACTACAGAAGCTCTATATGGGGGTGCATTATACTACAGAGGCTCTATATGGGAGTGCATTATACTACAGAGGCTGCCTATGGGGGTGCATTATACTACAGAGGCTCCATATGGGGGTGCATTACACTACAGAGGCTCCATATGGGGTGCATTATACTACAGAGGCTCTATATGGGGGTGCATTATACTACAGAGGCTGCCTATGGGGGTGCATTATACTACAGAGGCTCTATATGGGAGTGCATTATACTACAGAGGCTGCCTATGGGGGTGCATTATACAACAGAGGCTCCATATGGGGGTGCATTACACCACAGAGGCTCTATATGGGGGTGAATTATACTACAGAGGCTCTATATGGGGGTGCATTATACTGCAGAGGCTCCATATGGGGGTGCATTATACTACAGAGGCTCCATATGGGGGTGCATTATACTACAGAGGCTCCATATGGGAGTGCATTATACTACAGAGGCTCTATATGGGAGTGCATTATACTACAGAGGCTCTATATGGAGGTGCATTATACTACAGAGGCTCCATATGGGGGTGCATTATACTACAGAGGCTCCATATGGGGGTGCATTATACTACAGAGGCTCTATATGGGAGTGCATTATACTACAGAGGCTCCATATGGGGGTGCATTATACTACAAAGGCTCTATATGGGGGTGCATTATTACTACAGAGGCTCTATATGGGGGTGCATTACAGTACAGAGACTCTATATGGGGGTGCATTATACTACAGAGGCTGCCTATGGGGGTGCATTTTATTACAGAGGCTCCATATGGGGGTGCATTACACCACAGAGGCTCTATATGGGGGTGCATTATACTACAGAGGCTCCATATGGGGTGCATTATACTACAGAGGCTCCATATGGGGGTGCATTATACTACAGAGGCTCCATATGGGAGTGCATTATACTACAGAGGCTCTATATGGGAGTGCATTATACTACAGAGGCTCTATATGGGGGTGCATTATACTACAGAGGCTCCATATGGGGGTGCATTATACTACAGAGGCTCCATATGGGGGTGCATTATACTACAGAGGCTCCATATGGGGGTGCATTATACTACAGAGGCTCCATATGGGGTGCATTATACTACAGAGGCTATATATGGGAGTGCATTATACTACAGAGGCTGCTTATGGGGGTGCATTGTTACTACAGAGGCTCTATATGGGGGGTGCATTACAGTACAGAGGCTCTATATGGGGGTGCATTATACTACAGAGGCTCTATATGGGAGTGCATTATACTACAGAGGCTGCCTATGGGGGTGCATTAGACTACAGAGGCTCCATATGGGGGTGCATTACACCACAGAGGCTCTATATGGGGGTGCATTATACTACAGAGGCTCTATATGGGGGTGCATTACAGTACAGAGGCTCTAAATGGGGGTGCATTATACTACAGAGGCTGCCTATGGGGTGCATTATAATACAGAGGCTGCCTATGGGGAGTGCATTATAATATAGAGACTGCCTATGGGGGTGTATTATAATATAGAGGCTGCTTATGGGTATTCATTATAATATAGAGGCTCCCTATTGGGGTGACTTATAATATAGAGGCTGCCTATTGGAATGCATTATAATATTAAGGCAGCCTATTGGGGTGCATTATAATATAGAGGCTGCCTATGGGGGTGCATTATAATACAGAGGCTGCCTATGGGGAGTGCATTATAATATAGAGACTGCCTATGGGGAGTGCATTATAATATAGAGACTGCCTATGGGGGTGTATTATAATATAGAGGCTGCCTATGGGGAGTGCATTATAATATAAAGGCTGCCTATGGGGGTGCATTATAATATAGAGGTTGCCTATGGGAGTGCATTATAATATAGAGGCTGCCTATGGGGGTGCATTATAATATAGAAGCTGCCTATGGGGGTGCATTATAATATAGAGGCTGCCTATGGGGTGCATTATAATATAGAGGCTGCCAAGGTGGAGTGCATTATAATATAGAGGTTGCCTATGGGGGTGCATTATAATATAGAGGTTGCCTATGGAGTGCATTATAATATAAAGGCTGCCTATGCGGGTGCATTATAATATAGAGGTTGCCTATGAAGAGTGCATTATAATATAGAGGCTGCCTATGGGGAGTGCATTATAATATAGAGGTTGCCTATGGGGAGTGCATTATAATATAGAGGTTGCCTATGGGGAGTGCATTATAATATAGAGGTTGCCTATGGGGAGTGCATTATAATATAGAGGCTGCCTATGGGGAGTGCATTATAATATAGAGGCTGCCTATGGGGTCCATTATAATATAGAGGCTGCCAATGGGGTGCATTATAATATAGATGCTGCCTATGGGGGTGCATTATAATATAGAGGCTGCCTATAGGGGTGCATTATAATATAGAGGCTGCCTATTGGGGTGCATTATAATATAGAGACTGCCTATTGGGGTCATTATAATATAGAGGCTGCCTATGGGGGTTTATTATAATACAGAGGCTGTCTATGGGGGTGCATTATAATACAGAGGCTGCCTATGGGGGTTTATAATAATACAGAGGCTGTCTATGGGGGTGCATTATAATACAGAGGCTGCCTATGGGGGTTTATTATAATACAGAGGCTGTCTATGGGGAGTGCATTATAATACATGGGTTCCCTATGGGGAGTGCATTATAATTCAGAGGCTGCCTATGGGGAGTGCATTATACTGTATTGAAGACTATCTGGTGTATTATGCTATATGGATACTATCTAGGGGGCCATCATACAGTGTGGGGATTATAGTGGCGGGGCCATCATACAGTGTTGGAGCCATTAAATAGTTTGGGGATATTAAGGGGTCAGTATATATCCAGTGAGGGGGCATCACACTGTGTATAGGGGAGCTGTACAGGGGGGAGACTTGGGACATTATTAAATGTAAAGTGGGCACTTATTGTTATAGGGGAACGCAGGTTACTGTGACTGTCAAAGGGGCACACAGGGCAATATTACATTCTAGCGGACAACATGTGAGCTCTGTTTTCTACGGCACTTGCACCCGGCATTACTATATTCTAGAGAGTTGCTTTAGAATTTAGAGGTCACACAGAACCACCCAGCAGGGGCAGTAATAGGGACACATAGGGCAGCAGCGGCTCAGTATTGGGGTATCAAGTGCAGTAATAGGGGCACATGGCAGCAGCGGCTCAGTATTGGGGTATCAAGTGCAGTAATAGGGGCACATGGCAGCAGCGGCTCAGTATTGGGGTATCAAGTGCAGTAATAGGGGCACATGGCAGCAGCGGCTCAGTATTGGGGTATCAAGTGCAGTAATAGGGGCACATGGCAGCAGCTGCTCAGTATTGGAGTATCAGGTGCAGTAATAAGGACACATACGGCAGCAGCGGCTCAGTATTGGGATATCAGGTGCAGTAATAGGGACACATACGGCAGCAGCGGCTCAGTATTGGGATATCAGCAGGATAAGGAGTTTGTGCAGGTTGGGGATAGATGTGATCAGTGCTGAAAATATGAGAAGTGAAACTTGTCTTTGTTGTATTCTATGTAG
Organism: Oophaga sylvatica; assembly: GCA_033576555.1. Taxonomy (NCBI): domain Eukaryota; kingdom Metazoa; phylum Chordata; class Amphibia; order Anura; family Dendrobatidae; genus Oophaga; species Oophaga sylvatica. Next base: position 120,723,409 of record JARQOD010000009.1, on the reverse strand, counting down.
TCGAGTCCTGGCTGGAGGAGTCGTCATGTCGGTCTAGGCCAGATGGAAAAGACATGAAAAGTGAACGATTCCATCAGAAAGAACGTCAGCGGTAAGTCATTATCTGTACCTCTGCTGTAATCTCTTATATGTTCTGTAGGACTGGTGTTATTTACCACAGACCATATGGCGGTAATATCAATATTGGTCTTTTTATATATAGATTATTTTTGGCAACAGCGCGGTCATTTGCTGAGGTTCTCTGGTTAGGGGCCCACTCAGAAGTTTCGCCCCCCCTAAACCAAAACCCTAGCTACGCCTCTGAGTGTACTGGAAAACGGGAAAAAAATTCCAAGTCTGGTAAAAGTGCAAAAAAAGTGTAATTCCACAATTGTTTTTTGTTTTTTTTTACCATGTTCACTATATGGTAAAACTGACCTGCCATTAAGATTTTCCAGGTGATTACATGTTCATAGAAACCAAACATGTCTAGGTTCTTTTTGAATTAAGTAATGAAAAAGCACATCCAAAGTGTGTAAAAAAATGGAGCCATATTCCGAGACCCGTAGCTGATGAAATTAGCTGTCGTGCCAGAAAAGATGCAAGCTCAGAGCTGAAGCCCGTATAAAACAGGGGGAGGCGACCTATGACGTACCTATACGTCATAGATCGTAAAGGGGTTAATAATTGAAATAGGAGTAACCGATGCAACAAATGAATTCTTGAAATTTCTTCCCTCTTAAACAATCCCCCATCACTTGTATTGAAAGAAGGAAGAAGCAGAGGGCATGAAAGTCACCAACGCTCTGCTGAATCCATGACTGCAGAGGCCAAACTTCCTATGGGATTAACATCAGTGCAACAATTTTGCCCCTGCCGGCATCTCCATAGCATGGGTATCCTTGGCTGTGCAGCTACATGAAAGCCTTACATCACTAAGCACAATGCCATGTTCAGAAGGAATACTATGCTACTGGATTCTGGAGCAGTGGAGACACGTTCTGTAAAATGACAAACCACACTTCTGTAGCTGCCAGTCTGATTGACAAGATTGGGTTTGGAGAATGCCAAGAGAATGTTATCTATCTCAATGTTTGTAAAGTTTGGTGGTGGAGGGTTAGTGCTGTGGGGATGTTTTTCAGGGAAGATTGGCCTACACTCTTTAGTTCCAAAGAATGAAAATCTTAATGGGTTTTCTTGGCTGAAAAAAGTGTGCAGTCATGTGATCGGTGACTGCCAAACCATGACATAGTACAATTTGCAGTGTTCCGATTCCCTTGTATTTGTCACATGAGTGGGCGGTCACGTGACCACATAAATGTGTTTTGAAAAACTGGAAGCAGAAAGATACTGAGAAAACAATTGAAGACTCAACGAATGCTACTGTGCATATCAAGCCAGTCCAAAGCATGCAAGCAATGGATAGTAGGACAGACTAAAAACAGTGGATACAAGGGATCCAGAAGGACCTTACCTGCTGCAGTAGTTGAAGCTTCATGAGTTACATAGAGAACCAAAGTGTATGATGTAGTGAGTTTTCCCACTTATAGGTTATTGTCATTTCAACAAACTTTGCATAAATAGAAAATCTGCAATATATATTATCAGAGAAATATGTTTCTTTCCCAACCTATGAGCCTCTTCTTTATCTCCCCCTGCTTCGTGAACTTGCCATCTACTCTGAAAGTTTAAATTTTGGCTTGGCCAAAGCAAGATTGAAGAGTGAATTGGCAGGTTACCGAACTCATTAAATGTTAGGCCGGCGTCACACTGGCGAGTTTGATGCGAGTAAGTCGCACGACTTTCTCGCATCAACACCCGGCACGGCCGCCCGCTCTCGGACCCGAGTGTTCGGCTGCATAGAAATACATGCAGCCGCACACTCGGCTCCGAGAGCGGGCGGCCGTGCCGGGTTTTGATGCGAGAAAGTCGTGCGACTTTCTCGCATCAAACTCGCCAGTGTGACGCCGGCCTTAGGGAGAAACTGGGGAGAGGAGGAGCACTCAGAAAAGTGAGAGACCAGGCAGACAAAGGCAAATCGTGCTTTCAACAAAAGTATTTCACTTCAGTTCTGGATTCACAGCCACACAGTTCAGTACTGCTGTATAATGTCCTTCATGCTATGACACTTCTGAACTTGTGCTACAGAGAAGAAAGAACAGGAATCCATCTCTGTATGTGCTGTGTATTGAAGACCACAAGCATCTAGTCTCTACCCATTATATCAGATCAGAAAGTTAGAGATAGATCCTGCTCTGTAGAGGGGAAAACTTGTAAAATATGCAAGATACAAGTCATGTAATGGCCAGAAATTGTGCTATTCCTCGTGAAGACCTGTCAACTAATTCTGAAAAGTCACCTGAAACGACAGATATGCTTTAAGTGAATTTTCTGCAGGCAGAGGAAAGGCCACTGCACTCAACCAAATTGTGTCTGTACGAACCACACTTATGCATTGTTGTGTTGCCAGGCCAAAGAGCACTTATCGGTCAATTCAGCCTTAGACTAATATTGCACATGGTAAAATCTGGGTAAAACAAGCCTGTTTTAACCCCCTGAACAACCTATGGCAGGGCAGATTAGTGCGCCTGCGCAGGAGCCGCGACAGGACGCAGAGAAGAGGCTGGCTTCGCTAGAAGATGGGAGGCGCCGAACCGGACCGTGACGCCCATTGGACCAGACCGGACGGCGGAACACCCCTGGGTGAGTATAATACAACTCGTTTTATCATCATCATTTTAACATCGGGGGCTTATCTACAGCATTACAGAATGCTGTAGATAAGCCCCTGATGGCGGTGGCCTCAACTCATACTCCAAAAATGGGGTGACAGATTCCCTTTAAATAAACTTATTTGGTATGATTATATCCAAAATAGACTGGTCTATCAAAATCTAAAATTATTTAAAACTTATGTTAAACGTCAAAAAGTACTAAAAAAAATCAAAATGACAGAATTGACATTTTTTGGGTCCCACACTTTCTAAATAAAATAGAATAAAAGGCGATAAAAATGTAACATATGTCCTAAAATGGTATCAGCTCAGCACAAAAAAAACAAACCCTTCTTGAAAAAAACAAAAAAAATTACGGTTCTCAGAAAATGATGACAAAAACAAAATTATTTTTACAAATTTTTTGCACCAGTAAAATTATAAAAAGAAAATCCTGCACAAGTTTAGTATTAAACTATTCAGCAAAGCCACTAAAAATAGACTCAACGTCTCCAAAAATCCAATTGAAACAGTAAGCAAAAAGGCAGCAAAACTCACCTGCCCAGGTCTTAGAACAAATGCACTACAGAATGCAGCCAGCCCATAAAGCGAGATGTTAGCTACACAGGTGCAAAATACCAGATTAAACAGCCACTCTCCACATACCCATCCAAGGAGGGGGTGACTGCCCAGTATACAATTGCACAATGAAGGCCCACATAGGGTACCGTTCACACAAGGTTAATGCATAGTGTCTGGTTCACAGCCTATTAGTCACGCCCTTACTATTCGACTAGGCGGACTGGCCAGCACATTCTCAATGCATAACAGTGTGAACACCGCTCATGTGAGACCAGACGTGTTTGGGCTTGGCTGCACCCTGAAAAAAGTGCAAAAAACACAAAAAGATTTTTGTGAGGTATTAGTTGATATTTTGGCCAAAATACGTAAGCTCGTAACCTGCGCCAAAGATCCTCACGCTTACGAGTACCTACACTAAACTATTCAGCAAAGCCATTAAAAAAAGACTCAACGTCTCCAAAAATCCAATTGAAACAGTAAGCAAAAAGGCAGCAAAACTCACCTGCCCAGGTCTTAGAACAAATGCACTACAGGATGCAGCCAGCCCATAAAGCGAGATGTTAGCTACACAGGTGCAAAATACTAGATAAACAGCCACTCACCACATACCATTAAGGGAGGGGGTGACTGCCCAGTATACAATTGCACAATAAAGGCCCACATAGGGTGCCGTTCACACAAGGTTAATGCATAGTGTCTGGTTCACAGCCTATTAGTCACGCCCTTACTATTCGACTAGGCGGACTGGCCAGCACATTCTCAATGCATAACAGTGTGAACACCGCTCATGTGAGACCAGACGTGTTTGGGCTTGGCTGCACCCTGAAAAAAAGTGCAAAAAACACAAAAAGTTTTTTGTGAGGTATTAGTTGATATTTTGGCCAAAATACGTAAGCTCCTAACCTGCGCCAAAGGTCCTCATGCTTACGAGTACCTACACTAAACTATTCAGCAAAGCCACTAAAAAAAGACTCAACGTCTCCAAAAATCCAATTGAAACAGCAAGCAAAAAGGCAGCAAAACTCACCTGCCCAGGTCTTAGAACAAATGCACTACAGGATGCAGCCAGCCCATAAAGCGAGATGTTAGCTACACAGGTGCAAAATACTAGATAAACAGCCACTCACCACATACCCATTAAGGGAGGGGGTGACTGCCCAGTATACAATTGAACAATGAATGCCGCTGTCAATCTCTGAATATTAAAAAAATAAACAAATATAAAATTTCAAATCACCCCCCTTTCGCCCATTCAAAATAAACACAAAAAAAATCAAATATACACATATTTGGCATCGCCGAGTTCACAATCTTCCGATCTATCAATATAAAAAAAAGAATTAACCCAATCGTTAAACGGCATAATAAGAAAAAAATTAAAAACTTCAGAATTATGTTTTTTTGGTCGCCCCAACATTGCATTAAAATGCAATAAAGGGCAATCAAAAGATCCATTCTATACTAAAATGGTATTATTAAAAGTGTCAGCTTGGTGCACAAAAAATAAGCCACACCAAGATCACGAAAAATGGAGACGCTACAGTTCTCAGAAAATGGCGCCTTTTTTTACCAAAGTTCGAAAAAAATTTTCACCACTTAAATAAAAAAGAACCTAGACATGTTTGGTGTCTATGAACACGTAATGACCAGGAGAATCATAATGGCAGGTCAGTTTTAGCATTTAGTGAACATGGTGAAAAAAACCTACAAAAAACAATTTTGGAATTGCACTTTTTTTGCAATATCACTGCACTTGGAATTTTTGTTTCCGTTTTCCAGTGCATGATATGTTAAAACCAATGGTGTAATTCAAAAGTACAACATGTCCTGCAAAAAACAAGCTCTCACAAGGCCATTGTGACTGATAAATAAAAAAGTTATGGCTCTGGGAAGAAGGGGAGCAAAAAACGAAAATGGAAAACGAAAATACCTCCGGTCATGAAGGAGTTAAAATGTTTTTTCCCACCAAATTGTATACTGAGACTAATTAGAATCTGCTGGGCCCAGTGCAAAATATGGACCTGTGCCCCCACCTGCATGTTGGTCAGATGTATGTGCCATTGTAACATTTAAGATCCTATATTTGCCATGTAATAATGTTCCCCATCATGGGTCCCTTCCAGTAATAATGTCCCCATCCTGGCCCCTTCCTGTAATAATATCCCTCATGCTGGGCCCCTTCCTGGAATAATTTCCTCTATCCTAGGCCCCTTTCTATCATAATGTACCCATCTCAAGCCTTTTCCAGTAATAATGTTCCCCATTCTGGGCCCCTTCCAGTAATAATGTCAACAATCTTAAGCACCTTCAACAATAATATTCCCCATCCCGGGCCCTATTCCACTATTAATATTCCTTTTCCTGAGCCCCTTCTAGTAATAATGTACTCCATCCTGGTATAATGTCCTCAATCATGGGCCCCTTCCTGTTATGTCTTACATCCTGGGTCCCTTTGAGTAATTATGTAATAATGTCCCCATCTTGGTCCCTTCCTGGTATAATGTCCCTATCCTTGGCCCCTTTCTTTATAATGTCCCCCATTCTGGGCCCCTTCCAGTAATAATGTCCCCCATACTGGGCCACTTGCAGTAGTAATGTCCTTCATTCTGCTGTTCTTCTCCAACACTTTTTAAGAATAAACAATTCTTCTCACCTTCCTCCAATCCCATAACGGGCGGTATCCTATTCTATAGCAGGCACAGAGGCCGGCAAGTGACTTTAGCATGCCCTGCCACAGGCGGCACATTACATCACTAACATGCACCGCCCGTGATGAGAACACCAACATCAGCCGGCGGCCTTTATTGCGTTGCAGGGAGATAGCGGGTCTCTGCGCTACAATGGATTTCAACTGAAAGTTCATCCTCGGCTGCACATCCAGTTGTAATACAGTAGATGCTGTCGTCATCAGGCCACCCTATCGCATGGGTCCTTTTGCGGTTGCACCTTCTGCAGCATCGTTCCTTTCGCCCCTGTCCCTGAGATAATATTTACATCTTTTGCTTTCTGTTTTCTTTGTACCACAGCCACCCTTATGTTTTCTTGGAATATTTTCATTAATTTGCTGTTGCTTATAGAGCAGCCAATTGTCAGTTCAATATCCAGCTTTGATCAGCGTGTAATGTAACTAAGGCAAAAGACAGTAAAAATAAATAAAAGGCAATAATTAAGGCAATGTGCAATAATCCAGTAATATATCATAATGTAGTAATGTTGTTAGGGGAAATCAAGAGAATGAATATGAAAGGCTCTTTCTACACAAGACATAAGATTGCTGCTGTAATCAAGACTGTTGCAAATTATGATTTTTCTGTCAGGGGATTCCTACGTTTTAGTGCATCTCAGTTATTTCCATTGTTGTTAAAACAAGAAACGTTCTATGAATTTAATTTTTTGAGTGTGAAAATGAAAGGGCAGATTTACCATGGAGAGACAGAGAAGATCCGGAGCTGCAGTCAATAGCAATTTTCCTGTGTAGATCGATACATGAACTGCCTCTCTAGCTGCAGAAATTACTTTGCGGGTTTGTCGGGGTACAGAGAAGGGAAGGGAGGGAGGAAGGCAATCAGAGATGATTTTTTAAGTGCATGCTGCTGTGTTTAGAATGTAATTGTTTGGAAGCCCGGGGAACAATCACTGCATTGCAATATATAACCCACATGGATATACTGTACGTCTGTTGTGTGCTTTAAGATCGTATGTGCTAAAGAGAGACTGTCCGCCATGTAATACAGCTTCAACAATGGGTAACATGAAATATAGACATTAGCGATGAGCGAAGGTGCTGGGATAAGGTGTTATCTGAGCATGCTCGAGTTCTAATAAATTATCTTCGACCTGCTCGAATACTATGTTCAAGTCCCTGCAGCTGCATGTCTCAACAGCCACAGCCCGCAACCAATACAGGGATTGCCTGTTTGTTAGGCAATCCCTGCATATGTTGCGGCTGTCGAACAGCCACGAGACATGCAGTCACGACTAGAGTTGAGCGATACTTTCCGATATCCTAAAGTATCGGAATCGGAATGGTATCGCCGATATCACTAAAATATCGGCGATACCCGATACCGATACCGGAAGTCCCATGTAATTCTATGGGAACAAAATATCGAAATTAAAAAAAACCCATTCTTGCCTTGTTGGTTAATTGTACATGAAGGAAAACAAGAAAGAGTAATGTAGAATGTATTGGGGGAGGTTGAGGAGACATTAAAGGCATAGATGTTTGACCCAATCCAATGGAATAGCATTAATTTTTTTTTTTTAGGAAATACGTTCGGATTGACGAACAAATTGACAATGTTGTTAACCTTTTTTCTATTTTGTCAAATATGTCTGTTTCACAACTTCCATGGTCTTCACCTTTTTAACTTTTCACACACTTTCTCCTTCATAATTTTCAGCAGCATCATCTTTCTCATCAAATTATTCTTCATCTTCACCTTCTTAATCTTCTAAAACTTCTTGCTATTCATCTTTTTGTTAACATTACTTATATTGTTCTTATTAAACAGTTATTATTCTTCATATTCTACTTCTTCATCTTCTTCCTATTCATCCTTTTCATCATATTCTTATTTGTGACAGACATTCCTGTACTTGTAATCTGTAAAACTCTGAATTTTCATCCTTCCGTTCTTGCTGTCACGAAAGATTTTAATTACAACAGTATTTGTCCGCGTTCAGTTTAGCCTGCAGCAGCATCAGGCATTTTCCAGGGGCACCACGAGGAGGAACGGACTCACCCCCATACACTGCTTAGTCTTCTTCTGCTTAGAATTTAGAGCATATATTTTGCTCTTCATTTTGGTCTTATACTTAATGTTCTTCTGCTTTTTGATCTTCTGCTTATTGTTCTTCTGTCTCTTGTTCTGTATCTTGTAGTTTGTCTTAACCTTCTTTGTCCTGTTGGTGATGGTACAAAAGCCAATGGAAGTAACGAGGACCAGCTGACTGTGCTGGAACCCGGAGGGTCAGCAGAAGGAAAAGAGCCAATGGCACAACCGAGGACCAGCTGATGTTACTGGGACAGGGTTACTAAGCAGGAGGTACCTGTGCTCCAAAGCACTACCAAGGACCAGCAGACGTTGCTGGAACTCGGATACCGAGATGGAGGCACCTAGGCCAAAGGCACTGCGGAGAACCAGTTGACGGTACTGGAACCCGGAGGGGCAGCAGAAGGAAAAGAGCCAATGGCACAACCGAGGACCAGCTGACGTTACTGGGACACGGTTACTAAGCAGGAGGTACCTGTGCTCCAAAGCACTACCAAGGACCAGCAGACGTTGCTGGAACTCGGATACCGAGATGGAGGCACCTAGGCCAAAGGCACTGCGGAGAACCAGTTGACGGTACTGGAACCCGGACGGGTAGCAGAAGGTACAAGAGCCAATGCAAGTAACGAGGACCAGCTGACTGTGCTGGAACCCGGAGGGGCAGCAGAAGGAAAAGAGCCAATGGCACAACCGAGGACCAGCTGACGTTACTGAACCCCAGTAACACAGGAGCAAGTGTTGACTGTGCTAACAGCACTTCCGAGCAACAACTGGCGGTGTTGGAGCCCAGGGTCAAGGAGGATGTTTAAATACTAGATCAAGTAATTTCCTTGTTACCTGTCAATTTTAAATGTCTATACTTCAAACAAGAGAAAGATAACCTTTACTACCATAAGATGATGATTTCATTTAAACTAATATCTAGATAAATAAAGAATTGACAAACATAAACACATACATTAACATGTTGAACAGCAATGCAAACCACAAAATAAATTAGTTAAGGAATCTGCTATACGGTTGTACATAAAAGCATACAAGTACATATCTGAATCCATTAATTATGGATAAGTAACAGTATGTACACCATTTTTATTGTATAGACAATGAATGTCTGACTTCAAAACATCATCAGCATTACAAGTTATCTGTGATATTACTAAAATGTTCCATTTGCTGAATAATGTCACTAAATATTTTATACAAAATTATACAATTTCCATCATGTAATACTCATAATATGTGGCAATAATCATTTTTATTAACAAACATAACCTTTCAAAAGTGCATAGTGCATAGTGAAAATTGCTATTTATGGCTGACTGTGACTGTCGACTTGGAAGCATGACAACAGATAGATAAGGTATATATAGATGAGACTGCATAGCCACAGATGGTGAATGGCGATGTAATACTGTACCTCAATAAAGTGTGCGTCACTACTACATAATTTTTTTTATATAGCTTTATAAACAGGGTACATGGATGTATGCTTGTGCCTTTGTTTTGACGCACAGACTGCCTTCCTGCTGAGACGCATTGGGTAGTGAACAGTTGTGTGCAGTGTTCACTGCAGTCTCTGCGGAATAACCACACTTAGACCTTATAACTTTTCAGAGTTTCTTTATCAATCTACCAAGATGAAGAAGGCAGGGAGTAAGGCACGTGGTCGTGGAGTTTCTTCAGGGAGAGGACGTGGGGATTCTGTGGCTGCTGCGGCCCCCAGTGACACAGCATCCACCAGTTTTCCCCGTGAGCGTTCCTTTATGCGCACTTTTGTAGGAGCTCGGAGTACCCCCCTGCTGCGGGAAGAACAAATTGAAGCCGTTGTTGTTTGGATGTCAGCCAATGCATCGACTTCAATTGCTTCCACCTCCTCTCAGGACCACAGCACTGTTGGGCAACCATCTGTCTCTTCACCGCCTGGCAAATTGCCCAGGCAGTCAGAGAGTTCTGTACAGGAGCCAGCTGAGTGTCTGCTTCTGTTCTCAGAATCTATTGGCTTGCAAACAGGGGCCCAGCCAAGCAGCATTCTGTAATGTGAAGAGGGAGTATGCAGTGATGCGCAACAGCTGTGTCTCTCTGAATCTGAAGAGGCGGGTGAGACAGTGCCGATGGTCAGCACACCGCAGAACGCATCTGATGATGATGAGACCCAGGTGCCAGTTTCTGTTGAGCATGGTGCTGGCCAGACCACCCAACAGCAGGTGTTGGAAAAGGGTAGTGGAGATGATGAGGTCCAAGATCCAACATGGCATGAGGAACAGGAAGGTGGTGGGAGCAGCTCAGAGGAATAATAATAATATTTATTTATATAGCGCCATCATATTCCGCAGCGCTTTACAGTTTAGCCGTTTCAGAACACAAGTCATAAGTAACAACGTTAACAATACAATAATTTAAGCTAAATAAGTCGCCCCTGCTCGTGACAGCTTACAATGTACAATGAGATGGGGGAGATACAAAGTATAGGTGTTTATATACAATGGTGCATTTACAATGATGTTCCAGCCATCTTAAGGGACTGAGGGATGGAGATAGTGAATGGGCTAGAGACACACACACACTTACACAGAATACATAGAATGACTTTGATTAGTGAATGTGATAGGCCGCTCTGAACAAATGTGTTTTGAGGGAGCGCCTGAAACCATGCAAATTGTGGATAGTCCTAATTTCTTGGGGTACAGCATTCCAGAGGATTGGCGTAGAGCAGGAGAAGTCTTGGAGTCGGGAGTGGGAGGTACGTATTAGTGCAGAGGTTAGTCGAAAGTCGTTTGCAGAGCGCAGCAGTCGGTTAGGCCGATAGATAGAAATGAGGGAGGAGATGTAGGAGGGGTGCTGCACTGTGGAGAGCTTTGTGGGTGAGAACCAGTACTTTGGTTGAAAGCTGGGAGAGGCCTAGAGAAATGGTTAGTGATAGAAGGAAGATAGAGGAAGACATTGCCCCAACGGTACAAACAGGAGGGAGAGTTAGGCTGCAGACTCGGTTGCCTGTAGCCTCCAGTTTGGCACCTGTTCGGAGCAGTTGTCTTCCAAAAGTCAAAACGTGCGCTCCCAGGACTTGCACTGCGTGGTCCTTTTTTCACACACTTGCACATGATATTTGCTATGTGAAATGCAAGCTGTGTAATTAAAAATTAAAAATAGCTAAAAGTGTCAGTCACCTCAATACCACAAATATGTGGAAACATGTGCGGACAAAGCACGTAGTTGAGTTACAAAGACACACTAGAGATGTAGGCCAACCTACAGCAGCACCTACATCTTCAGGTTGTGTTGAAGCCTCTTCATCGAGCTCACACACAGCTGGTTATGCTTCCTCACAGGATCGCCATGGAAGAACCTCGGCCACTGTTGTCCAGAGACAAACTGTTATTCCACACACAGCAGCAAGTTCCCTGTCATCCTCACACTCCCAGGCCACAAAACAGCCATCGGTAGCACAGGCATGGGATAAAAGACGGCCATACTCCGCAAACCATGCACGAGCACAGGCTCTGAATGCTGGCATTGCAAAACTCCTGTCCCTTGAAATGCTGTGATTCAGGCTGGTGGAGACAGACAGTTTCCGTAACTGAATATCATTGTCAATCCCACAATACAATGTGCCAAGCCGATTTCATTTCAGCAGGCAAGCCGTCCCTGGTCTGCAAAAGCATGTTGAGGGAAAAATTAAACATGCGCTACTAAAAGCCCTCAGTAGCAAGGTCCACCTGACCACCGATGCGTGGACCAGTACCCATTGTTATGATCTGCTACAACCAGTAAGGAAAGAAGGGAATTCTGTCCCTACAATACAACTAAGCTGAATCCCTACGATGTAACGGGGAACCTGATCCTGCGACCAGACCCGCTAAAGTCCTCATCTAGTGTGAACGAAGACCTATAGTTGCGAGGGAGTAATCCCTACAAGATCTAGGGACTGTGAGAAAAGGTGGACACCTCCTAACATAAATTGTAGCATGGATAATTAAACAGAAAAATAAATACTTTGTGATCCTAACATCAAGCAAAACTGACAGATTAAGGCACCTAAGCACCCGGCTAGCTTAACAGTAGATAATACAATGAAGTCAAGCAAAGCCAGAAGGGCGGAGCCAGACTAAATAGGGAAAAAAGGTCATGTGACCAGCAAACTGAAACAAAACCTAACAAGAGGGTTCTAACACCCATGGCCAGGGACAATACCTTTCCCTCACTGCCCATTGGGTCAATGTTGTGCAGCCGGGTACTGATCTTGCGAGTGGCGCTGTACGTGTTCTGCCAACTCCAAGGATTGCAGGAATCAAGTCTGTACACATTGATTCCTCCTCCTATTCCAGTTCCTCAGAATCATCGCTGCAGGAGCCGTCACGGTCTACCTCCACATGGACCCGTGAACGTTTACCTGTTGCGACCGATATGAGCACAGCCGTGTCCAAATGTCAACAGGCCATCCTGAAATTAATTTCCATGGGGAATCTTAGCCACACAGCGCAGGAGCTCTGTAATGCCATAAAGCAGGAGAGCGACGTGTGGTTTTTGGAAGAGAATCTACAGGCAGGCTTGGTAGTGTGTGACAATGGCCGAAATCTGGTGTCAGCTCTGGGCCTTGGCAACCTCACTCACATACCATGTCTGTCATATGTGCTCAACTTGGTCGTGCAGAGTTTTTTGAGGGACTATCCGGATCTTGATGCACTGCTGCACAAGGTCCGCCTAGAGTGCGCTCATTTGCGACGTTCCAGCATGGCCAGATCGCTGATTGCAGCTCTGCAACGCAGATTTCACCTTCATGAACATCGCATCATATGTGACGTACCCACCAGGTGGAATTCCTCGTTACATATGTTGGAGCGGTTGTGTGAGCAGCAGCCAACAGTAATGGAGTATCAGCTGCATCAGGCGCAGTCAACTCGCAATTTGCGCCGTTCACACTTCACCACTACTGAGTGGGCCTCTATAATAATAATAATAATATTATTTATTTATATAGCGCCATAATATTCCGCAGTGCTTTACAGTTTAACAGTTTCAAAACACGAGTCATAAGTAACAACGTTAACAATACAATAATTAAAGCAAAATCAGCCGCCCCTGCTGGTGAAAGCTTACAATCTACAATGAGGTGTGGGAGATACAAAGTACAGGTGTTTATATACAATGGTGTTTTTACAATGATGGTCCAGCCATTTTAAGGAAGTGAGGGATGCATGGAGATAGTGAATGGGCTACACACACAGAATTACACATACAATGACTTTGATTAGTGAATGTGATAGGCCACTGTGAACAAATGTGTTTTGAGGGAGCGCCTGAAACCATCCAAATTGCGGATAGTCCTAATTTCTTAGGGTAGAGCATTCCAGAGGATTGGCGCAGCGCGGGTGAAGTCTTGGAGTTGGGAGTGGGAGGTACGGATTAGTGCAGAGGTTAGTCGAAGGTCGTTTGCAGAGTGCAGCAGTCGGTTAGGCCGATAATAATAAAATAAGGGAGGAGATGTAGGGGGGTGCTGCGCTGTGGAGAGCTTTGTTGGTGAGAACCAGTAATTAGAATTGGATCCTATAATGAATGGGCAGCCACTGCCAGTGTAATGAGTGGCGAATAACTCTATGAAGGATATCTGCCACGTTTTGCGTGCGTTTGATGAGTCAACGCGGATGGCGAGTGCAGATGATGCACTAGTCAGCCTGACTGTCCCCCTTATCTGCCTGCTTCAAAAAACACTGCAAGCACTAAGGCATGAGGTTTTGGAAGAGGTGGAGGATGAGGAGTCACAAATTCCATCACCTTCTGGACAGTCAGCGCAACGTGGTTCCTCACAAAGGGCTGGAGGACTTTCAAAGTACCATGCTGTATCAACAATTGAACCTCCAGAGTCGCTGTCTATATTTTCATAACCATTACAAACTTTTAATGTATTTACAAAGCACATAATGTACATTTTTTGTCTATCCTTTTGTAATGCTATTGTGTTTCCATAAACTGATGTTACAGAATTATGATACAAAGTTTTTAAATTTTGAGTTTTAAATTTTGTAAATTTATATGTATTTGAAGGACTTTGTGAGGAGGATGAGGAGGAGTCAATGGAGGAGGAAGACATCGCTCCAGAGGGAGGTAGACAATGCTCTAGTCAGTATGTAGACCAAGGGTGGGGTGATGCACAGCAGGCGGAGATGACGCCTCTTGCAGGGGACAACGTTTCTTGGCCAGTTGGGAGTCTGCAGCACATGGTTGATTTCATGCTGCAGTGGCTGAGAAACGACCGCCGCATCGAACACATTCACACCACGTCTGATTATTGGGTGTACACCCTCCTAGACCCTCGCTACCGGGACAACTTACAAAGCCTCATCACACCGTTGAACCGGGAGCGTAAAATGCGGAAGTACCAAGACACACTGGTGCAATCCATAATGTTCTCCATTCCAGCCGAGAGCACTGCTGCTGCTACTGATTTACAAAGCAGCTCTGTGCGTCGAGGCAGTGGAGACAGCTCTGCAACAAGAGGGAGCACAAGCAGCGCCTCTGCACAGGGCAAGAACAGTATGTTCCAAATGTGTCGAAGTTTTGTGGCAGCGCCACCAATGTCTACACCATCCGAGACGGCTCCAGTCAGCAGGAGGCAACGTTTCCGTAAGATGGTTACAGACTACATGTCTTGCCCTCTCAGTGTACTCTCAGATGGCTCTTCCCCATTCAAGTTTTGTGTCTCTAAGCTGGATACATGGCCAGAGCTTAGCCAGTATGCATTGGAGGTGCTGGCTTGATCTGCTGCCAGTGTATTATCGGAGCGCGTCTTTACTGCTGCAGGTGGTGTACTAACAGACCGTTGCATGCGACTATCCTACGATAATGTAGAACGGCTTACTTTTCTGAAAATGAACTAGGCATGGATCTCGCCTGAATTTGCCTGTCCGGTTTCAGATTAACTAACTGGTTGGCAACGTTTTCCATGTCTCCTGTTATGTTCATCTTTCTACCACCTGAGCTATACTCCCTGGGCTACAACACTGCCAGTTGCTGCTCAGAAGTGTCGTGTCCACAGACCAATACACAAGCTATAGTGATAGTGGGGTTCAGTAACGCCTGCTGTTCCCCTGCTGTGTGTCCGGCAAAAATTACTGCTACCTAGCTACACATGTTGAAAAAACATGACATGTTAAAGTGGCTAGTGCTACACATAGATATCAGGCTACACCCTTATTTCTAAGCTGTAAACAAGTGAAACGTCAAATTTAAAACCATTCAATGATTAGTGTTGGTAACAAATCTGTAACTAAATAATTGTGACATATTATGGCAGATATCCACATGTCTAACACAAATGCTAACACAAAAGCATACTTATGCTATAGGGTACTGATGGTGAACCTTCTCACTCCATAACTTTGACCAATCCAACTCACATCATGCCTCAAATGCTGCAATGTTGGAAGTGCATAATGTGGGTTGAACTTTGACAACAGCTGCAGTGCGAAGGTTATCCTTCTGTGTTCTTGGCTTTTAAATAAAAGCATACAAGTAAATATAATAATACATTGTTGATTAAGGGACATGATGTACACCTGTAATATTGTGCAAACAATGGATGTAGGACTATTCCTCTTCAACATTACTTATATTTGTGTCATTTGAAAAATACATATTTTAGTTAAAAATTAAAAACCCATGTTCAGTAGCTGTGAAAGGCCCGTTTGTGTACTTCTATATTGTTTGCAACCAATGTATTGTATACGGATGGAAGCGCGTCACACTAATAGATTAGATTTATTTTAAATGGAATGTAGCAGAACCAATTGGAGATAAATGAAAAGGATGAGCCACTGAGACACGCTCAGCAGAGTACAAGCAGCAGTGCTTGAACAAGTAACTGGAGCGTGATCTGCACTCAAAAAAGTAAAAAACACAGACTGAAGTGAACACTGAAACACAACTGTCCACAATCTGTGAAAAGCTCCTTTCTGTACTTCTATAGTGTTTGCAACCAATGTATTGTATACGGATGGAAGCGCGTCACACTAATAGATTAGATTTATTTTAAATGGAATGTAGCAGAACCAATTGGAGATAAATGAAAAGGATGAGCCACTGAGACACGCTCAGCAGAGTACAAGCAGCAGTGCTTGAACAAGTAACTGGAGCGTGATCTGCACTCAAAAAAGTAAAAAACACCGACTGAAGTGAACACTGAAACACAACTGTCCACAATCTGTGAAAAGCTCCTTTCTGTACTTCTATAGTGTTTGCAACCAATGTATTGTATACGGATGGAAGCACGTCACACTAATAGATTTGATTTTTTTCTAATATAATGGAGCTGCACCAATTCCACTAAATAAAATAAAAAAAAAAAAATAAAAAAGTGACACGTGCAGATGCCTACAAACAGCGGTGGATGCAGAGCAAACTGCAGCGTCACCTGCACTGTCACACACACACCTTGCACAGAGCTGTTAAAACAACACTGGCAAAATGAAGCTTTACACAGCGGTTGGTAAACTAGCCTGCCTCAAGCACAGTAGTACACAAAATCGCAATATCTAACTGTCCCTCAGAGTCAGCACAGCAGCGTTCTGTCCCTAACTGAGTTCACAGCACAGTGACGCTAAAATGGCTGCGGCGCCTTTTATAGTGCATTCTGACATCATTTCAGCAGCCAATCACAGCCATGCCATTAGTTAAGATGACCGCATCATTACAGGATGTGCCCACACTTCGTAGGATTCCTCATTGGCTGACTAAAATCACATTGCCTCTCAAAGAATTATGGGAACTTCCGATTCCGGTATACGATATTGAAAAAGTATCGGAATTAAGTATCGGAATTCCGATAACGCGAATATCGGCCGATACCCGATACTTGCGGTATCGGAATGCTCAACACTAGTCACGACGACTCAAACATATTTTTCGAGCGCACCCAAAACACTCTATTAGTACTCGAGCATGCTCAGATAACACCTTATCCCAGCACGCGCTCTCATCACTAATAGACACTATAAAAAGAAATGTTTTCTGCAGAAATGCTGCACCTAGCTGGGCATGGGAAGAAATGCCAATAAAGCAGCTTACTTTGGCTTCTTCCCCCACTGTTTGATTGACAGGTACCTCTCTAATTGTAAATAGGGAGTGACCTTCCAACAAACTGAGATGAGCAAGGAGAAGCTTGAAGAAACCACCCAGCAGACTCCTCTCCTTATGCCTGAGGTCCTCTTCTGGTTTTTCGATTCTTTTTTCAAGCTAAAAATAGTGTTCTGTAATGAGGGAGCATGTCTGTGCTTCATAGTGCACGTTGTTTGTCTAAGGTTCCCTTTAGGGTGTGTAGCTAAAGCAGTGTGGGTTTTATGTTATGATATACTGTAGTAGATTTTTATCAGATGACAAGCAAAAGTTTTTCTTTGCTTGGCAATGTATCTTAATCCCTGAAAGTTCGGTGCATAGTCATGACTGGGATCCTAGTTTCTATATCAGACATTTAAAAGGACTGCCCCATAAACAACATACAATTGCTTCTCACTAAATTAGAATATCATCAACATGTTAATTTATTTCAGTTCTTCAATACAAAAAGTGAAATTCCTATATTGTATAGATATAGGAAAGATGTGTATCTTCAGATTTTGTATTAGTCTTCGCCTGATGAAGAGACCTGAGTAGTCTCGAAAGCTTGCAATTTGTTACCATCTTTTCAGTTAGCCATTAAAAGGTGACAACCACTGAGGACTCTCAAGTCTAAATATTTTTATATTGTATAGAGTAATTACAAACAGAGTGATGTATTTCAAGTGTTTATTTCTGTTAATGTTGATGATTATGGCTTACAGCCAATGAAAACCCAAATGTCTTTATCTCAGTAAATTAGAATAATTACCAAAAATACCTGCAAAGGCTTCCTAAGAGTTTAAAAAGGTCCCTTAGTATGTTTCAGTAGGCTCCACAATCATGGGGAAGACTGCTGACTTGACAGATGTCCAGAAGGCAGTCATTGACACACTCCACAAGGAGGGTAAGCCCCACAAATGGTCATTGCTAAAGAAGCTGGCTGTTCACAGAGTGCTGTGTCCAAACATATTAATGGAAAGTTAAGTAGAAGGAAAAAGTGTGGTAGAAAAAGGAACACAAGCAACAGGAAAACCGCAGCCTTGGAAGGATTGTTAAGAACAGGTCATTCAAAAATTTGGGGGAGCTTCACAAGGAGTGGACGCTGCTGGAGTCATTGCGTCAAGAGCCACCACACAAAGACATATCCAGGACATGGGCTACAAGTGTCGCATTCCTTGTGTCAAGCCACTCATGACCAATAGACAAGGCCAGAAGCGTCTTACTTGGTCCAAGGAGGAAAAGAACTGGACTGTTGCTCACTGGTCCAAGGTGTTGTTTTTAGATGAAAGTAAATTTTACATTTCATTTGGAAATCAAGGTCCCAGAGTCTGGAGGAAGAGTGGGGAGGCCACAATCCAAGCTTCTTGAGGTCTAGTGTGAAGTTTCCACAATCAGTGATGGTTTGGGGAGCCATGTCATCTGCTGGTGTAGGTCCACTGTGTTTTATCAAGACCAAAGTCAGCGCAGCCATCTACCAGGAGATTTTAGAGCACTTTATGCTTCCCTCTACCGACAAGCCTTTTGGAGTTGGAAATTTCATTCTCCAGCAGGACTTGGCATCTGTCCACACTGCCAAAAGTACGAATACCTGGTTTAAAAACAACAGTATCACTGTGCTTGATTGGCCAGCAAACTCGCCTCACCTTAACCCCATAGAGAATCTATGGGGTATTGTCAAGAGGAAGATGAGAGACACCAGACCCAACAATGCAGATGAGCTGAAGGCTGCTATGAAAACAACCTGGGCTTCCATAACACCTCAGCAGTGCCATAGGCTGATCGCCTCCATGCCACGCTGCATTGATGCAGTAATTGATGCCAAAGGATCCCCGACCAAGTATTGAGTGCATTTACTGAACATACATTTCAGTAGGCCAACATTTTGGTTTTTAAAATCATTTTTCAAGCTGGTTTTATAAAGTATTCTAATTTACTGAGATAATGACTTTTGGGTTTTCATTGGCTGTAAGCCACAATCATCAACATTAACAGAAATAAACACATGAAATAGATCACTCTGTTTGTAATGACTCTATATAATATAGGAAAGATGTGTATCTTCGTACCGTGTTAGCCAGTAGATAGAAAAATATTTAGGACTCTCAAGTCTAAATATTTTTCTATATAATATATGAGTTTCACTTTTTGTATTGAAGAACTGGAATAAATTAACTTTTTGATGATATTCTAATTTAGTGAGAAGCACCTGTATATCACTTATCCACAGGATAAGAGTTAAATCTATGATTGCTGGGGATCTTACTGCTCGGACCCCCAACAATCACAAGAAAAGGGATTATAGACAGTTAATGGAGCAATGGTTGGACATGTTCAGTAAATCTGTGAACACATTATCACATAAAGTCTTTTGAGGAGTATTCTGGAGCCGTTCTTCTCCCAAAATTTCTGAAAAATCGATTGAGATTTTTGAAAAATTATTTATTTTCCATTCTATTTTAAAATCACTTTCTTGCTTATATGTTCAGTCTTTTGAGTATTTTATTTCCACTTCGGATTTTGAAAAACGCCTGGTGGTCAAAAAAGAAATGCATGTTACTTGTTGTAATCCAGACTTGGCACTGTCCAATCACATGGTTTCAAAAAATGTTTTGGGAAAAAAATCTTCCAAAACTCTTCAAAACTGCCTAAGAAAATAATCCACCCCTCCATTGGCTCCTGAAAAAGGAGAGTTTACTGAAGAGGTTACTATTAGAAAACTTGTCATTTTTAATCACCTCGAAAAAACTGTATGCACATAGCCTAATGCATCATTCACACAGCAGACATTGGGCCATTGTTTTCAGTGGGGGGGCTGTATTGCAGCTGCACACCCCCAGCAATCACACATTTAGCATTTATCCTCTGGCATGACCCTGAAAAGAAGAAAGTGCTTTATACATATACTTGCTGATTTGAAGCCACAACATTCTGCCAGATTTTTGGTGTGCTCATTATCCCCAAAACTACACACCTTGGTGTGGTGGTGGTGGCCATAGTTCTGGCTTGGAAAATTAGGTCTGAATATCATATTTTTAGGCCTCATTCAGGTGTCAGTTTTTTCAGTTCTAGAAATAATGGAATTTGAGAGTCCTCAGTGGTTGATACCTTTTAATGGCTAACTGAAAAGATGGTAATAAATTGCAAGCTTTCGAGACTACTCAGGTCTCTTCATCAGGCTAAACTAATACAAAATCTGAAGAATCACATATTTATGCACAACAGGACACAGGAATAATGAAATGATAAGACAAGTGACGTGAAGCAGAACTATAGATGTGGGACGGAGAGAAAACAGTTGTGGCTGTAACTATTGAAATAGTTCATACATAAGGAGTGTGAAAGTTTTATTGCCCTCTGATTGAGGTCTGGTATTGTGTTGTGATGCCCCAAATGGTCTGAGGAGCACATTCCTTAGCTGATATAGAAAGACATAAATCCATGGGACACATTCATTCCTGCACCGAATGTGTCAAAGAGTTGTCATAAGTTTATATTCACAAAGTTTTCTGCCTCTCTGAGATTTAAAGTTACGTTTTAATTCCAGTAATTTCATGTCCATGATGCTGTGATCAAGTATACAAAAATTCTTCCTTTTCTTTGGTTTAATACTTTTTGGTTCAACAATTCGAAAATGAGTTAAGAGAGGTATCTCTTTATTACTTTGCAGTCTACATGGTGACCCAGGGCGTTGTAATGGGACCAACTTTTCACTGACATACTTGAGTGAGTAGAGCTGGACTGGTACGCACCCACAGAGTGTCTGTCATCTTATTGAGCAATGTTTTTGATTATCTTTTCTAGCACGGTTATGGTTATATTACATACTCCCTAGCTGTATCGGAATTGCTCTGTATGGTTAGTGATTCCCCAGGTGCTCATACACCCACTGTTCAATAGGGCACATTAGGGCACTCTAGGGATAGTCACTGGGGAGTGGGGATGCCACAATGTTCCTCCCCATAGGGTGCTGACCTCCGCTGTCAGATAGGGGCACAGCAAAGGCCATAATATGGCCCATTAGGGTAGATATATACATATCCATACAATATTCTATGGTTTTATGTTGTAGTTCTTTTGTCCAGTATGTGTTGTGTGTCAACTCAAGACATTTTTAAGGCTATCTAAATAACATTTTGATTTTATATACCAGGTTCTTCTATGATTTTCCATAAAAACCACGGAGAGCACTTGCACGAGAATATCGGTCATGAGCATCCTAGTTTAGACCCTATAATGTGGCCTAACAACCTAGTAGCATGTATGTAGGTGACAGAACTGGTTAGAGCTTTCCACCGAAGCCCAGCAGTGCCAAGCTCCATCTCTGCCAACGTGAACAGAAATGTGTGTAATGTATTGACTTGTGCTATGTTAGTCTGACCGGAGCAGATGACACTTCACACATTATAATACGTGTATGCAAGGGAGCATACACTCAAAACATGCTCGTCTTCATGTATAAACCCAGAGATGTCACCGCAGCCAGCAGTCCTGGGCAATGATATGTAAATAGGCATCGTCTATTGCATCTGTCTACTCTGGCATGAATTCTATTACACACATAATAAAGCACCGAAAGGGTTAGAATTGCAAATTGTGCTTAAGCCAAAATGTTTCCACTTGTAAGTTGTGCCAATTCTGGGCACAGTGAGTGAAGATCGCTGTGCTGCTCAGTTCTGTGGCGGGGGATCAATATGTGCAGCGCACACTCATTGCTACAGGCAGCAGGGCCTAATGAAGCTGCTGCTACATTCTCACCAGCCTGTTACCAGAAACATAATTGAGAAAGTCACAGAGAGATGAAGTGGAAAGAGAGAGATTAACGTGAGGAAGAGGCCGAGTGGCAGCTGATGCTGCGTCTGTGGGTAACTGCTTCTGGTCGGAAGCAGAAGAACTCACCAGAGGTGGAGCTAGAAGTCTGTGATGGTCTCCACCACCAGCTCCGGCCCTTGGCACACCGCTCCCGTTATACTTCATATCCTGATAATATAAGAAGACCTTTCCACTTGCATTACCCTCTCTATGATAATTTAAGTGTTATTATCTTTAGCGCCTGTCTACTTCCTCTTAGGTTATTAAGTGCCTTGGTTGTGCCTCATTTACATGCCTGTGCAATTTTTCTCAGTACGAAATTAAATGTTGACAAATCATTGTCTGGGGTATTTGTTTTAAAGGGATGTTTTACACTGCAGAAAAAATATTTTTAGTTTAGTCATTCCTAATAAACTTTCATTACTTACACTACTAAGGATTTGTTCACAATTTGCGTTTTTGCTGCTTCATTTTCAAGGGTAAAAACTGCTGCACTTTATATTAGATTAAATAAACCAAAACCATGGGTGACACATTTCAACATGGTTCCAAGATTGGAACAGGGCTACATGATTAGACTTCACAAAAAAAAAACCAAAAACAGAGCATTCAGCCCTAATTACTCACAAAGAGCGTGTATTTAATTAATAAAATATCAAATTTTATTGAGAATATATATATAAAACGTTCACAAAAATCAAATATAAAGATGAAATGAGTTGATGGTAGAACAAGGAAAAGAACCTGGGTAATATAGAGCCGCACACATGACTCTGCGTGATCTCCCTGAATTGTTAGGAAAAATACAGTCATGGCCAAAAGTTTTGAGAATGACACAAATATTATATTTGCACATGATCTGCTGCCCTCTGGTTTTTATGTGTGTTTGACAGATGTTTTATCACAGACAGAAATATAATTGCAAACATATGAGTAACAAAAGCTTATATTGACAGTTAGAATGAGTTAATGCAGCAAGTCAATATTTGCAGTGTTGACCCTTCTTCTTCAGGACCTCTGCAATTCTCCCTGGCATGCTCTCAATCAACTTCTGGACCAAATCCTGACTGATAGCAGTCCATTCTTGCACAATCAATGCTTTCATTTTGTCGGAATGTTTAGGTTTTTGTTTGTCCACCCGTCTCTTGATGATTGACCACAAGTTCTCAATGGGATTAAGATCTGGGGAGTTTCCAGGCCATGGACCCAAAATCTCTATGTTTTGTTCCCTGAGCCATTTAGTTATCACCTTTGCTTTATGACAAGGTGCTCCATCATGCTGGAAAAGGCATTGTTGATCGCCAAACTGCTCTTGGAGGGTTGGGAGAAGTTGCTCTTGGAGGACATTCTGGTACCATTCTTTATTCATGGCTGTGTTTTTAGGCAAGACTGTGAGAGAGCCGATTCCCTTGGCTGAGAAGCAACCCCACACATGAATGGTTTCAGGATGCTTAACAGTTGGCATGAGACAAGACTGGTGGTAGCGCTCACCTTGTCTTCTCCGAATGAGGCGTTTTCCTGATGTCCCAAACAATCGAAAAGGGGATTCATCAGAGAAAATAACTTTACCCCAGTCCTCAGCAGTCACTGCCTGTACCTGTTGCAGAATATCAGTCTGTCCATGATGTTTTTTCTGGAAAGAAGTGGCTTCTTTGCTGCCCTCCTTGAGACCAGGCCTTGCTCCAAGAGTCTCCGCCTCACAGTGCGTGCAGATGCACTCACACCTGCCTGCTGCCATTCCTGAGCAAGCTCTGCACTGCTGGTAGCCCGATCCCGCAGCTGAAACACTTTTAAGAGACGGTCCTGGCGCTTGCTGGTCTTTCTTGGGCGCCCTGGAGCCTTTTTGGCAACAATGGAACCTCTTTCCTTGAAGTTCTTGATGATGCGATAGATTGTTGACTGAGGTGCAATCTTTCTAGCTGCGATACTCTTCCCTGTTAGGCCATTTTTGTGCATTGCAATGATGACTGCACGTGTTTCTTTAGAGATAACCATGGTTAACAGAAGAGAAACAATGATGCCAAGCACCAGCCTCCTTTTAAAGTGTCCAGTGGTGTCATTCTTACTTAATCATGACAGATTGATCTCCAGCCATGTCCTCATCAACACCCACACCTGTGTTAATGGAGCAATCACTGAAAAGAGGTTAGCTGGTCCTTTTAAGGCAGGGCTGCAATGATGTTGAAATGTGTTTTGGGGGATAGTTCATTTTCTAGCCAAATATTGACTTTGCAAGTAATTGCTGTTAAGCTGATCACTCTTATAACATTCTGGAGTATATGCAAATTGCCATTAGAAAAAGTGAAGCAGTAGACTTTGTAAAAATTAATATTTGTGTCATTCTCAAAACTTATGGCCATGACTGTACAATAATTCAAAAGGAGGGAGTAAGTGTTGGATATCCACAAGAAAAGATGTCAAAATAAGGACCATAAAACAAGTAACAACACATGTGGCCATACAGTATACTTCTCTGTGGAATATACACCACTATGATCAAGATGTGATCACCCACCAAATGGCATAACCCATAGCTCAAAATCCACTTGGGAGTCACAGCATAAAGTAACCAGAGGTTTACAGAGTATATGTTACGTCAATACCTCCTATGGAAGGTACCCCGAAACACAGTGTCTGCAAACTGAGATTCTGGTTTTGGCTTTTATCCTAAGTTATGTGACAAGGCTCGTTAAAGGGTTGACATTGACTTTTAGGATTGCTAATTCCTATAGGTGGCACTAGAGTCCTCTTCCTCTCTGAAGAGACAATTTGCATATTTCCCAGAGGAGCATCGCGACTTGAAAGTCTCCTCATCTCGGTATGTTTGACAGGTTACTTTCTGCACGGAGAAACGATACCTCTTGAATCTCACCCACTGAAAGAAATGGGTGGTGAAAAAACCCCCACAAAAAACACATATCAGGTCTTGTGGCGTTTTTTGTGCCATAACCTGATGAAGTAGAATATGTAGCATGACAAAAAGCAGCAAAAAAAAGAAAAATATTATTTTTTTCTGCATTTTCTTTACTGCCGAAAAGAGCACGTTTTGCTGCAGAAAAAAAATACTGAAAAAATGCCTAATCTGAACATAGCCTAAGGGCTTCTTCACACGTTGTGTAATTGCAGTGGTTTTCTTCAGATGTTTTTACAAGTAAAATCAATCAGATTTCTAAAATCTCATGCACATGCTGCTTATTTTTTTCCATGGAGTCTTGAAACAGATTCAGTTTCTGCATTTTTGCGTTTTCATCTATTAAAGTGAACAGGGAAAAAACACATAAAAAATGCATTAAAAAACATGCGTATTTTATGCAGCATATTTTCCTGCCAAGAGACATGTTTATTTATGTCTTTGGAATGTGGGAGGAACCTGGAGGAAACCCACACAAACACGGGGAGAACATACAAACTCCTTGCAGATGTTGTCCTTGGTGGGATTTGAACCCAGGACCCAAGCTCTGCAATGCTAACCACTGAGCCACCGTGCTGCCCTTATTCACATTGACATCACTTTGACATATGGCAAGGTTTTAATACTAGAGGTTAGGACCATCCCAATTTGGGTTGGGTTGACGTTGGTGGGATGACTTTTACACTTTTTTTTTTAATAAACGGTGTTTAGTAAGTGCCCTACATTATTTATATGCTCTATTGCTTTTACTTATTTACTTACA
Organism: Oophaga sylvatica; assembly: GCA_033576555.1. Classification (NCBI taxonomy): domain Eukaryota; kingdom Metazoa; phylum Chordata; class Amphibia; order Anura; family Dendrobatidae; genus Oophaga; species Oophaga sylvatica. The sequence continues at coordinate 120,697,786 of JARQOD010000009.1, read as the reverse complement.
GCAGGGTGTATGTTCATTTTATTTCTGTCTTATGTTCTGATAGAAGTAGTACTTATTATTATTATTATTACCTCCATAAATACAAAGTGACTTTTTTATCCGATTTGATAACCGAATCCAACCGTACAAAAGATAAGATGGTACCTGTATGTGTTCCCTATTGCAGCTCTGTATAGAACGGAGCAGTAATATGGCCATGTGCATCTGTCTTAAATTGAACTTATCACAAGGGTTTTGCCACCTCATCTCAGAGCAACATAATATAGAGACAGAGACCCTGATTCCAGCGATGTGTCACTTACTGATATGCATGCTGTAGTTTTGATGAAATCACTGTTTTGTAACCAGGAGATTATCACTGTATGACTAGTAAACTTGCTGCCATGTGGTTTCAATATTCATGTGTTACCCAGCCACTACTACTGATTGGCAGCTTTCAGCCTATACAGTGTATGCAGAAAGTTGCCAATCAGTGATGGGGGCGGGGTTATACAAAGCTCAGCATTCAGAGAACTGCTAGCTCTGTGGCTGATTGGCATATTTATGACTATTACCAGTGTACACAGAAAGCCGCCAGTCAGTGATGTGGGAGTGGTTAGCACTGCAGCCTTGCAGCGCTGGGGTCCTGGGTTCAAATCCCACCAAGGACGACATCTGCAAGGAGTTTGTATGTTCTCCCCGTGTTTGCTAGGGCTTCCTCCGGGTTCTCTGGTTTCCTCCCACATTCCAAAGACATACTGATAGGGAATTTAGATTATGAGCCCCATCGGGGACAGCGACAATAATGTCTATAAAGCGCTGTGGAATTAATGGTGCTATATAAATGAGTAAAATAAATAAAATAAATATAGAAATCAGCATTCAGAGAACTGCTAGATCTGCAGCAGATAACTGTGATTTTATCAAAACTGCAGCAAGCAGCCCAGGCCACATACCGGCTAGTTTTATGGATGACTAGTTATATTTAAATTGGCTGTCAAGTTTTATATAAACCGTGCTAATTTTATTTTTCTTCATGTCAAAATGACTTCCCAAATCCTAATCTTGACATCCATGGCTGCAGTTTGGGGGGTGAATTTGCTTACAGGCATAGATCCATACAGCGGAATATATGGAAATGGCTCATACACAGAGATAGCGGTAGTTATTGGGTCTACGTTGGCTGTTGTGCAGATGTGTATGGGAATACAAACACCCAAGTCTATGATTTCCGAACTTTGACACACGTTACAGCTTTAGTGCTCACAATGTAATCCATATAAAACTTTACAACCCTTTAAAGTGCTTGCGGGAGCTATGAACAGCTCGAGGTGTGAGCAGACCCTATATGTGATGGATCTCCTTTGCACTTTTCACATCCAGCCAAGCTGACAGAACCGGTTGAAGTAATGCTGATTAACCGGGGAGGCGATTCTGCTGTGTCAGGTGCCCAAGGCATTCTGATATAGGAAAGATGTGTATCTTCGTACCGTGTTAGCCAGTAGATAGAAAAATATTTAGACTTGAGAGTCCTCAGTGGTTGATACCTTTTAATGGCTAACTGAAAAGATGGTAACAAATTGCAAGTTTTCGAGACTACGCAGGTCTCTTCATCAGGCAAAGACTAAAACAAAAGCTGAAGAATCACATATCTATACACAAGAGGACACAGGAATAATGCAATAGGTAAGATAAGTGACGTGAAGCAGAACTGTCACCATGGCAGAGGGACGAACATAAATATGACTAGTTCATAGATAAGGAGTGAAAGTTTTATTACCCTCTGATTGGGGTCTGGCACCGTGTTGTGATGACCCTAAAAGGTCAGGGAAGCAGATTCCTTAATTGTTGTAGAAAGACATAAAACTCTGGGATATATTCATCCAGCACTAAGAGTGTCAAAGGTCATCATAAGTTTATATTCCCAGACTTTTCTATCCTTCTCAGATTTGAAGTTAGATTTTAATACAAGTAATTCCATATCCGTCATGCTATGACCGGGCATACAAAAGTGTTTTGCCACAGGTAAATCCATTCACCTTTCTCTTATTGTGTGGCGATGAGAATTCATCCTTGTTCTCAGTTTTTGACAACAAGATCTATCTTCAGGAGACTGGCACAGCTATGGGAAGTAAAATGGCTCCACAGTATGCAAATCTTTTCATGGCCAAGCTTGAAAGCGAATTTTTGTCCTCATGCCCCATCAGGCCTCGGGCCTACTACCGCTACATTGATGACATTTTAATCATCTGGACGGAGTCTGAACAACAGCTAAAGACGTTCCATGAACAGTTCAATCAATTTCATCCCACCATCAACTTAACACTTAACTACTCCAGCACTGAAATTAACTTTTTAGACACCACCATTAAGCTAAAGAAGAATGAAATAGAGACATCCCTGTATCAGAAGCCAATCGACCGTCCAACATATCTTAAATGGGACAGTTTCCATCCAAAACACATAAAAAACTCTATTGTCTACAGCCAAGCCATCAGATACAACCGTATATGTTCCAACCCCATGGATAGAGATGAACACCTTGGTCGCCTCAGAAAGACTTTTTTGAACCAGGGCTACCATCCAAGAACAATTGAAAACCAAATTACAAGAGCCACCAGAATATCAAGGAATCACCTGCTACATTACAAAGCTAAAGAAGAAAATAACCGGGTGCCTCTAGTGGTCACCTACAATCCAAGTCTGGAGATGCTAAGGGGAGCTGCACGGAAACTACAACCTTTACTACAAAAAGATGCCCGATTACAATCCATATTTCCAGACCCCCCACTACTATGTTTTAGGCAGCCCCCAAATCTAAGAAGCATCATTGTCAGAAGCTCCCTGTCCTCCCCAACAGCTGCAGGTACCTTTCCTTGCAAACACAAGAAATGCAAAACCTGTACATCTATAATGACCACGGACAGGATAAAGATCCCCAACTCCCATCAGGACTACAAGATACCAGGTACTTTCAGCTGCATCACATCTAATGTGGTGTACCTAATTATATGTACTAAATGTCCAACTGGGGGTCTGTATGTGGGGGAGACCGGGCAAAAACTGAGAACAAGGATGAATTCTCATCGCCACACAATAAGAGAAAGGAGAATAGATTTACCTGTGGCAAAACACTTTTGTATGCCCGGTCATAGCATGACGGATATGGAATTACTTGTATTAAAATCTAACTTCAAATCTGAGAAGGATAGAAAAGTCTGGGAATATAAACTTATGATGACCTTTGACACTCTTAGTGCTGGGATGAATATATCCCAGAGTTTTATGTCTTTCTACAACAATTAAGGAATCTGCTTCCCTGACCTTTTAGGGTCATCACAACACGGTGCCAGACCCCAATCAGAGGGTAATAAAACTTTCACTCCTTATCTATGAACTAGTCATATTTATGTTCGTCCCTCTGCCATGGTGACAGTTCTGCTTCACGTCACTTATCTTACCTATTGCATTATTCCTGTGTCCTCTTGTGTATAGATATGTGATTCTTCAGCTTTTGTTTTAGTCTTTGCCTGATGAAGAGACCTGAGTAGTCTCGAAAGCTTGCAATTTGTTACCATCTTTTCAGTTAGCCATTAAAAGGTATCAACCACTGAGGACTCTCAAGTCTAAATATTTTTCAAGGCATTCTGGGAATTATTCTGTCGTCGGCATATCTTTCTCGCATATTTCAAATGCATCGCTAAACTTGACATAGACTACGGCTCGGAGCTCCTGGAGTGTAATGCACACATATCAAGATGTGTCTGGCCCCCAGGGTAACATGTGTAGACGTACAGCACCCCACTTAAAGGCGTTAACAACATTTCATGTCATTATATTTAATTTATGTACATTTGCATCTTTTTAGATCTATATCTTGACTGACACATATGTATAGACGAAAACTACCATCGCTGAACTCAATTTTACTGTGTTAGAGTCGAACCAAAGGAAAGCTAGCTACAGCACCTGGCCTAAATACAATACATGCCCGAGAATTTGAGCCCAAAATGAGGCAAAAATTTGTCTTCCTTGCCTTGCATCACATTTATTATGTAGTTTAAAAACTTTTGTGGTTCATTTGTCAATGGGACTTGACTTTGGTTGAAATTGGGGTAGTTATGTGGGAAATGCCATCATGGGAGTCTAATAGATGCGGTCTTCGCGTATCCTAAAAATGTGATCAAATTTGGACGTTATTGAAACGTGGTCTAAGTACGGACTGGAATACACTGACGGTCCGTAAGTCTCCGGACCTGAACTAAGATTCTTGTACACGCCTACAATACTATTAGTTTGGCTCAGGAGACTCTCGGTCTGTCCGGGAATTGTGACTCCTGTATGGTCAGTGAAACATGGGCTTGCAAATTCATCCTCAAGATGATGCAGCAAAATCTAAGGGTACATTCACACGGGAAAAAAAATCTGAAGCCGTCGTACTCTGTCACTGATTTTGTTGTGGATCTGCAATAAATCTACATCTACATTGTGTGAAATCTATTGTAGATAGATTAAAGTCTGCAGAGGAAAAAACACAGGAAAAATTGACATTTGAAAATCCATAGCTGAGGTCAATTTTCACATGGAGATTTTTGAAATCTTATTCACTTTGCTGCCAATCTGGACAAAAACTATGCAGCAATTCTGCAAGATGTAAACAAGCTCTAAAGAAACTTTTTTACAGGGAATGACAATACAATACGACTCTTGGATGGTATTGCAGTTCCGCACACTTTGGGTGTCTGGGATCGTCATTGTACAGGTCATATGATAAGAAAAAGAAAAAAGCAAAACAGAAAAAGATGCATATGCAAAGGTATAGGAGAATACATATTATTAAACACATTTATAAAAACAAAACCATGACAATCCCATAGATATTTTTAAATCACTGTACAACAATGAAATGCAACAATAATAGATATATACAGTTGTAACCTTTTCTAGACTAACAGATTTGAATTACTTGGTTCTCATTTGTTCCAGTATTTCTTTGGATCGCGGTATGATGTCTACCTTTTGAGGATCTTTTGATCTACTTCACTTTGTCAGGCAGGTCCTATTTAAGTGATTTCTTGATTGGGAACAGGTGTGGCAGTAATCAGGCCTGGGTGTGGCTAGGGAATTTGAACTCAGCTTCCCAAAGATGTGATAAACCATAGTTAATTTATGCTTTAGGGGGGAATTGGTGGTCAATCACTTTTTCACACAAGGCCCTGTGGATTTGGATTTCTTTTCCCTTAATAATAAAGACCTTTAAACTTTAAGAACTATATTTTGTGTTTACTTGTGTTATCTTTTCTAATATTTAAATATGTTTGGTGATCTGAAACATTTAGGTGTGACAAACATGCAGAAGAATATGAAATCAGGAAGGGGCAAACACTTTTTCACATAACTGTAACATATATTCTAAGATCCCTCAAAGCTGAATTATATGCTAAGAGGGATTCTTAGAGGGATCTTACAATCAGGGGTGAACCTAGCCTCTCTGCTGCCTGAGGCGAACTGCAAAACGGCGCCCCCCCATTGTAAAATCAGTACAAATAAATCTGGTTTACTCTTACTAGCCTAACCTGACACACATGTGAAATACATACACTTTTAAATAGGAATATGTTTGAAACATTGATTTTTATATTTGTTAAAGTTCTGTATAAGTAGTAGAAAATAAAGGATATTAAGAATACTACTCACTGTATGGTTCAGTTTCAGAAATCAACAGCTGGGCCTTAATCAAAATCGTTCAACAAACCCTCTTGCCACGTAGAACTTGAAGGTCTTGGACAATAGAAAAACTATACAAAAGACATAAATGAATACACCAATAAAAACCAGTGCTGCACATATTACAAGAGCATACTGTACATCATCCCAAGTCTTAGAGACTCTAACGTCCACTCTTAAACAGCCTCCCCATTGTAGACAATCCATACTTGTGTTAGAAGTAAAATAAAGCGTCCTCCTTTCTTAATGAGTAAAAGTCCTATTAAATGGGCAGATTTATCCACTGAATCACATCAGTGGATAAATCTGTCCGTGCTGCCCTTACCACTATCTGCCTCTGAGCCACAGATTTATCAGCTGGATAAATCTTTGGTCATGAGGCCCTATAGTGCACAGTGACGATACATGAGGCCCTATAGTGCACAGTGATGATATATGAGGCCCTATAATGCACAGTGATGACACATGAGGCCCTATAGTGCACAGTGACGATACATGAGGCCCTATAGTGCACAGTGACGATACATGAGGCCCTATAGTGCACAGTGACGATACATGAGGCCCTATAGGGCACAGTGATGATACATGAGGCCCTATAATGCACAGTGATGACACATGAGGCCCTATAGTGCACAGTGATGATACATGAGGCCCTATAGTACACAGTGATGATTCATGAGGCCCTATAATGCACAGTGATGATACATGAGGCCCTATAGTGCACAGTGACGATACATGAGGCCCTATAGTGCACAGTGATGATACATGAGGCCCTATAGTGCACAGTGATGATACATGAGGCCCTATAGTGCACAGTGACGATACATGAGGCCCTATAGTGCACAGTGATGATACATGAGGCCCTATAGTGCACAGTGATGATACATGAGGCCCTATAGTGCACAGTGATGATACACGAGGCCCTATAGTGCACAGTGACGATACATGAGGCCCTATAGTGCACAGTGATGATACATGAGGCCCTATAGTGCACAGTGATGATACATGAAGCCCTATAGTGCACAGTGATGATACATGAGGCCCTATAATGCAGTGATGATACATGAGGCCCTATAGTGCAGTGATGATACATGAGGCCCTATAATGCACAGTGATGATACATGAGGCCCTATAGTGCACAGTGATGATACATGAGGCCATATAGTGAACAGTGATGATACATGAGGCCCTATAGTGCACAGTGATGATACACGAGGCCCTATAATGCACAGTGATGATACATGAGGCCCTATAGTGCATAGTGATGATACATGAGGCCCTACAATGCACAGTGATGATACATGAGGCCCTATAGTACACAGTGATGATACATGAGGCCCTATAATGCACAGCGATAATACATGAGGCCCTATAATGCAGTGATGATACATGAGGCCCTATAGTGCACAGTGACGATATATGAGGCCCTATAGTGCATTTGATTTGAATAGGGGGGAAAATGTGCAGTAGCTGGCCATGGCCATTAAATAGGAGACAGAGCAGCTCTGTAAGGCAGCAATTCCATCTGGCACCAAAAACAGCTGACTGGCAGGGGTGCTAGGTGTCGCACCACACCGATCAGACATTGCTGGCCTATTTTAAGGTTAGCCAGTGTTAGTGATTTATCTGCATCCGGATTTTTTCTGCAAACGGATGCAAACGCATGCAACTGCATCCTGATCAGGATTTGGTTGGAAATTTGAAATTCTGACTTCTGGAGCAGAGAGGAGAGGAGAGAGACTGGTAAAAGTGATAGAAAAAAAATGTTGCTCCGAGCCTGCGCAGTATGAAATCCGCCTTCAGATTGCACGCAGGCATCCTGATTCGGGTGCATCTACATTGACAATCATATGTTTTTGGACGCGCTGCCACGTATCAGAATGTCTGCAGATTTTTTTAACACCCAAAATTCGCAACAAGCTGCGTTTGGGAAGCACATGAAAAATCCTGATGCAGATGCAGGTCCATGCGTCCCTATGTTAAGGATAGGGATGCAATCTGGATCAGGATTGCTACGCAACACAACGCATCGTACCAAAACGCTAGTGTGAAAGCAGACAAACTTGTGCAGCCTCTCACCAGGTGCCCCCATGTCATATACATGTTTCCAATACATGTTATTAACATTAACACACTATAACATGGGGCACAAGCTCTTCTAGTGAGGCGGGAAAGAACACTGTATGACAGAACAGCATGCAGAGTCTACATTATGTCTGCATACTGGCCCCATACAGGTTCATCACTTTCCCATACAGCACATCCCTCGCTTCTGAACATGCTCAGTCCGCAAAAAGGATCCTTGCACACGGAAGCACCCGGATCCGTGTTGTCCTGGATCCGTGCTCCATAGAGCTCCATTTTAATTCCAGATGTGTAGCTGTGGATCCGTGCGTCTCCATGTGCCTGCGTGTTTTTCAGACGACACAAAACTGCAACAAGTTACGTTTTTGTGCGTCTGATAAAATATACAGACACAGGGATCCGTGGGAAAACGGTGACAACTGAATGTACACGCAAGTCCCATCCGACACCACTGAAAGTCAATGGAGACGAAAACAGATCCGTGTGTCTGCATAGTTTATCAGACGCACAAAAACACAACTTCTTGCAGTTTTGTGGTCGCTGAAAAACAACACAGGACATGGATGAAGGCAACATATCTTTATTTGGGACTCAATAACTCACATGCATTTATTTCCAGCACACATATACTGCTCTCCTGCCTGCTCCTCCAGATGAGTCACAGTCAGTCACACTGTCTGCAATAAGCTGCCAGCCAGGCACAAGAAAAACAAAACAAAACTGCGCTCACTCTTGAGTCTCACTGCAGAGCCTGCTCCTGTCATTCACAGCAGGGAGCCGGCTCTTTGTATCAGGAAGACACATCACTGAGGGAGCTATACAGCTGCAGCAGGCACGGGGGACCCTGGGAGATCATGTTTTTTTAACCCTTTGCTGTGTCTGAGAGACGAGTCCCAGGCCAGCAGTATGTGTCCCAGCCCAGGGAGGGATGGGAGAGGGGCACCGCCGCTGCACCTCAGCCCCATAGTAAGTTGCTAATAACTATTTAGTCACCTGGCTTCTGTTATGTTTCGGTAGCTGAGGTGAAATAGCAAAAATAGCCAAAGTAGCAATACACCAGAGAGGCTGGAAACTACTGGGTTGCAGAACCCTAAACTAACCGCAACACTAGAAGTAGCCGTGGAGCGTACCTACGGTGATCCTAGACGCCTCGTCACAGCCGGAGAGATAGCTACACCTAAAGACAGAAAGATGAAAGCTATCTGCCCCGTAGCAGAACCCCCAAAGAAACAGGAAGCCCCCAAACATGTAATGGCGGTTAGACAAGAAGAAAATACGAACACAGACAGAAAATAGAATGAGCAAACGCTGGGGCCCAATACTGTCTAGATAGAAAAGTATAGGAAAGAATTCTGACTGCAACCCAAAAAACCCTGACAAAAATACCAACACTTCTGATTAACAAGAAACCTGAATCACACGATCTCTACCACCTAAATCAGATCTCTGGTGTAACACACAGCAATTCAGCAAATAAAAAGTGACACAGGAAAAGAGCAAAAGTGCAAACACAAACTGAGTACAATGCAGAGCCAGGCCCCAAAAGGGGACCTGTTATGTTTTGGTAGCTTAGGAGAGCAGGCACAAACGGCAATACACCAGAGAGGTTGGAATCTACTGGATTGCAGTACCCTGACTAACCACCACAACTAAAGGCAGCCGTGGAGCATTCCTACGTTGGTCCTAGACGCCTTGTCACAGCCTGAGAGGTTAACTACACCTAAAGATAGAAAGAGGAAAGCTATCTGCCCCGGAGCAGATCCCCAAAGAACATAGGAAGCCCCCAAACATGTAATGGTGGTTAGACAAGAGGAAATACAGACACAGACAGAAAATAGTATGAGCAAACGTTGGGGCCCAATCTGCCTAGACAGAAAAGGATAGGAAGGATACTTACTGCAATCCAAAAAAAACCCTAAAAAAAGCCAACACTACTAATTGCAAAAACACCTGAGATCACACGACCTCTACCACCTAAATTAGTTCTCTGGTGTAACAAAACCAAGCCACAGCCACTGAAAAAACTGGAAAAGGCAAATGAACAAATAATAGTGGCTCCAGGGGAACTGAGAGGAGCCCAAGCCCCCCGGGGAGGGGAACCTGGCCAACCCCACAGAAATGCAGAGAAACATGCAAACGGTAAGCACAAAAACAAAAAACAGAAAATATCCCATCTGAGAGCAGGAGAAGAGGCAAGACTCAGCAAGCTTCCAAGTGAACCAGGAAACAAAGTTGAGACAAGAACAATTGATCACTGCCAACCATGATGGGAGGGAACCTCCCTTATATCCAGCCAGTCCGTGATTCCTGATTGCCAATCCTCATTGAATGGTTCAGTACTGTCTGTAACCACCAGAGGGAGCCTCTGCTCAGAATTCATTTCTAAAACATTCACAACAGTACCCCCCCCTTGAGGAGGGGTCACCGAACCCTCATTTGTGCAACCAGGTCGGTCAGGATGAGCTCTGTGATACGCACGGATCAGTCTCCTAGCATGGATGTCCGAAGCAAACACCCAAGATTTGTCCTCCTGACCATAACCTCTCCACTTAACCAAATACTGGAGTTTCCGTCTAGAAAAACGAGAATCCAATATTTTCTCAACCACATACTCCAGATTGCCCTCAACCAAAACAGGGTCAGGAGGCGCAGCCATAGGAACCACTGGCTCGACAAACCTCTTCAATAAGGACTTGTGGAACACGTTATGGATCTTAAATGTCCCTGGAAGAAGTAAGCGAAAGGAAACAGGATTAAGAATCTCCATGATCCTATAAGGTCCAATGAACCTAGGCTTCAACTTAGGAGATGCAACTCTCATAGGGATATTTCTTGAGGACAACCAGACCAAGTCCCCCACTTTAAACCGAGGACCATCAGTCCTATGCCGGTTGGCAAACCGCTGGGCCTTCTCCTGAGAGAGGGACAAACTCTCCACTACCTGGTCCCAAATCTGCTGCATACGCTCCACAACAGAGTCAACACCCGGACAGACAGAAGTCTGTCCCGAAGAAAATCGAGGGTGAAACCCAAAATTGCAGAAAAATGGAGACATCAAAGTGGCAGAGCTTGCCCTATTATTAAAAGCAAACTCAGCCAAAGGCAAAAAAGAAACCCAGTCATCTTGATCAGCAGACATAAAGCATCTCAGATAAGTTTCCAATGTCTGGTTTGTTCTCTCAGTTTGTCCATTGGTCTGAGGATGAAAAGCAGAGGAGAAAGACAATTGAACACCAAGTTTAGAACAAAAAGTCCTCCAAAATCTGGAAACAAACTGGACTCCTCTGTCAGACACAATGTTCTCAGGAATGCCGTGTAACCGAACCACGTGCTGAAGGAACAAAGGCACCAATTCGGAGGAGGAAGGCAACTTAGGTAATGGCACAAGATGTATCATCTTGGAAAACCTATCACAAATCACCCATATAACGGTCATTCTCTGAGAAACAGGGAGGTCGGAAATGAAATCCATAGAGATATGGGTAAATGGTCTCTTGGGCACAGGCAATGGCATCAACAAACCACTAGAGCGAGAGCAAGGCTTGGAGCGAGAGCAAGTCCCACAGGACTGCACAAACTCCCTGACGTCACGAGACAAAGTAGGCCACCAAAAGGACGGACTCACCAAGTCTCTGGTACCAAAAATTCCGGGATGACCGGCCAACGCGGAACAATGAATCTCAGACATCACAGTCTTCTTCCACTGGTCTGGGACAAGCAATTTCCCAATAGGGTAGCGCTCGGGTTTATCCTCCTGACACCCTTCCAGAGCCAGTCTCAAATTGGGCGAGAAGGCGGAAAGAACTACATCCTCTTTCAAACTAACAGCAGGATCAGATAACTCAGGAGAGTCCGCAAGGAAACTCCTCGAGAGGGCATCCGCCTTAACATTCTTAGTGCCAGGAAGAAAGGAAACCACAAAATTAAAACGTGTGAAAAACAAGGCCCACCTGGCCTGTCTAGGATTAAGTCGCTTGGCTGATTTCAGATAAACCAGATTCTTATGGTCCATGAGGACCACCTGATGTTTGGCTCCCTCCAGCCAATGTCTCCACTCTTCAAAAGCCCACTTCATGGCCAATAACTCCCGATTACCCACATCATAATTACGTTCAGTTGGAGAAAATTTTCGAGAGAAAAAAGCACAAGGGTTACTTTTAGAGGTCTCAGGATCTCTTTGGGACAAAACGGCACCTGCCCCAATTTCAGAGGCATCAACCTCCACCTGAAATTGCAGAGAAACATCAGGCTGCCGTAGAACAGGAGCAGAAGTGAATCTCTGCTTAAGTTCCTGAAACGCAGAGACTGCCTCAGGAGGCCAATTCACCACATCAGAACCCTTTTTGGTCAAATCAGTCAATGGTTTAACAATAACAGAGAAATTACCAATAAATTTACGATAAAAATTGGCAAAACCCAAGAATCTCTGAAGAGCCTTTAATGAAGTAGGTTGGACCCAATCACAGATGGCCTGAACCTTGACCGGGTCCATTTCAATAACAGATGGAGACAAAATGAATCCCAGAAATGAGATCCTCTGTAAGCCAAAAAGACACTTTGATCCCTTCACATACAGAGCATTCTCTCTCAAAATCTGGAACACAGTCCGAACATGTTTCACATGAGAGTCCCAGTCATTGGAAAAAATCAAGATATTATCCAAATAAACAATTAGAAATTAATCCACAAGATCCCTGAAAATGTCATTCATGAAGGACTGGAAGACGGAAGGAGCATTAGTGAGCCCAAAGGGCATCACTAGGTACTCAAAATGCCCCTCTGGGGTATTAAACGCCGTCTTACATTCATCCCCATGCTTAATGCGAATAAGGTTATACGCCCCCTGAGGTCAAGCTTGGTAAACCAAGTAGCACTTTTCACCCTGGAAAAACAGGTCAGAAATCAAGGGTAACGGATATTGATATTTCACAGTGATATTGTTCAAGAGACGATAATCAATACACGGCCTTAATGAACCATCCTTTTTGGCCACAAAGAAAAAACCGGCACCCAAGGGTGAAGAGGATGATCTGATATGACCCTTCTCCAATGACTCCTTGATATAAGACCGCATAGCGTCATGTTCAGGTACAGACAAGTTAAAAAGGCGACCTTTAGGGAATTTACTACCAAGCACTAATTCAATAGCGCAGTCATAGCTCCTATGGGGGGGCAAGGATGCAGATTTACTTTCGCTAAACACATCAGAAAAATCAGTCAAAAAGTCAGGAACATCCTGAGCCTGTGGAGAGGCAGAAAAAACAGGAGTGTTGGCATTAACACATTGGCAGCCCCAACTGGTTACAGACACAGATTTCCAATCCAAAACAGGATTATGAGACTGTAACCAAGGGAAACCTAGTACAATAATGTCATGCAGATTATACAGCACCAAAAATTTGCAACTCTCCTGATGATCTGGTTCAACCCTCATTATCACCTGAGTAGAGAACTGGGGTTTATTCTCAGCCAAAGGGGTAGAATCAATCCCCAGTAGGGGAATAGACTTCCGTAGGGGTATCAAGGGAAACCCACAACGTTTAGCAAAATCAAAATCCATCAGGTTAATAGCTGCTCCCGAATCAACAAAAGCCTAAGCAGAAAATGTGGACAGGGAGCAAATCAAGGTAACAGTCAACAGAAATTTAGTCTGAACACTACCCAAGACAACTGAGCGTGCAAAACGTCTTCCCCGCTTAGGGCAGACTGAAATAGCATGAGAGGCATCACCACAGTAGAAACATAACCCATTGCGTTTTCGAAACTCATGACGCTGTGCCCCAGAAGCCACTCTATCACACTGCATGGGTTCAGAAGCTGGTTCACAAGGCAACACTATTCCACGCATACTTCTACGCTCACGCAAACGTCTGTCAATTTGAATCGCTAATGACATAGAATCATTGAGACCAGAGGGAGCAGGGAAACCCACCATAACATCTTTTACATTCTCTGACAGACCCTTCCGAAAAAGGGCTGCCAAAGCATCATCATTCCATTTGGTCAGGACTGCCCACTTTTGGAATTTCTGACAGTACAACTCAGCATCCTCAAGCCCCTGATTTAATGCCAACAAGGTTTTTCAGCTTGATCAGTGACATTAGGTTCATCGTACAATAACCCCAGAGCCAGAAAAAATACAACAACATTACTCAAAACAGGGTCCCCAGGTGTCAGGAAAAAAGCCCAATCCTGAGGTTCGCCGCGCAGGAGAGAGATGACAATTTGAACCTGCTGTGCTGCGTTCCCTGAGGACTTAGGTTTTAAGGCAAAAAACAACTTACAGTTATTTTTGAAATTCAGAAATTTAGCTCGATCCCCCAAAAACAAATCTGGCTTGGGGATCCTGGGTTCCACAACTGGCAACCTAGCAAGATAGGTAGCAATACTCCGAACCTCAGTGGCAAGCTGATCCACACGGCCAGACAACTGTGCAAACTCCATTGAGAGAGAGAAAAAAAAAAATCCTCCTCAGCACCCAGAGAAAAAGAGGGAAAAAATGCAACAAACAGAAAAAAAAAAAATCTCTCACAACTCTGACAACCTTTTTTCTTTCCACACTATTTTTCCCTTCTGTGAGTACCATATAATTTTCAGTTGGGCCGGTGATACTGTTATGTTTTGGTAGCTGAGGAGAGCAGGCAAAAACGGCAATACACCAGAGAGGTTGGAATCTACTGGATTGCAGTACCCTGACTAACCACCACAACTAAAGGCAGCCGTGGAGCGTTCCTACGTTGGTCCTAGACGCCTCGTCACAGCCTGAGAGGTTAACTACACCTAAAGATAGAAAGAGGAAAGCTATCTGCCCCGGAGCAGATCCCCAAAGAACATAGGAAGCCCCCAAACATGTAATGGCGGTTAGACAAGAGGAAATACAGACACAGACAGAAAATAGTATGAGCAAACGTTGGGGCCCAATCTGCCTAGACAGAAAAAGATAGGAAGGATACTTACTGCAATCCAAAAAAAACCTAAAAAAAGCCAACACTACTAATTGCAAAAACACCTGAGATCACACGACCTCTACCACCTAAATTAGTTCTCTGGTGTAACAAAACCAAGCCACAGCCACTGAAAAAACTGGAAAAGGCAAATGAACAAATAATAGTGGCTCCAGGGAACTGAGAGGAGCCCAAGCCCCCGGGGAGGGGAACCTGGCCAACCCCACAGAAATGCAGAGAAACATGCAAACGGTAAGCACAAAAACAAAAAACAGAAAATATCCCATCTGAGAGCAGGAGAAGAGGCAAGACTCAGCAAGCTTCCAAGTGAACCAGGAAACAAAGTTGAGACAAGAACAATTGATCACTGCCAACCATGATGGGAGGGAACCTCCCTTATATCCAGCCAGTCCGTGATTCCTGATTGCCAATCCTCATTGAATGGTTCAGTACTGTCTGTAACCACCAGAGGGAGCCTCTGCTCAGAATTCATTTCTAAAACATTCACAACAGGGACCAGGCTGATGTCCACTGCAAGGCAGCAAACCAGCAAGGAAAATCCAAACAGAGGAAAAAAAACAACAAGTCACTTATCTGAATGAGAGCAAGAATGCAAGCTGCGCTCCAAGCAAGACCTGAAGAACAAATTTTTACCGGCAAGGTGAAGGATTCAGGTCCTTAAAAAACCCAAACGGACCACTGAAAACCTTCAGCAAATTTGGTTTTATTTCCCCAGCAAACCCCCAGGGGAGCCCCTCCAAATCCCCCCAACTGTTTACAACCTTTGCTTCTGGACGACAATTAAAATTTTATCACACCGGGTCCGCTCCCAACACCTCGTACATAACGGGCCCCCTCCGGACCCCTCAACCCACACGGCTCCGCTCCAACACCTCGCACACCGGCTCCCCTTCTTTCCCCCCGCACCCCCTCCCCTCTGACACCTCGTAACACCGGGTCCCCTCCGACACCTCGCACACAACGGGGCCCGCTCCTTCACCCAAACCACAGCTCTGCTAAATCCACACTGTCAAACCCCTCCCATTTTAAAAATAAACTTCCTTATCCAGCACCCTGACAACCACACGCAGAACCCGACACAGGGAGCCGCCGTGACCCCCGACTCCTCCCCCCTGTGACCTCTTTACGGTCCTGTGCCCAGAGGAGGACATTTGCAAAGTCTTGCTCGCTGTAAGAAGCTAAATGGAGAGGGTTGGAGGCAGGAAGGGGGGCTGAGGGGCGTGGCGGGTTCTCTACTGCCGGGCAATACACCGTGCCAGGAGTGTAAACGACTGTGTGACCACAGGGTTTTAGGGGGACCGGGACCAGACCCGTGTTCTGAGTTCCCCTCTGCCCCCCCTACTCTGAGGAGGCCCCCCCGGACGAAGGCTCAAAATCGCCCCATTTTAGGGTGCCCCCGCTACAATATTGTTTTAAAAATTATTGTTGCATTTCATTGTTTTACAGTGATTTTTAATATCTAAGGCTTGAATGGGTTTTAAAATTTCTTTTTAAT
>JARQOD010000009.1:120597140-120681435 GCA_033576555.1 Oophaga sylvatica | reverse complement strand
GGACATAGACACCCGACAGTATAAGGGAACTACAGAGAAAAGAATTTTGACAAAAGATTTAAAAGATATCAATTGCTTCAATTACCATAAGATGTGAATGTTGTATAAAATCCAAGCCACAAGGAATCTATTCCAAAAGGAAAGTGAGATGAAAGCGAAAGACCACTTGATTTGGTGCATACTGACGTATTGTGGACCCATGAAAGTGACTACATCAGAGGCATAGATACATGTTGATTTTTATAGATGCTACTCAAGATACACATCACATACTTAATTAAGAACAAAAGTGAAATTTTTGATAAACTTGTAACTATTTAACAAGATCAAGTAACAAATTTCAAAGAAAGCCATTGTCTCAGAAGTGATAATGGAGGTGAATTTACAGGTCACAGAATGAAGACTACTTAAGACAAAATGGAATAGAAACAGAACAGAAAGGAAAACAGAACTCTAACAGAAATGATGAGATGTATGCTGACAGATTCTAAACTACCAGAGAAATATTGGGTGAGCAGCAATGACAGCTACATATCTACAGAACCGACTTTTTTTTCCAGAAAACTGAAGAAAACCCATATGAACTGTGCAAGGTATGAAAAAAACCAAGTGTCAATCATTTAAAAGTTTTTGGATGTAAAGTTTTTATATTCATTCCAACAGAAAAAACGTTCCAAACTTCAAAACAGATCCATGGAAGGAATACTCGTTGGATATAGTGAAAACTGCAAAGGATATAGAATCTTAGATCCCAAAACAGACAGAGTTACAGTAGTAACAGTGTAACATCATTGAAGATTTAAATGAAGATATTATGATTTCATTTTGAAACAAAAAATGAAAAAAAACAATAGTGACATAACTGAAGAAATATCTGATGTAGAAAGAAGTAGAAATTATGAAGAATAAAAATAATGAAAGGGAAGAATCACAACTACAAACAGAACACCGAACCAAGAGTTCAACAAAAGAAAACAAAGGAAAACACCAAAACGCCTCTCATACAAGGCAAGTACAAGTAAAATGTTATGAATCTATCTCTTGGGAAGACATAGCTTGACTCGAGAAGAAGAAGACTATGATGAAACCTTTGCTCCAGTTGTCAAACACACTACAATAAGAACTTTACTACGTTTGCAGCAGTGGAACAGATGGAACTAAGACATCTGGATGTAAAGACAGCTTTTTGAAAGGAGATTTAACAGAAGACATTTACATGGAACAACCTTCAGGATTCAAAGTGAAAGAAAATCCAAAGTTTGTAAACTACAGAAAGCATAATATGGTTTAAAACAAGCAGCTAAAGTGTGGAATGACAAAATCACGGAAGTACTAAACAAATGAAAAATTTCAAAGAAGCAAAACTGATCCATGCTTGTACACAAAAAGGCTGAGTAATAAGATGGATTTATGTACTCATATATTTTAGACGACATTTTGATTTTTTAAAACAAGAAAGGGATAAAGAAAACATTCTAAAAAAACCCTGAACAACATTTTGAAATCAAAGACTTGGGAATGTAGAACAGTACCTAGGAATACAGATAGAAAGAGAAGTTTTCCTACTGAATCAAAATCACATGATTCAAGACATAACAGAAAAATTTGACTAAAGGTGCAAAAACAGTAAAGTCTCCAATGGAAACTAATTATCTCAAAGAGATGAACAGTGAAAAGAATATGCTTACCAAACAATGAAGAATACAGAACAGCAATAGGAAAACACTGTATCTAGCGACCGTTACAAGACCAGACATCGCAGCAGCAGTAGGAATCCTGAGTAGAAAGGTATCAAAACCAAATAAAGCTGATTGGAATGCCGTGAAGAGAGTAATACGTTATTTGAAAGGAACTAGCAATGTTAAGCTGAAATTACCCACAGGTGATAATTGCCTTTTAACAGGATATGTTGATGCAGATTGGGCTGGAGATCCAACTGACAGAAGATCTACCAGTGGACATATTTTTTTTCTCTCAGGTGGACCAATAAGTTGGACAAGTAGGAAACAGTCAATTATGACACTATCTTCAACAGAAGCAAATATGTTGCAGCAGCACAGGCGAGTCAAGAAGTACTGTGGTTAAGACAATTGTTGACAGACCTAGGACAACCACAGTTGGAACCAACAAAACTAAAAGAGGACAATCAAGGATGTCTTGTTCTTGCTCAGATGGAAAGAGTCAATCCAAGAACCAAGCACATTGATGTGAAATATCATTTCTTGAGAGATCATCAGGACCAAGGAGTCTTGAAGTTGAAGTATTGCCCTACTGAAGAAATGACAGCAGACATTTTCACGAAGGCGTTGAATGCTGATAAACATCAGAGACTAAATAAAAAGTTGGGTTTGATTGAAAAAGTCCTTATTGTTGAGAAAGGGTGTTGGCATATGCAAACAGATCAGGACTTATTATAAGTAAAAGGAGGACTTTATGCTGACCTGACAATAGATGGCGATGTTGTGTAACGTTTCCTTCTGTTTAATGTATTGTATAAGAAATAGTCTCACTTGTAGTTTCATTTTCATTTTTGTTCCTGTTTCCTGATGCAATGCTAAAATGACTGTGCATTCTCCCTTTTACCTCATGTTGTAAGAAGTAAAAGCTTGTTATCCCATGAAGCCTGCTCTGTGAAGTTTTCTACTGCAAAGGTGTGGATCAGAAGCTGTGCAACAGTCCCCACGTGTTTTTCTGAACTTTTATGCTATATACATAATATATATTTTATATCTATCCCAAATTGGTCATTCTATTTTTGTAAGTTCTATATTTGTGATACCCACTTTGCTATGTGAGTAATTTTACATTATTTGTAGGTTTAAAAGGTTTTCCAATCAAAGTCAAAGAAAGTGAAAGAAACAACAAAAACTGCAAACTGATATTGAATTGAGTGACATGGCGCACTTCATACAGGCACATCCTTATTATTGGGACACCACCGATCACTAGAACCATGCCATGCTCTTTGTACTTGAATCTCTAGGGATTATAGGGATCAATCTGTATCTTATTAAAGCACCTGAACTTCCTGTACGATGGAATTGCATGATAGAGAGAGAGCAAGACAAAATCTATATTCAATATGGTGACGCAGACGAGAGGCTAAACTGCGCAGAATGATCTACACTAACATTTCATAGTAAAGAATCCAGGCAATTATGTGGGGCATGTTGGGATGGAATCAGTGTCAGACTGAAGAACATTGGGCCCACCAGAGGATTTGACTCCTTTCTCCCCCAGTCAAGAGCCCCATAGCAGCTGCAAGGTTTGCAATATGAACTCTCCTGAAGGAGAAGGCAGGGCCACCGGAGGATTCTCCAGTTCTCTGGTGGGCCAGTCCAACCCTGGATGGAATGTTGTGTTTCCGTTAAAAGTCTTTTAACAGGGATTCTCTGGTCAACAGAAAGGAACTTTAAATGTTTTTTTATGGGCAAGAATAAACTATCTTTCCCTTATCATGCCTTGTCAGTGATATGGGTTATATATGCTGTGCCCCCTAAGGAAGATTGTTCTCTATGTCTTATTGCTGATATAACATTGATGGTATGATGACATATCTGGACCCATTTCTGATCAGCTGTTGGGTGCACTGTATGTTTGTGCTGTAAGTCTGCCTTCTTCATAGAATGTTAGATTTGGAAGGGACCTCCTGGGTCATCTGGTCCAACCCCCTGCTCAAAACGGGATTCACTAATCATCCCAGACAGATGTCTGTGCAGCCTCTGTTTGTAGACTTTCATTGAAGGAGAACTCACCACCTCTCATGGCAGCCTGTTCCACTCATTGATCATCCTCACTGTATCTTCTCCCTTTCAGTTTCATTCCATTGCTTCTCATGTTTCCATGTGCAAATGAGAATAATGATGATCCCGCTACACTGTGACATCCCTTCAGATATTTGTAGACAGCTATTAAGTCTCCTCTTATCCTTCTTTTTTGTAAGCTAAACATTCCCAGATCCTTTAACTGTTCCTCGTAGGACATACTTTGCAGTCTACTCACCATCCTGGTAGCGCTTCTTTGAGATTGCTCAGGTTTTTCAATGTCTTTTTAACCCCTTCATGACAAGTGACGTACATGTCGGTGCATGTTGGGTTCCCCTTTAATGTGGGCTCCGGCGATGAGCCCAGATCTTTTCCGCCACAATTCAACAGCGCGTCCTTAATCTCGCCCATGTCACATGACCACAGGTCGATGATGGGTTGGCATGACAACCCGGGGTCTGCAGGGGACCCCTGTGGATGTCTTTGATGGACAGCTATGAGCGCCACCCAGTGGTTGGCACTCATAGCAAGTGACCATTTCTGCCACAGATCAAGGCTGAAGCCCTGCTCTGTGTAGTACAAGCGATCAGATGATCGCAGCTTCTAGTCTTCCATGGAGACTATTGTAGCAAGTGTAAAGTAAAAAAGATGTTCTTAAAAATAATAAATAATAAAAAAATTAAAAGTTCAAATCACCCCCCTTTCAAAATAAAACAATTAAAAAAGTACACATATTTGGTATCGCTGTGTTCAGAATCTCCCAGTCTATCAATATATAAAAAGAATTCATCCAATCGGTAAACAGTGTAACGAGAAATAAAGGCAAAATGCCAGAATTAAGTTTTTTTGGTCGATGCAACATTGCACTAAAATGCAATAATGTGTGATCAAAAGATCGTATCTACATCAAAATAGTATCAATAAAAACATCAGCGTGGCGTACAAAAAATAAGCCCTCACCCAACCCGAGATCACGAAAATTGTAGACGCTATGGGTCTCGGAAAATGACACAATTCTTTTTTTAACAAACTTAGGATTTTTTTTTTACCACTTCAATAAAAAAGAACCTAGACATGTTTCGTATCTACAACCTCATAATAACCTGTAGATCATAATAGAAGGTCAGTTTTCACATTTGGTGAACATGGTAAAAAAGAAGCCCAAAAACAATTGTGGAATTGCACTTTTTTGAAATTTCACCCCACTTGGAATTTTTTTTACCGTTTTCTAGACTATATGGTAAAAACCAATGATGTTGTTCAAAAGTACAACTTGTCCCACAAAAAACAAGCCATTATATGGCCATATTGGCGGAAAAAATAAAAAAGTTATGGCTCTGGGAAGAAGGGAGCAAAAAACAGAAACGCAAAAACGGAAAATGGCCCTGGTTTAAAGTGTTAAAATGTCATGCCCAGAACTGAATACAGTATTCCAGATGAGGCCTGACCGAGGAGTAGAGGGGGATAGTTACTTCACGTGATCTAGATTTTATGCTTCTCTTAATAGATTTCAGAACTGTGTTTGCTTTTTTGCTGCTGCGTCACACTGTTGACTCATGTACAGTCTGTGATCTATTAGTATACCAAGTCTTTTCAAGTGTGCTGTTGCTTAGTTCTATTCCTCCCATTCTGTAGATGTCATTTTTGCTTTGCTATCTCTTTCAGTACCCTAGGATGTAATTTATCTGGACCAGGAGACCTAAATTAATTAAACCCCTTTCTGCCATCTGACGTACTATTCTGTCCATGTGCCCTGGGACTTAATTCCCATGGATGGAATAGTACATCATATGCGATCAGCCGCGCTCACGGGGGGAGCGCAGCTGATCGCGGCCAGGTGTCAGCTGATTCTCACAGCTGACACCCGGCACTAAGTGCAAGGAGTGGTCTCGGACCTCTCCCGGCACTTTTACCCCCTGCACACTAAGCTCAAACATGATCGCAGCATTCCACTGGCATAGGAAAGCATCACGCAGGGAGGGGGCTCCCTGCGTGCTTCCCTGAGACCCTCAGAGCAACGCAATGTGATCGCGTTGTTCCGAGGGCCTCCTCTTTGCAGGCCCCCAGATCCAAGATGGCCACGGGGTCCTTCCGGGTCCTGCAGGGATGTGACTTGTCAGTGCCTGCTGAGAGTAAAAAAAAAAAATAAGCGTGTAAAAATATTTTTAAAAAGATCCTTCAATAATAAAAAAAAATCCCCAATAAACACATTATTATTATGTAAATAAAAAAAGCAATAAAAGTACACATATTTAGTATCGCCACGTCCGTAACGACCCGCCCTATAAAACTGTCCCACTAGTTAACCCCTTTAGTGAACCCCTTAAGAAAAACAAAAAAAACAAGGCAATAAAACAATGATTTATCATCATACCGCCGAACAAAAAGTGGAATAACACACGATCAAAAAGACGGATATAAATAAACATGGTACCGCTGAAAATGTTATCTTGTCCCACAAAAAACTGAGCCACCATACAGCATCATCAGCGAAAAAATAAAAAAGTTATAGCTCACAGAATAAAGCGATGCAAAAATAATAATTTTTTATAAAATAGTTTTTAATTGTATAAAAGCGCCAAAACATAAAAAAAGATACAAATGAGGTATCACTGTAATCATACTAACCCGAAGAATAAAACTACTTTATCAATTTTACCACACGCGGAACGGTATAAACGCCCCCCCCAAAAGAAATTCATGAATTGCTGGGTTTTTTTTCATTCTGCCTCCCAAAAATCGTAATAAAAAGCGATCAAAAAATGTCATGTGCCCAAAAATGGTACCAATAAAAAGGTCAACTTGTCCCGCAAAAAATAAGACCTGACATGACTCTGTGGGACAAAATATGGAAAAATTATAGCTTTCAAAATGTGGTGATGCAAAAACTGTTTTTTGCAATAAAAAGCGTCTTTTAGCGTGTGACAGCTGCCAATCATAAAAACCCGCTATAAATAGTAAATCAAACTCCCCTTTATCACCCCCTTAGTTAGGGAAAAATAATAAAATTAAAAAAATGTATTTATTTCCATTTTCCCATTAGGGTTAGTGTTAGGAATAGGGTTAGGGTTGGGATTAGGTTTAGGGGTGTGTTAGGGTTATTGTTGGAGTATTGGGGGTTAATGCCCACAGACCATTACATCAAAGTCTGCATTCCAAAACGTCACTACTTCCCTTCTGAGCCCCGACGTGTGCCCATACAGTAGTTTTCTTTTCACATATGGAGTATCAGCAAACTCAGGACAAATTGGACAACAACTCTTGGGGTCCATTTTCTCCTATTACTGTTGGGAAAATAAAAAATTGGGGTCTAAAAGATCATGTTTGTGGAAAAAATATGATTTTTATCATTTTCACACCCTGGCGTTATAAACTTCTGTGAGGCACCTGTGGGTTCAAAGTTCTCACCACACATCTAGACAAGTTCCTTGGGGGGTCTAGTTTCCAAAATGGGGTCACTTGTGGGGGGTTTCCAATGTTCAGGCACATCAGGGGCTCTCCAAACGCGACTTGGCATCCGATCTCAATTCCAGCCAATTTTGTGTTGAAAAATTCAAACGGTGCTCCTTCTGCTATGTGCCCAAACAGTGTTTTACCCCCACATATGGGGTATCAGCGTACTCAGGACAAATTGCACAATAACATTTGGTGTCTTGTTACCCTTGGTAAAATAAATATTAGGGGTGAAAAGATCATTTTTGGAAAAATATGATTTTTGAATATTATGGCTCTAAGTTATAAACTTCTGTGAAGCCCTTGGGGGGTTCAAATTGCTCACCACACATCTACATAAGTTCCTTGAGGGGTCTAGTTTCCAAAATGGTGTCATTTGTGGGGGTTTCCACTGTTTAAGCACATCAGGGGCTCTCCAAACGCGACATGGCGTCCTGTCAATTCTGTGTTGAAAAAATCTAACGGCACTCCTTCCCTTCCGAGCTCTGCCATGCACCCTACATGTAGGGTATCAGCGTACTCAGGACAAATTGCACAACTTTTGGGGTCCAATTTCTCCTGTTACCCTTGGGAAAATAAAACATTTGGGGCGAGAAGATCATTTTTATGGAAAAATTATGATTTTTTATTTTTACGGCTTTACGTTATCAACTTCTGTGAAGCACTTGGGGTTCAAAGTGCTCACTACACATCTAGATAAGTTCCTTAGGGGGTCTACTTTCCAAAATGGTGTCACTTGTGGGGGTTTCCACTGTTTAGGTGCATCAGGGCTCTTCAAACGCAACATAGCGTCTGATCTCAATTCCAGCCAACTTTGCATTGAAAAGTCAAACGGCACTCCTTCCCTTCCGAGCTCTGCCGTGTGCCCAAACAGCATATCAGCATACTCAGGACGAATTGCACAACAACTTTTGCGGTCCAATTTCTCCTGGTACCCTTGGTAAAATAAAAAAAATTGTATCTGAAGTAAATATTTTGTGAAAAAAAGTTAAATGTTCATTTTTTTTTTTAAACATTCCAAAAATTCCTGTGAAGCTCCTGAAGGGTTAATAAACTTCTTGAATGTGGTTTTGAGCACCTTGAGGGGTGCAGTTTTTAGTATGGTGTCACTTTTGGGTATTTTCTATCATATAGACCCCTTCAAAGTGACTTCAAATGTGATGTGGTCCCTAAAAAAATAATGGAGTTGTAAAAATGAGAAATCGCTGGTCAACTTTTAACCCTTATAACTTCCTAACAAAAAAAAATGTTGTTTCCAAAATTGTGCTGATGTAAAGTAGACATGTGGGAAATGTTATTTAGTAACTATTTTGGGTGACATATTTCTCTGTTTTAAGGGCATAAAAATTCAAAGTTTGAAATGTGTAAAATTTGCAAAGTTTTTGCTATATTTCTGTTTTTTTCATAAATAAATACAAGTTATATTGAAGAAATTTTACCACTAACAGGAAGTACAATATGTCACAAAAAACAGTCTCAGAATCGCCAAGATCCATTGAAGTGTTCCAGAGTTATAACCTCATAAAAGACAGTGATCACAATGGTAAAAATTGGCCTGGTCATTAACGTGCAAACCACCCTTGTGGGTAAAGAGGTTAAATTAGCTTGGTGTTCCCTCACTATCTCTTCACCGAGAGTTGTCAAAGAGCTCATCATCGCTACGGAGGCCTGTTGTAAGACTGGTTATGTTAGTAGTTAGAAAAAAAAGTCACAATAATTTAATTTGGGGTCATGTCACCTCAAATTAAAGAGCTTGTCAAATACTAACCTTGTGTAAAGTACACCCTGTTAGTATTGGAGTATTCTAGTCAAGTCAAGTGGAAATCACGTCACTGCAAGTATGCATTTTCCATACTCGCAGTCACATGCCGACTAACTTCTCATCCTCTTCTCTCAATGTTTTACAATGTGGGCATCTGTAAATAGGTGAAGTGCTCTGCAATAAAACATTAGCCTCTCTTGAGTGAAATGTGAACAGAACATCACCATTTTCCCCATAATAAAAATAGAAGAAATCCTAAATGCTTTACCGTACAGCTGTCCCCTACCTCATGGTATTATCATACTGATTATAGGGCAGATTTCACTGGAATTAGCTATCACGGGTGAAGGTGGTTATGCATCCTGGGTGACGTCTATAGTAATGCCACTATATTTAAATTCTATAAAATGTAGAATGGGGGCAGCGCGGTGGCTCAGTGGTTAACATTGATCCTGGGTTCAAATCCCACCAAGTACAACATCTGCAAGGAGTTTGTATGTTCTCCACATAATTTTGTGGGTTTCTTCCGGGTTCTCCATACACTACAAAGACATAGTGATAGGGAATTTAGATTGTGAGCCACATTTCGGACAGTAATTTGGAATATGATGGTGCTATATAACCAATGGGTAATAAATAATAATAATTAATAAATTGGATTCAGATAAAATCTATGCATTACATTGAAAAAAACAGGATCGATTTTCATCTCCAGCAATCCTTTTGCTTCCGAGCTGGAGACACATCTCTGTGACATAAGTACCGACATGGATGCGTTTCATTCGTATGCAGAGCTACAAGCAACATCATTGTAAATAAGAAACTGTCCATTAGTGTCACATTAAACTCTCTTCTTTTATTAAAGCCTCCAAAACATCTCTGGATATAAATGAGAAAGGACTGACGCCGAGACATGAACACCTCTGCTACGCGCACGGCGCCATTATTTATTTATATTGTCACTCCTTTATTTATTTATTTCACTCCAGCTTCCCCCTGTTTCCCCTCCCCGTGTAATTTGCATTAATAAAGAGGCTGTTCTGCGTCGGAATGTGTTTTATCCGTTTTTTTTTTTTTTTCTTTTTAATCCCTGGGCGATCCCCCAGGAAGAGCTATGGGAGAGATCCGCCTGTCAGTGTAGACAAGACGAATGATTCCCCGTGTCAGCACCGCGTGGTTCAACGATGACAGATTGAGAGGAGCTGTCCCTCTGCCGACAGGCGTGCTTCATTTTCAAATTAATAAATCTGAATAAAATATTTTTCCTTTCATTACGAGCAGGGCCTGTCTGACAGTTGCTGTGACAGGAGGGAGTAGCAGAGTTGATGAGAACAGCTTGCCCAAAATCCACCTGGGTTTTCTCCTGTTTTATTTTTACCTGCATGCTCAGCTCTCTCCGTATCTCTTCTTTCCATGTTTGTGTCTATTTTACTCTCTATCTCTTTGCCTCATTCCCACTTTATGCCCCTGTGGTCGACTTATCTCTTCTGTCTGAATAATTTCACCTTCATCATTTTTATATGGACACATTTCTTTTGAGAGCTTTAGCTTGCTCTGTTTGAATAGCATTAAAACTTAGTTATTGTATATTTATATTTCCTGCCAAAAAGTGACCTGTTTTAAGCCGGAAAATAAATTTTCTGGCTCAAGACGTGCAAAATACATACGTTCTCATATCGTGGTGCAGGGAGCCTACGTAGGAATGGCGACTCGGAAGAATTTCGTGCTTCTAATTAGGGAGGCGAAATGAATATTTACATAGTGATTTACCGAGGAAGCGGTGAGATAAAATAGAATGTTTGAACTGGTTTCTTGTAATGACTTATGACCGTTCGAGAACGGCGTTGGACGGTTAACAAGCATAATTAATTTTCCTGAGTGATTTGCAGTGGTGTGGAGTTGACGGAGGGTATAATTAATGATTGAGAGATGGAGCGTTCTAGGATTAAAATGATAATTTCACCTTTATTGTGCAAATTTTGAAGAATAACCCACTGTCATTTTTCTCTTCCATCGCAACTGTGAGGGTTCTCGTCTCAAGACCCCATGCAATACTTCCATAATACCTTCCCCAGAAAAATGTACAAATATGTAAAAGTCTCAAGACCCCATACAATTCTTCCATGATACGTTCCCCCAAATCATACAAATACGTAAAAGTCTCAAGACCCCATACAATACTTCCATGATACCTTCCCCCAAAACATACAAATACGTAAAAGTCTCAAGACCCCATACAATACTTCCATGATACCTTCCCCCAAAACATACAAATACGTAAAAGTCTCAAGACCACATACAATACTTCCATGATACCTTCCCCCAAAACATACAAATACGTAAAGTTTCAAGACCCCATGAAATACTTCCATGATACCTTCCACCAACACATACAAATACGTAAAAGTCTCAAGACCCCAAACAATACTTCCATGATACCTTCCCCCAAAACATACAAATACGTAAAAGTCTCAAGACCCCATGCAATACTTCCATGATACCTCCCCCCACAAAATGTATAAATATGTAAAAGTCTCAAGACCCCCTATTTACATTGCAATACTTCCCCCCCCCAAAAAAAAACACACAAATATGTAATAGAATGTAAGAGAAAAACCCGACCTGCCTATTGTTAACAGATTTACTTATCTCTATTCATAACTATCAGGAAGCAATGTACATTGATTGAATTACATTGATAGTTTACAATTACTTTGAAAATCTATGTCAGAATGATAGTGATATCTTTTATAAAAGTTTAGCTGAATCTCCACCCTCCTGACCTGATTTATAGCTCCTCAGTGCCCCTTCTTCCTGCTGCTCCTGCATCTCTACACACTTAGCCTGATTGTTAGTTCCCCAGTGCACCTGATGCTGCTGATCCCTGCCCACATAGCCTAAATGACAGCTCCTCAGCGTCCACCTGCTGCTGAATCTCTGTGCCAGAAAAAGCAAGGAAAAACATCAATCACCATTCCATGAAATAGTCCTTTATTCCATATCATGGGACATAAAGTGGCAGGAAGCATGGAGGACAACAGCCATTTTGCGTTGCACCAACACTTCTATGGGTCCACCTGTAATCCAAGCGGGAGTCTGCCTTCATCAGGTGATCAAGAAGAAAGGTACTGAAACGCGCGTCGGGGTGGGCATATGCTTCCGGATCCCTTTCAGCTGCTATTATTCAGTTGTGATGACTAATTACTGAGTTCCCTGCTCTCCCTCATTGGGTCTCTCTATACTATGACTTCATATCATGACACTGCATCAGGGGTATACTGCTCACCACTCTCATTCCTACCTCTACTTTCTTATTCATATAAGCACTATGGCACTTTAATCTTAAGTAGAACATCATTATAATGCTGATAAATATTTACCTCTTTTGGTTACATTGGGAGTTTCTCTACTATTACCTCTATCCACTACCGCACTTGACAGTCTCATACACTTACTTACTTGCACTATTTTTCATGGGACAAGACCACAAGTTCAACATGCCATCTTTATTATATACTATCTTAGACTTTTCTACACATATGGCACTTTATTATACGTGTATATATTGTTTTAACTTTTTAGTGCAGTTTTGATACCCAATAAGTAATTCCTCTTTCTTGTATACCAATGCATAGCGTTTTTTTTTAACCATTTATACTTACAACTTGGATTAAAGCCTGCTTTTATGATAGTTGTTGCCCTCCCCCATGAACCAAATTCTTGATTAATAAAGTTGTGATTTTCACATAAATATTTTCACCGTTTTGTCAGTTCTCTTTTCTCTTGGTTTCTGTATGTTCGCCTATGGGTCATCACATTACAGTCCAACTTGCACATACACCGATATGATGATATACCTTTTCACACATGGTTTGATTCTGTTTACTGCATGTTTACAATACTAACATATGCATGTGTATTATTATTATTATTATTATTTACTTTTGAGCTTTTACTTAGTGGCACAATTGGATAAGATGCGCACTTCCACCTGCGGGATAGCAAGCAGCTCTTGTCATAGACAGAACTATTGGACTGGAAAGGGCCCATATATTGTTCTTGTACAGGGGCCCTTTTCTCTCTTTGTCTACAACTGGCCCCGACAATCATTTGTCCTGGGCCCTCATACATAGACCGTCGGCCGAACCTATTAATATTAACGGGTTCGAGCAACGTTGGTCTAATGTGTATATGGGGTTGTAGGGTACCCATCAAATTCAAATAACTTTTATTCATCTATGAACCTCAGTATTGAGTAATGAACCTCCTCCATTTTAAAATTATAAGTTCACAGTTCTCCAATAGTAATATCATTTGCCCTGCCCGTATGATATCAGAAGAGTATTGTAGTTGGATTTCCCTTTTAAGTCATGGCATCATACAGCAGAAAATTTGTGACTAGCATTACAGAATATGGGCAAGATTTTTGCGTTAATAAATCACATTTTTTGTGTGGTTGAACAGTTCATTGAAGTACGGGTCCGACTGTAGAGAAAAAAGAAGGAAAGCTGCTTAGTCTGAGACCTGTTCCCATCTGATAAATCGGGATCCCAGCGCCATCTGATCACATTAAAGCAATGATAACATTTTACAGAGAGTTTTGCATTTTATTGCCGAGGAATAAATGGTAAAATTCACAGCAATGGATACTGTGAGTGACGTTTATGAGTCAGGTCTTAAACTCCTGTAGAGTGATATTCTTATAAGTCTCTGAAAGATGCAGATTTTCTCAAGCAATGCACATAACAGAAACCCTTCAGATGGGAAGGCAGAAACATTTTGAGGAACAAGGCTTTAAGCAAATAATGCGCTGAAATATTACACTCAATAAATCACAATTATAGGAGATATTTGGAGGATGACTGCTGAGACAAGTGATCTGCCGGAGAAGCTCATCTTCCACACACGACGTTCATGACTCCTTATGAATTTCCTGACTCCGGTAGAACAACTTTGTTAAATAAATAAATGACTACTTGGTCCATAAATGTTGACCCTGCATGTTTACACAGAACCAGGGAGGCCAAACTGTTTGTTATAGGCACTTGGCATGCCACCATGTGGTACCTCGGTTTTCTTCCCTAGAGGAGGTGAGGTTATTCGACGGCTGAATTCCCCTAAAATATAACATAGCTCAGCTATTTTCTCCTAGAATCCCCCCCCAGACAGTAAAACATACCACAACTCGTTTATCCCCAAAATTCACGAAAATATAACATATCACAACTGTTTTCTGGCAGAACCCCCATAATATAACATACTATAACTGTTTTATCCCCAAATCCCTCATAATATAACATACTACAACTGTTTTCTCCCAGAACCCCCATAAAATAACATACCACAACTGTTTCATTCCCAAATCCACCATAATATAACATACCACAACTGTTTTCTCCTGGATCTCCCATAATATATCATACCACAACTGTTTTTTTCCCAAATTTCCCCATAATGTAATATACCACAACAGTATAACATATCACAACTGTTTTCTACCAGAATCTCCCCATAATATATCATAACACAACTGTTATTTCCCCAAATTCCACATAATATAACATACCACAACTGTTTTAACCCCAAATAACCCTATAATATAACATACTACAACTGTTTTTCCCAGAATCCCCATAATATAGCATATCACAAGTGTTGTATACCCAAATTCCCCCATAATATAACATACTACAATTGTTTTATCCTAGAATTACCCATAGTATAACATGCCACAACTGTTCTATGCCGAAATACCCCATAATATAACACACAACAACTGTTTTATCCCCAAATGCCCCATAATATAACATACTACAACTGGTTTAACCTAGAATTACCCCTAATATAATATACCACAACTGTTTTATCCCCAAATTCCCCCAAAATATAACATACCACAATTGTTTTCTCCCAGAATCCACCCATGATATAACATACCACAACTGTTCTACCCCCAAAACGCCTTTAATATTAAAATGCCACAACTGTCTTAGCCCCAAACTCCCCATAATGTAACAAACCACAAATGTTTTCTCTCAGAACCCTCCATAATATAACATACACAATTGTTTTCTCTCAGAATTTCCCAATAGTAAAACATGCCACATCTGTTCTATCCCCAAATCCCCATAATAATATAACATGCCACAATTTATCTCAAAATACCTCATAATGTAACAAGCCAGAACTGTTTTCTCCCAGAATCCCCCCAAATAGAACAAAACACAACTGTTCCATCCCAAAATCCCAGATAATATAACATACCACAACTGTTTTCTCCCAGAATCTCCATAATATAGCATAACACAACTGTTGTATCCTCAAATACCCCATAATATAACATGCCACAACTGTTTTATCCCAGATACAGAATCAGTGAGAAATGTACATCTGTATAACATTGAAGTAAAGCGGTGATAAACTAAATGCCAAAGATTTTTTTGGGCTCTATATTATGGATCAATACCACAAAGACCCATTAAAAAAATCTAGTGAACATCAACTGTAATAATCCACAGTAGTCAGAGCGGAATCAGTTCTGTTGGCAGAATATGATAACTGGGTGCACTGAAGTGATTATGAGAATGCGATCCTTAATTTGGTATATACATGTACAATATATGTTCCTGGGGAGTTGGGACTCCAGACAGGAGGATGCCATTCCTGGACCAATGGGCCTGCAGTTGTGAACTACTGACGAATATCGGAGTCACTAATGACCATTATAGAGTTGTGTCCGTTCTATTGCAAAACAAGCCGTTGCGAGCAGTTCACTACTGTAGTTTTCATTCATACGTTTTCATTTACTACTAAACTTCAATAGCGCTCCTTCCAACTTCTTCTTTTTTTATCCCCTTGACGGCTAACCGTATTTTCTGTCCAAGTGCAATCTGACAAAACATCAGATCGCACTCGGACCAATGTTATTCTATGTGGCAGTGCACATGCCCGATTGTTTCCTTGGACTGAGTCTGTCCAAGGACAAAAATCACATCATGAACGATTTGCATCCATAAAGTGGATCACAAGTCAATGGGTCTGTCAGAGAAATCGGACCACATTTGGATGACATCAGCAGAGACGCAGGACAGTGATTGTAGGAATAGAGGAGGCGCTGGATCAACACCAGCAATGCCCATCAGATCAGACCGCGGTATATTTGAGCATAATTATAAAACAAATTAGCGGTCACCAGGGAGCGCCAGGAGAACGGTAATAAAAGTATTGCAAGGTTCAAAGCAGCTCCAGCCATGACCTCCAATGGAGGACAATAACTTTAGCAAAAAAAAAGAGGGACAATCCACGGTCAAAGAGAGTGCTAAGAGCACAGACAATGCAAAAGTTTCTTTAGCCCACAAAGCGTTTCAACGGTGACCCGTCTTCATCTGCCACCTGATGAAGACGGGTCACCGTTGAAACGCGTTGTGGGCTAAAGAAACTTTTGCATTGTCTGTGTTCTTAGCGCTCTCTTTGACCGTGGATTGTCCCTCTTTTTTTTGCTTATATTTGGGCATAAGCTCTTTTTTGTGCTATGCAGAGGGAATTGGATACTCATACAGAGCATATTATAATAAGTGGAAGTACTTTATATTGGAAAAACCTGGTGACGGATTTCCTTAAATAATTGGGGTCAGCATGGTGGCTCAGTGGTTAATGAGGTCCTCCTGACTCCTATCTCTATCATCTCTAATAATTTATTGGAGTACAATCTACCTATTCTCTTCTACCCACATGTAAAGGTGGAGAAGATGTCTGAACACCCTCTCTGAAGACTCCTAACTGTATATTTAATGTGACCTGTTTTATGTGTTTCATCCTCATGTAGGCTGCAGTTTTTCTGTGTACAGGGATGGTCAGGGTTAACTGTAGGGCTAGCCCATAGTTTGGAGAGGAGTAAGTGGGCACTACAAATTAGTTCCTGTTTTATCAGGTCCTCTATGTAGAGCTGCAGAGAAGAAAGGACACCCTCAGCCAGTTCTAGCTGTAATTGTGTGTGTGCAAAGAGCAGACCTGCAGGGTAGAACTTTTCAGCATCAAGTAACAGTGGTGGCAGTTCTCCATACCACAGACAAGTTGGGGAACCTAACACAAGAGGATTTTAAAGCAAGTCTTAGTGTTTGTCAAACCTGTAGATTTTTACTAAAGAAATACGGGATCAGCCAGGCTGGGGCATGTCCGTAATGTTTGGCAGCTGGAAGAGCTTCCTTACACAGTCCACAGAGTGCAGTCTGGGTGACGTGGTCGTAGCGCAACACATCAACCTGTGTCATCCTGTATTGGGAAGATGGAGGCCCTCAGCATAGCCTGCTGTCTGTTTGCAACATCCTACACAAGTAATGTGCCGCTGTCTTTAACCATTAAGTGTGAACCTCTGTCATGCAATACAGATGAAAACTTTAAGCAATATTCCTACTTCCCGTTGTATATATGTTCAAGCCCAAGTAAGCAAGAGTTTCTCTTCTTTAACATCTCTGTTTCCTGTTCTTTAACATCTCTGTTTCCATCGCGGAGTTAAAGGCTCCCAGTTTTTCCCAAAATGCGGCAGAGCATAATAAGAAGGTGATGTCAGATATAACAGCAACAAGTGCACACCCAGGGACCTCTATATTCAGTGTTTTGGGATGCAGGAGTAAAGGTACTGTCACACTAAGCGATCGCACCAGCGATCACGACAACTACACGACCTGGCGAGATCGTTGGTGTGATCGCTATATGGTCGCTAGTAGCTTCCAAACAGGAAGATCTCATAAACGACACATCAGTGATCTGTATAACGACCTCGGCGGTTGTTGGGACCTGTCACACAGCATGTATTGTTAAAGATTGAGCGCAAACTTTTCCACACCCCTCAGCACAGATTGGTGGTCACTGTATGTCAAAAGTCACAGCTCTCGCAAGTGGTTCATACGAATTTCCAGCATCGTTCCATACTGCGTCCTGCTAGCCTTCTGCTTTGCAGCTACTGCGATCCAGTCTGTGCCACTATTGCGTTTGCCCCGGATTCATTTTTCCAGGATCCCAAAAACGTCTTGTATAAATGGCAAAGATGAAGCGCTGTAGCGACTCTGACAGGATCGCAAAACCCCACAGATAGTATCCTCGCAACAACGCACAAAGGACTAGATGTTGTGGCCACCAATCGGAGCTGAGGGGCGTTAAAACCTAGTCCCGCCTGTGCCGCTGACATGAGTCGCCAACGAGGTCGCTCGTCGTTCCTAAAGGGTGTCAAACTCAGCGATTCAGGCTCACCAGCGGGACGCCAACGATCAAAAAACGGTCCAGAACGTTCGTGCACGATCAGCGACATCGCAGCAGGGGCCACATCGCTGCTACATGTCACACACAGCGACATCGCTGACGATGTCGCTGCTGCGTCATAAAATCGTGTCGCTTAAGCGATATCACTAGCGATCTCGCTTAGTGTGACAGTACCTTAACAACTGGCCAGTCTCATACATTATGCGCATGCTAATCCTTCCAATGTGGACTATGTCTCTCTGTCTGAGCTCTGAGGTCATCTCTTCTTTATGGGCAGCATAAGGAATTAAGTCTGAGCTGAATGTGTATGCAAAATGTAAATGCATATTAACACATGACCATTACACAGAGAAAACCAGACACAAAAAACAAATATCCCAAAATAAAATAATTTTTTTTTTTTTTTTGTTGCAAAAAATGCATGAAGGTGGTAATAATAATAAGGGTATTTAGTAAACATAATTTTGATCAAAAGAATGTACAAGCCATCCCGCCACGTCAAGGCAACCCTTATGGGACAGTCCTAACTCTTGTATGAAAAACCTTTCCACTTGTCAAGTGACGTAAATGTGAACAAGGGCTGAGGGACTGAACCAATTTTTTTTATTTTATTTTAGGATATTTGTTTTTTGTTTATGGGCAGCATGTTGCTTTGGAGCCTTCGGGTCCTCCTAGGTTTAAATTCCCATTGAGGACAACATCTGCAAGGAGTTTGTATATTCTCCCCATATTTGCATGGGTTCCCCTGGGTACTCTGGTCTCCCCTTACACTTCAAAGTCATACTGATAGGGAACTTGGCCCAAATGGGAACAGTGATGACATTGTTTGTAAAGTGTTCTGGTGAAATATGATAGGTCTATATGATAGGTCTATATAAGAAGGTAAAATAAATAAAATATCCACATTCTTTGCAAAATGGCAGTTGCAGAGCTTTTGCAGTGGCTGTTAATCATCAGTGACCTCATACCTAAAGGCCTTCATGATTGGCTTTGCTCTAGGGTGGAGAGCCTGCAAGTCTGAAGCCCGTCGACCCACTCCCAAGTTCAAGTGAATCTTGTTCTCTATCTTATGCTATATGTAACATGGAGAATGCCATTTAGGCAATTCAAATGAACTGGGAATTAGTCAAGTTTGAAAACTTTACAAATTTTCAAAAAGTTTGTATCAAACTGAATGCAGGCAGAATCAATTGTCTATACATACTTTTAATCGGCTTGTGATGAAATTTCCCCTTGTGCATGTGTCTAAAGTAATGAAATTAGATTGTGAGCTCAATTAGGGACATGGATTGGTGAGAATCTGTGTACAGCGCTGCAGAATATGTTAGTCCTCTATAAACAATGGGAATGAATACACTACAACTCAAACGCTTATATTTACTGGTGTTGTATACTTTAGGGTAAAGAGCTCACAAACACGTTATGCCAGTGCTTCATTGGTGTTATGTGTCATGTTAGCTCAAAGTGCCTGAGACAGACCAGTGGAGTTTCTATAATCTTTATGCTGAACACATTTATTTAGCTTTTTATTGGTGTGTGTAATTCTAAAAGGGACACATCCTAATAAAAAATGACTGCTCTTCAACATCTCACTAAAAACTCATGTCGTATCATATCACTTCTCAACTTCGTAACAAAGCCAGATCTGAGCGTTCAAAGTGTTTACATGCCATCTGTAAGTCTCTGCAATCTTTACAATTATTTTTACAGCAAAAAGATTTGCTGAGGGAAACGAAGTATAATATTTTATGGCAGTGCTGTTTCTCAAACATCGCCGATCAGATCCAACTGTGACACATGCGTCTGCAAACTGCTGCCCACCAGCATATGTCTGAATCTGCAATCTTCAGTTCCACATCCGCCTGGTGCATTACTGTTCTTTATTAACGCTATAAAGAATTGTACAGTACTGATAGGAAACATTTCATTGTCTATCTATAGTATCTATCTAATATCTATCTACGCCATGTGGGCCTAATAAAGTCCACCATTATTTTTTGCTAAATCTGAAGTACTGCTTTCCATTTTTTATCTTTATATATTTGGCAAGTATATGGATTAGTTGCCGGGAGGCCTGTGCACCCACTTGGTTGAATGTGCTGTTCCAAATCTTTTGCTCTAAATATCTATCTATCTATCTATCTATCTATCTATCTATCTATCTATCTATCTATCTATCGATCTATCTATCTATCTATCTAAGAAAATTTGGCAGCACTACCAAAAGAAGCTGTGTGCAATAAGAGATTGAAGTTCAGCTTTAATCTGTTTAGAAGTTTTTCTGGGCTCTTTTGTTACAATTCGTATTATCCGTCTCTTTGATTTGTCATCAATTTTCCTCCTCCGGCCACGTCCAGGGAGGTTGGCTACAGTCCCATGGAGCTTACATTTCTGAATAATATGTGCAGCTGTAGTCACAGGAACATCAAGCTGCTTAGAGATGGTTTTATAACTTTTACCTTTAACATGTTTGTCTATAATTTTGTTTCTAATCTCCTGAGACAACTCTTTGCTTCGCTTCCTCTGGTCCATGTTGAGTGTGATACACACCATGTCACCAAATAGCACAGTGAGAATCTGTAGCCCTCTACACAGGCCCACTCACTGATTCCAAGATTGTAGACACCTGTGATGCTAATTAGTGGACACACCTTGATTTAACATGTCCCTTTTTTTCATATTATCTTCAGGGGTACCATCATTTCTGTCCAGGCCTCTTTCATGAGTTTTACTTTTTTTTAAATTCTATGAAAGCAGGGTTGAAAAGCAATGTCTGACTTTCATTTGTTCATTTTCATATATTTTTTATTTATTATTCTTTTTGTCAGATTCAAATTATTTCTGTGACCATTGTGGGTTTTTCTGTCATTAAACGAGGGATGCCAACAATTTTGACCACGTGTGTATCTAATATCTATCTATCTATCTATCTATCTATCTATCTATCTATCTATCTATCTATCTAATCTATCTATCTCATTAAGTATCTTTCTATGTCTGTCTATTCTGTCTATCTATCTTCCATCTATCATGTATCTATATCTCTATCATTCATCTATTATCTATCTGGCTATTTATTTATCTATTTATATCGCGATGCACATGTGACGTTGAGACAGGCTGTCTTATCAACAGAAGAGTCGCGGACACCGACAGGCAGGTGATGGTTTTCTGGCCTCTCTTCCAGCAGCCATAAAATACTGACATGACCACTTGACCTGGTTCTGTGAATTGTTTTGCACCATCTCTAATGACCACACCAGTACGTTGTTTTGACTTACAAAAAGTTGTTTTCAATAAAATGTAATAATAATGCTTTGAATCGATTGGACTGGTCTGGACTTGGTTATCATTGTGTGATCTGATGGAATAGGTATTCTAGACAATTTAATCCTTGAATTTAATAATAATTTAGTATAAGTGCTTTTCTTCATTGGCCAATATTGTGTAATGGTTCCCTATGTCAAGAAGCCAAAAAATCCATTTGAATGCCCAAGCTTGGTGGCTGGGCCCCACATATCTGCCTTATCTTATGAAAATCTCAGTGGCCATGTACATATTTTCATGTATTTCTCTCTTTAACAATTATTTTAGAAGGGTAAGTAAAAGTTTCCCAGACATTGTCTTACAATTCTTTACTTTATCTCACATAGGTTACATATTGGAAGGTCTTCTGAACCACTTAGTGGTAAGATAAACTTTCTTTATTTAGTGGGAACCATTAAAACAATGAGCTGTGCAGGAGACTTCATGTACAGAGCATTCCTGACACCTACAACATCAATTAAAGACATAACTCAGAATCTTCTTTACACAGAATTAAAAGCTCGTATAAATTATATGCATCCTAACGTGGACAGGATCAGTTGACTCCAGGATCCTATTCATTTGTGTGTCTCTAACGAGCTGATTTACAGTCATTTTGTCCTTCTTCATTAAGAATCTTTATATCTGTTCATCTCCATTCGGCAACAGTGTCCTTTAAAGGTTATTGAATCAATTGCCTGTTTCCTTGCACATGAAGAAGTAGCCATTTGTGTGGTGCTCAGGTCTTTGCAAAGATAAGTAATATGGAGAGCTTTTCTTCGACTAATCTCAGTAACCTATATTAATGTGGAGAAACAGTTAAATAGTGGGAATGGACACCCAGGTTAGAGAAATGGACTTCCCTTGTATCACATGTAGGTGCTTATAGTTTGTATTGCACTAAGGTCCTCTTCTACTTCAGACTTAGATTAGTAGATAAGCCATAAAGGTATTGAGGGTGCATTAAAGGGATTGTCCAGTTTCAAATGTTTTTAGCCTTTAGGCCTGCAGAATTTTACAATAACAAACAGAGATTTTGCTCAACCCTCCCAAGCAAGATCCCCACATGCTTTCCTCGTGCTGTTCCGGTCTTTCTTGATGGTCTGCAGTGGTGAGCTACAGTCAATCACTGAGTCGCTGAGCTCAGTGATAGGCTAAAATAGTGACATTGTTTAGACAGCTTAGTGGCTCACGAATTGCCTGCAGTGCTGTCAATGTGACGTCACCGCTGCAGCCTATCAACAAAGACCAGAACAGTTTTGGGGAGGCATGTGGGGATCTAGCCTGGGGATTACTGAGTAAAAGCAAAAGTTTGTTATTTTATAGGTCTTTGAGCCTAAGGGCTAATAGCATTTGGATTGGCAGAACACCTTTAATACACCCACAATACTTCATTGACTTATCTACTTTTACAGACTTTGGAGGCTAATACATTTAAGCATATCTCCAAACTATACTGGATCCAGGAGGACTGTCTCAAATTGGGGTAGATGTCTCGTTATCCCGGGAAGTGAGGGCTATGTTATAGCTTCTCAAGTTGGGACAATCTATGTAGCACAGCAATGTCTGTCTCCTGGCCAAGCAGACACAGATGCTGCTGTGATCCATCAGTTCCTACTTTGGGGGAGGGGACGAAATCCATCTGTCTGTGCTGTCGGTACTGGGTCACGGCGGTTCAGAGTGCTGGCTGAGTCTGATCGGGTGTGCGCGCCAGCATTTGTCAATTGTTGGAGTTAATAATATTGATAAAAAGGTTCGTGACCGCAGTTGGGATGTTCAGCCTGGTATGGCTGGGCACTGATGGGGTCCCTGGGAGTTAGATGGTGAGGGACAGTGCCAGATGATTAACCCCCTTCCCAAATAGGGCTGGCTCCCAGGGGAGTTGGAGCAGGAATGGTGCAGCAGAGAATAATCAGCCTTAGACAGGGCAATGATCAGTTGGTACCTTTTACTTCAATTCTGCAATCAGTTCCAGAAGTTTCCATACAGTTCACAGGGTTTTGGTTAGGTCTGCATGGTGAGAGTTCAGTTTCTCTGCTGTGGCATAGTGTAGCCTTCCTGCTGCTAATTATACCTATGGTAAACGATTCCTTGGATCCTAAGTGATCCAAGGTAAACAGTTACTGGATCCGTGATCCCTTCTAGCGAGCAGGTAGCTCAAATCTGTGGAAAACACTTTCTCTTGCAACAGTGTCCCTGATTCTATGCACTGCTGAACTCCTGAGCAACAACACACTACTGGTCGTTATACGAAAACCGAGCAGTTTTTCAGTTTAGCATGGACCCTGGAAGTCTCTGTGCCCTAGGGACTGATACCCTGCCTCTTGCAGCTTGTTCTGGCAGAGAGGGCATGCTCCTGTCTTCTGCCTGCGGACCTCCATATTGCTATTTCTTTCCACATCTTCACTGCTCCACACATTGCAACTTCTCAGAAGCACCTCCTCCCCCCTGAGGGATCGTGCACATTTCCTGGTTCAGACAAAAGTGCATAATCTCCTAGTAAGGGATCAGGTAAAATGTGTGGAAGCAGTTATAACAGCAGAGAACTTAAGGCACTGTCACACTTAGCGATCGCACCAGCGATCACGACAACGACACAACCTGGCGAGATCGCTGGTACGATCGCTATGCGGTCGCTAGTTAGATTCCAAACACAAAGATCTCATCAGAGATCAGCGATCTGTATAACGACCTCTGCGGTCGTTGGGAAAACCTAGTCCCACCTGCGACGCTGGTAAAGTCGTTCATAAAGGCTGTCTCAGCGAATCAGGCTCACCAGCGGGACACCAACGACCAAAAAATGGCTCAGAACGTTCATGAGCGATCAGCGACATCTCAGCAGGGGCCACATCGCTGCTACATGTCACACACAGCTAAGTTGCTAACGAGATCGCTACTGTGTCATAAAATCTGTGACCCGTTAGCG
Organism: Oophaga sylvatica; assembly: GCA_033576555.1. Lineage (NCBI taxonomy): Eukaryota > Metazoa > Chordata > Amphibia > Anura > Dendrobatidae > Oophaga > Oophaga sylvatica. The sequence goes on along the minus strand of JARQOD010000009.1, from coordinate 120,656,966 downwards.
ATCTTGCTTAGTGTGACAATACCTTTAGCCCTCACCATAGCTTGCAATACAGATAAATTATCTTACACAAGCAGGCATTTTGTGGCATTACAGACACGAGGGCCACATATGCAATATTACATACACACACAAATTAATTCTCTGCTTTCTTTGAAGTCTAATCTTTTCCGTGAGTCCTGCAGGGGAGGCAGCAGTTTTAGCTGTGGTGGGAAAATATTTTCTGCCTACTTCTCTAAATGATGCACTTCTTCTTTAGAAGCACATTGTACTGGTACATAGAGATACATCACTTTACATCAGTCAATCGCTATATACTAAATACAGTACAGACCAAAAGTTTGGACACACCTTCTCATTTAAAGATTTTTCTGTATTTTCATGACTATGAAAATTGTAAATTCACACTGAAGGCATCAAAACTATGAATTAACACATGTGGAATTATATACTTAAAAAAAGTGTGTAACAACTGAAATTATGTCTTATATTCTAGGTTCTTCAAAGTAGCCACTTTTTGCTTTGATGACTGCTTTGCACATTCTCGGTATTCTCTTGATGAGCTTCAAGAAGCAGTCACCGGGTATGGTTTTCACTTCACAGGTGTGCCCTGTCAGGTTTAATAAGTGGGATTTCTGGCCTTATAAATGGGGTTGGGACCATCAGTTGTGTTGTGCAGAAATCTGGTGGATACACAGCTGGTAGTCCTACTGAATAGACTGTTAGAATTTGTATTATGACTAGTGTTGAGCGATACTGCTCGATATCTAAAAATATCGTATCGGAATGGTATCGCCGATATCACTAAATATCGTCGATATCCGATTCCGATACCGGAAGTCCCATGTAAGTCTATGGGAACAAAATATCGCAACAAAAAAACCCCTTTCTTTCGTTGTAAACACAAAATATACACACATAGAATACATATATATATATATATAATAATACATGTCATTGTGACATATATATATATACATATATTTATAGTTTATACACTTCTACATAGTAAAATAGACTCTGATTCAATTGCCGGGTAAAGCCGTGACATACCCCATAGAAGTCGACGGGCTCGGTGCCGAGTACCCCCAAAACCTCTGGCTCTGTGCGACTCAACTTGGGCGTCACGAACAGGATTCTGTAGCTCGCTATAAGCGAGTCCTGTGTGCCTGAATTGAACTGGTTTTGTGCTTGAGAATTGCTAAAATCATCAGAGAATGTATTTGCCATTTTTCCGCTATATCTGCGTCACGACGAGGCACTGGTGAAGAAGAAGGGCGTGCTCTTCGTGGGTGTACACTCACTCAGTGGCGCGAAAACGATGGCCGACCACTCTAAATGGTACTGCAATGTAAGATCGTGCCCCACAGCTCTTCAGTTCCGCCTCCTCATCCTCCTCAGTGTGCGGAAACTAACACGAAGGTCCCGCCTCCCTACAAAAGAGGGGCCCTCTCCAGATGCTAATGACACATGTGACTTGGCAGAGATGGCTAATGGACACGAGCAGAAGTGTGAAGGGATGGAGCAGTCAGAGCTCTCCCCCCACGGAAGCGACCCGATCGCCACGGAACCACCGTTGGGCACCCGGCCTGGAAACCCTCCTACGCTGCAAGAAGCGGAGGATACCCTAAGAGGCCTGGCCCGGCACCGGGAGGAGGTCGCCAGGATGGAAGCCAGCTGGCGTGCCCTAAAACTAAACTTGGAGCGGCGCCAATCCCTCTTACCTGAAGTGTCTGTACCGGAAGGTGAGGCACCCGTTCTAGTAGAGGAGTCCGTGCGGGCATCCCAGCCCTTGCAATGTGATCCGGTTGACGTTGTCGCAGTGGAGGCACCCGTTCCTGCAAAAAACTCTGCACCGGCAACACCCCAGATCCCGCTGTCTGCCCCCGTCGCTGAGACAGAAGAAGCGACACCCGTCCTCATGGAGGAGGCCGCGCAGGCACCAGAGGTCTACCTGTCTGTACCGGAGCCCCGACTGTCATCTGTTCCAGAGCCGGCTGCTTCCGCCACAGGTGAGCGCCGCCAGGACTGGGGGGCGCCAGGAGAGCTGCCGCAAACCGGGCATCGTAAGCTGGCATTTGATGGTGGAGACATGGAGCAGCTGGTGGAGGAGAATTACAACCGGCGTCAGGAGGAAGAGTGGAGACGTTGGGAGCAGGAAGCAGAGCGACAAAGGGAGCAGCGAGAATCCCAAAAGCTTCGGCAACGTCACCTGGAGAAGGACCGTGCAGATAAGGACCGGATGAGAAAAGATAAAGGAACCCTGTGGGAGCCGCGGCGTAAGGGTGCAGTACGGAACTTTAAGTTAAAAGGTGGTTGGGGCTTCATCCAGGAGCCTGGACTTTATTTAGAAGTCTTTGTGACCCGGCGGGACGTGGAGACTCACCTCCCAGAAGGACACCCGGGGAGGGACCTGTTGCCAGGAGACTTGGTGACTTACACCCGACACTGGGGTTACAATGGATGGTACGCCTTAAATGTTACCAGGTGCGACCCCTACTCCCCAGAGTGTCAGGAACCTGTGAGACCCTCAGAGCCTTCAGCCTCCCACATCCAGGCCTCTGCACAAGTGCCCACCCCACGCCGTAAATCTCCCCAGCCTCCCTCAGTGGTCTCCTCAGCAGCCCCAGCTATGGACATGATAACTATAGCTGGCCCGTACCCGGCGCCTGTTAGGCCCCCTGGGGTTCGTTCAGTCCGTGACATAGGGCTCCAGACCCGGAGGGAGATGAAAGAGGTGGCCACACAGACACAGATAGCGGGTCACGACTTGACTGTACAGGCCACACGACGTCATCAGGTCCTGGTGGTCCTTGGTGTCTCGGATGTTTGGCAAGCATCAGAAGAGTACCAGGTGGTACCTGGAACACCCCTGCCAAAGAATTATAAATAACCCGGACAGGGTCCCTGTATGTAAATAGTTAAATTGTTGATGTACCCGGACGGGTGAATGTTCATAAAAAATTTTTTTAATTTAATAAAAAACACAACACAGTTTTCATTACTTTTATTACAGTCTCATCCTGCGACGCCATCGATCTCCTGTAAAAAAAAAAAAAAAAACAGCAGTATACCACCAGTCCGACGCAGTCCATAGTAACGAGTGTCCCACGACGATCCAGCTCTGCTACATCAGAATGACAGGCAGAGCCTGTCATCCCGGCGCAGCACAGCTGATTACCTGCTTCCCCGGCGGTGACGTCATCGGACTGGTTTACGGCCGGGATTACCCTGCAGTCACTGCAGTTATCGCGAAAAACTGCATGTGACCGCCAGGGAGAAGATAATGGCGGCCATCAAGCAGTCCAGGACGTGACCACCGGAGATCTTCTGCCAGGTAAGTGCCGCTGACTCCTGACAGACCCGACCGACGGACACTCACAGTGACAGTGACAAATCCGATTCCGGTATCCGATATGACGAAAATATCGGTACTCGGAATCGAAAGCCCGATACAGCTAATATCGGCCGATACCCGATATTTGCAGTATCGTATCGCTCAACACTAATTATGACAAGAAAAAAGCAGCTAAGTAAAGAAAAATGAGTGGCCATCATTACTTTAAGGCCTCTTTCACACATCCGGCGGGCGCCTGGCGGCGCCCCCGGCATTTTGCCGCAGCGCCGCATGTGAAAAGCTTTCACACATCCGGCGGCCAAAATGCGGTTTTTTGCCGGATGGTTTCTGATGCTTGGAGAGATAAGAAACCATCCGGCAAAAACAAAAAACGTTACATGCAGCGTTTTTTCCGGACGCCGCAATGTACATTTGCGCCGCATCCGGACAAAACCGCATGCAACGCATTGACATGCGGCGCCATCCGGCGCTAATGCATGTCAATGCGAAAAAAGCCGCATGCGGCGCATCAGATTTTCAGATGCGGCGCTGCGGGAAAATGCCGGGGGCGCCGCCAGGCGCCCGCCGAATGTGTGAAACTAGCCTAAGAAATGAAGGTCAGTCAGTCGGAAAAATTGGGAAAACTTTGAAAGTGTCCCCAAGTCCAGTTGCAAAAACCATCAAGCTCTACAAAGAAACTGGCTCACATGAGGACCGCCTCAGGAAAGGAAGACTAAGGCTACTTTCACACATCAGGCTTTTTGAATCAGGCGCCATCCGTCCTATGCCTGAAAGGACGGATCCGGCGCTGATTTAAAAAAACTGATGGAACTGATCAGGTTTTTTCCTGATCCGTCCTGAACTTTTCAACCCGGAAATATAACATTTTCCATGTTGAAAAGAGAGAGAGAGAGAGAGAGAGAGAGAGAGAGAGAGACCTCGGACTCCGGATCAGTTTTCTGACGGATTTGTCAAGAAACTGGTCCGGCACCATAGACTTTCATTGTTTCCGGCCGCCTGAAGTGCCGATTCAGGCACTGTCAGGCGTCTCCGGAAAAAAAAAAAAACGTTACAAAAACCGTCTTGTCCGGCCGCCGGAATGTACAATTCCGACGGATTCGGCCAAAAACGGATGCAACGCAGGGACATCAGGCGCGATCCGGCGCTAATGTAAGTCAATGCTAAAAAAACGCATCCGGTACCGGATCCGTTTTTTTAGAAACACGCCGGATCGCGCCTGATTCAAAAAGCCTGATGTGTGAAAGTAGCCTAAGAGTCACCTCTGCTTCTGAGGATAAGTTTATCCGAGTCACCAGCCTCAGAAATCGCAGGTTTACAGCAGCTCAGATTAGAGACCAGGTCAATGCCACACAGAGTTCTAGCAGCAGAGACATCTCTACAACAACTGTTAAGAGGAGACTTTGTGCAGCAGGCCTTTATGGTAAAATAGCTGCTAGGAAACCACTGATAAGGACAGGACTTTTTTTTTCCATCAAGCTGTGTGTGGGCTTGTTTTCTGCCTGGTGAGCTGATGGTTTTATTGATATCAATTTGGGGTGCATACAACATTTTGACTACCTTCTATTGCATTCTTTAAGAAATTATGGTAATGTAACCAAAGAACTCAATTCTGGTAAACTTTTATGGAATTGACAATACTAAATATATCTATTGTTTTCATTTCTATATTTTTAACTTTAGAAGTGGATTGGTGGAAAGATTTGGTGACGTCATGTCTGTAGCCCATGTGACCACGGCAGCTAATCTGTGTTCAGTGATTTACAAACATGAGGCCACCACCGCAGCCTGTAAACAAAGACAGAAGCAGAAGAAGGCAGCCAGCAATACAGTAAGGGAAAGTTAGTAACTCTCATTATATTATTTATAATTATAACCCATGCACGCAGGTGGTGAAGAGAAGATTGAAAGTGGAACGCCCTTATAAGATGCTCCCGTCTGCCCTTGGTCCAGGGAACGTTGTGACGTTCAAAGTTGCATCATGCCTTGTCCGGAGGGTAGAGAGGAGCACTGAGGAGACAACTGGAAGTCAGAGAGAAGCGCTGAGGGGACAGCCTGAGGTCAGAGGTGAGCAATGAGGAGATGGCCTCAGCGTGAACTTATAAAAACAAGAACTTTGCGTGTGGAATATGGTGTGAATCTTGCTAAAAGTTGATGGACCTCATTATAGTGGGGACACTCAGGATCTGCTGGTGTGTCTCTAACGCCAAATCTGTCCCCAGTTTGTTTTCCGTTACTCTGTTTCGATAATGGGACAAGACAATGGAAGGGTTTAGCAGTAGTGTGAACACAGTCAAAAAGGAGTTATCAATCACTAATACTTTTTTTTAATGTGGGACTGTTAGAATGAAATGGTAAATTGGGGTCTAAAATTTTGCATAATCTGTCCCTTTTTGAAAAATGGGAGGTATTCATTTAAGCTACTCGTCTAAATAATGTTTGACGTGTGTATCACAAGCATAGCAATTTCTAATAATTATAGGGATTAGATTTTCTTCAGGTAAATATCAAAGGGAACTTTCCACTATGATATCATAGTAATTTGCCTTCATTTAAATATCTCAATATTGTTTACTTTGACCAAGATACATACATCCCTCAAAAGTTAAGTTTTAATATCTACCGAAATCCCAGCAAATTCCACCTAGAAATGCTCTGTGTGTATGGGCTGGTTGCTAGGTTTTTGGAGGAAGCTGTTAGAGGGCATGGTTGGAATTTTTGCTTAGACTTTTAAATGTTAAATTGATTTGATTTGCAAATTTGCATCATGGTCTGGGCCGTGCAAAATGCATTGAGAGGTAATTTTTTCTAATTTGTTCCGATCAACAAACAATCATAAATTAGGTGGAATTAAGGAATCTGTCATCATATTTCCCAATACATACTGCATACAATAATAAATAGATCTCTTGGACTTGTTGAGAATGGGGTACTTACTTTTAAAACCAAGTCATAATGGCAGCATATAACTTTTTAAAGTTTTCCCTCCAAATTTAAAATTAACATTTTATGTGTCCTTTCAAATTGGATTACACAACAATTTTATCATGGGATTTTGAAGAAAGTACAACAGTCTCATCAGGTCCAAGAAATCTATTTAACCCCTTCACCACCAGAGCAGTAAAAAAAATCACATTGTTCCCCCAAAATTGTTATTTTAGCCCCAATTTTTTATTTTTACAAGGATAGCAGGAGAAAATGGACCCCAAAATTTGTTATGCAATTTCTCCTGAGTACGCAGATACTCCATATGTGGTCCAAAACTACTTTTGAGGCACAGTGCAAGGCTCAGAAGGGAAGAAGCGCCATTTTGGAGTTCACATTTTACTGGACAGGTTTGAGGGCACCATAACACATGGGTTTGAGGATGCCAGAACAGCAGAACCCCCATCAGAGACCCTATTTTACAAACTACACCTCTCAATTTGTCTAGGGGTGCAGTGATCACACTGACACCACAGTTGGGTCACAAAATTTTGTTACCATTGGGCAATTAAGAAAAAAATAATTATATTTTTACCACCAAATTTTTGTTTTCGTCCCAGATTTTACATTTTTGCACTGGGAAATGGGTAAAAATGGAACCAAAATGGGTCTCACAATTTCTGCTGAATGTACAAATACCCCATATGTGGCTTTACAGTACTGCTTAGCCATATAGCGAGACTCGGGATGGACAGAGCGCTGTTGGCAAATAGCACCGCGTCCCTCCCGAGTCTCGTCGTATGGCTAAGCAGTACTGTTATACAGGAAGCATCCTGGAGCACAGAATTTTCTATAATAGCTAGTGGACTGTATATACAGAACCCCTAAGTGCTAGAAGAGAATAATCCCCCCAAGTGACCCCATTTTGGAATTTATACCCCTTTGGGAATTTATCTACATGTGTAGTGACGATTTTAACTCCATGAGAGTTTTCCAGAAACAAGCTTTCTGGAAAAAAGAAAATTGTTACCATCTTTTCAGTTAGCCATTAAAAGGTATCAACCACTGAGGACTCTCAATTCTAAATATTTTTCTATCTACTGGCTAACACGGTACTAAGATATACATCTTTCCTGTACCAGAAACAAGCAGCAGTTTCTGGAAAACTTTGTTTACATTTGTCTTTTTTATCACGTTTTATTTCACTTTATGTTCGGCGATATGATGATCAAGCATTGTTTTTTTGCCTCTTTTTTACTTTATTTTGTAACATTTATTTATGGGTATAATATATTTTTTTAATTATTTTTATGATTTTTTAAAAAATATTTTACAATTTTTTTTTTTACTTTTTTACCTACCGTAGTCCCACTATGGTACTTTCACTTTCTGCAGTCTGATCGCAGTTATATGGTATATAAATTCAGGAGCACTGCTTTACCTTTTAACCTGTCAGCCCTGCAGGCACTGCGCATGATCTAACTAACTTCCTGGTGCCTGGTGACCTGGATGTCATCATGGCAATGTCATCGCTGGGTCTTTGATTCAAGGGCAGAGGGGAATTCTTCCCTCTGCCGGCTCGCTAAATGCTGCGATTGCAGCATTTAGGGTGTTAAAGTGCCGGGAGCGGTGTGGGCACCGTTCCTGGTACTGAGAGCCGGGTGTTAGCTGTAAGAATCAACTGACACCTGGCGGCCGTCGCCCGCCACACAGCCCCCTGAGCGCAGGCGATCGCCATGACGTTCGTGTACTGCATTAGTCAGTAAGTCCTTCCCAATCATGACGTACATGTACTACAAATGTTGGGATGGGGTTAGTAACCTATTAATAATGTGATATCTCTTGACAGGTTTGGAGAAAAAATCTCCATTAAAATCTTTGATTCTTCACCAAAATAGAAAGAGTGTAAACAATGTCATAGTAAATCTGCCATTTTTTGCTCTGAAATCTTAGGGCCCACAACAAATTCTGTAATTACATTGACCTATTGGAGTCTTGCAATGAACGTCCGTGCTTATACGGTATGTATATATCAATCTACTATATGTATATTGCTATATAGAAAAAGATGACTGTGTTTCCAGATTTGTCAACTTTATATAAATGACATCTACCTATATGGTTCCAATGTTTGCGTAGTACTAGACCTTGGTCACATAGTGCAGATTGGGTTCATTTTTGAGCCAAAACAAAAAAAAATAATGCAAGCAAAAATTCACAAACTTTGACAACATTGTACTTTGGATTTTTTTCGGCACGTTATAACACATCGATTGGTACCCAAACCAAAGGCCAGTCCCACCCTGTAACCAGACTCTTCTTTGCTGGCTGTGTCTGGACAGCACTGGAATATTTGTTGACTTGCTCTTTTGGTGACATCTTCTTTTAATAAGACGAATCTGTCTCTCAGCTTCTTTTTTTTTCCTTTGCTGCTGGCTACGCTTACTTAAAGTGTAAAATGTCAAACTTTAGCATGGATGACAATCTCCCTGTGGGCAGAGAATCAGCCAGTGTATTATTAGCTGCTGAAAAGCTGGAGAGATCACCAGCTCTTTATGAGGTCGGAGAGGCTCAGAAAACCACTGGCAGGTGAGTTTAACCCTTGGATTACAAATATTGTAAAAAAACAAAAAAAAACAAAAGAAAAGAGAAAATACACAAGAATGAAAATCTCTGAATCTGAGAACATATGACAAAGACAGACATTAAGGGGTAAATAGGTAGGCTGAGCTTGTTGACAAGTGTTGAAGACGCCTCTCTTTTTTTTACCATCTGGCTCTGAAAAATTGGAATATGCGTTAAATTTACAAATTCCGCCCTAACTCTAGGACTTTGTTGGGCTTTCCGTTCTTGATTTTTTTCATGGGACAACAGTTTTGTTCAACTGAAGGTCCTAGTGTTTGGATTTGGGTGATGGTGGGGACTCATTGGAAGGTAAGTCATCTCATGACAGTACTGTCTATTAAAATCATTGGACATGTATTCCATTGTGATTTTAGGTGCAGTTCTTCATTAATAATTGGGCATTTTTGCTATATTAACAATTTTAGCCTGCAAGAAATACCGCTTTAAATTCTTCTCACAAAGCTGTGATTTCTATTGTTGCTGAATCGAAATTCTCACTCCATATTCTCTCGACTATCCTTTCAAAATTTGACATTTAACTTGAGAAATGGAATTGCATGGCTAGCAGTGTCACGTCAGGTAGACATGAGGAGACTGGAGGAGAAATAGGAGCGGTAATCCCCAACTCGGCTAAGAATTCACAGGCTGAATGTGCATTAAAAGGCTCTTTATTCATACAACGCGTTTTGGAATATGGTCGCATCAACGATCGATTCCAAAATGCGTTGTATGAATAAGGAACCTTTTAACAAACTTTCAACCTGTGAATTCTTGGCAGCGCCAGAGATTACTCCTCCTGTTTCTCCTCAAGTCTACTCATCTCTCTTCCCACCCGAATGTAGGTCAGCGGTCGCAATGCAACCTATCCATTTGCCCTACGATCAACGGAGTTGAGCCAGGTCACAACTCGCTCAGGTGAACGTATACTTCTATTTCTCCTTTTACTCTTGCTTTGACGTATCACATTTGGAGCGCCTCTTTCTTTTTTCATTACGTAAGGTAGACAGGTATTTTGAGATAGTGGATTACAATGTCACCAGAAGTCAATTAAAGGGAAACTCTGCTTTGTAGCCACTTCAGAAATATTATGCAGTTAAAGCAAATCTTTAAAATAATGTCATTACTTGGAAAATGTAATTATTTCTGCAAGTGACCTGTCAATTTTCTACTCTAGGTGCATTTTGGGATATGTAGTTGACCACCCGTAGGCCACACTTCTGCAGAGGCGTAACATTAAAGGTACAGCAAAACTTGAAAGTTTTGTGTGCAAGTAAGAAATGTCAGTCAGTAAATGGAACGATTGGATGTAGAAGTATAGCAACTCTCATTCAGCATTACAGTACAAAGCATGACATATAAATGTAACAATTAAATTTGAGAATTGCCTCTTAAACTGTAGCACATTTTTCTTCTGCAGATTCTGGCCATCTTCATATAATTCATTTATTGGACAAAGTGTCATTTTAATTACATTGCTTCATCTGAGCCATTATTTTGCAACAGTTGAAGTATTTCACTTGGCCAAAGATCCATGTTCTTCTAATGCACTTGACAGACATTTGGATACAATTTAACATTGCGACTATTAGACACAATTATGTATATGAAATACTTAAAATACTTACAATTTGAAAAGTAGATGCAGGATTAAAAGGGTCGAGAAATTTCAATGAAAACTGTTCATGGGATGTGTCATAGTGTAATATAATACAGCGACGTATGTCTGGTAAGTGACCTTTATGTCATTGTTCTTCATATACTGTTATGTCCCACCTTGCCTGCTGTAATGACTAACATGCAATAGGATGTGAAACTACACTGTCTGCGGAATTATTAGGTAATTTGTATTTTTGATGATTAATTTTATTATTGAACAAATACAGAGCTGTCAGTCAATCCAAAAGTTAATAAATCTGAAACCTCAATATTTAAGAAAGAAAAAGTGAGGTTTTGTCTTTCTTTGGGAAATATCTATGTGTGCAGAATTATTATACAACTAAATGAAAAATGTAAATTTTCTCATCCCATCCATCTGGTCCATCAAGAGTCACTCTCTTCTAATCAGTCCATAAAATCTTTGAAATATCTGTCTGCAGATATTTCTTGGCCCAGTCTTGACGTTTCACCTCCTGTGTCTTGTTCACTGGTGGTTGGTTTCAGCCTCCTTACCTCGGCCATGTCTCTGAGCACTGAGCACCTTGTACTCCTGTGCACTCCAGGGAGGTCACAGTTCTGGAATATGACAGCACTGGAAGATAATGGCTTTGTGGTCGCTTCACGTTTGATTCTTCTCAAATCTTTGGCACTTAATGTGCATCTCTGTTTCTCATCACATTTTTCGCGACGCTTTTGCCTATTTGCAACAAAACTTTTGATGGCTCTGTCGTCACACCCCACTATCTTAGCAATTTCAAGACTGCTGCATCCCTCTGTAAGACTTTTAACAATTTTTGACTTCTCAGAATCAGATAAATCCCTTTTTTGACCCATATTTCCTGAAGAAATCAAGTTGCCAAACTCTCCATCATTACACAAATACGTATTACAAAAATGACGTCAATTATGCCAGAAATGACCACAGCAACATTTCTTGCAGTTCTAAAATGAACCAAATTTATTAAGAGGTCACGTTAAAGAGTAACCATCATTTTAGTATTTACTTCATATATAGGGTTGAGCGGACCCGTAGCAGTTCGGGTTCTGGTACCTGCCCCAAATTTTATTCCAAAGTTCAGTTCGGGCACCAGACAGTTGTAATGTAAGCCTGGTTTCCACTCCAACCTCTACACCTCATATAGTTATGCCCTTGATTATTCTTCATCCCAGGCTGCTACTTCTCTACATGTCCTTGTTCTGACAGAGACTTAGCCAGCAATGGACAATGTATTTAGTCCCTTATGATTTCTCTCAAGAGGATGTTGTTATTTAGGAACCCAATTTACTCTCTGAAATGAGAGATGTCCTTAAAGAGCTAAATGGAACTTTACAAGAGCAATGGAAGAATAAAATCATATTCAAATAAATGCTGTGCATCACTTATCACAGATGGTCAGTTATTATAGATGTAGACTGAAATTATCTCTGGAAATATGGAAATTATTTGTAAATCTTACTATGATATAAATGTACAGTTGTGCTCAAAAGTTTACGTACCCCGGCAGAATTTTTGCTTTCTTGGCCTTTTTTCAGAGAATATGAATGATAATACCAAACTTTTTTCTCCACTAATGGTTAGTGGTTGGGTGAAGCCATTTATTATTGAACTACTGTGTTTTCTCTTTTTAACCCCTTCACCCCCAAGGGTGGTTTGCACGTTAATGACCGGCCAATTTTTACAATTCTGACCACTGTCTCTTTATGAGGTTATAACTCTGGAGCGCTTCAACGGATCTTCGCGATTCTGAGATTGTTTTCTCGTGACATATTGTACTTCACGTTAGAAGTAAAATTTCTTCGATATAACTTGCGTTTATTTTTGAAAAAACGCAAATATGTCGAAAATTTTTAAAATTTTGCAATTTTCAAACTTTGAATTTTATTCCCTTAAAACAGAGAAATATATCACACAAAATAGTTAAGAAATAACATTTCCCACATGTCTACTTTACATCAGCACAATTTTGGAACCAAAATTTTTTTTTGTTAGGAAGTTATAAGGGTTAAAAGTTGACCAGCGATTTCTCATTTTTACAACAAAATTTACAAAGCCATTTTTTTTAGGGACCACCTCTCATTTGAAGTCACTTTGAGGGGTCTATATGGCAGAAAATACCCAAAAGTGACACCATTCTAAAAACTGCACCCCTCAAGGTACTCAAAACCACATTCAAGAAGATTATTAACCCTTCAGGTGCTTCACAGGAACTAAAGCAACGTGGAAGGAAAAAATGAATATTTAACTTTTTAGCCACAAAAATGATCTTTTACAAACTTTTTTTATTTTCACAAGGGTAAAAGGAGAAAATGGACAGATAAGGTTGTTATGCAATTTCTCCTGAGTACGCCAATACCCAATATGTGGGGGAAAACCACTGTTTGGGCACACGGCAGAGCTCGTAAGGGAAGGAGCGCCGTTTGACTTTTTCAAACTAAAATTGGCTGGAATTGAGATTGGACGCCATGTCGTGTTTGGAGAGCCCCTGATGCACCTAAACAGTGGAAACCCCCACAAGTGACACCATTTTGGAAACTAGACCCCCTAAGGTACTTATCTAGATCTGTTGTGAGCACTTTGAACCCCCAAGTGTTTCACAAAAGCTTATAATGCCTGGGTGTGAAAAAAAAAACAAAACAATTTTCCACAAAAATGATTTTTTAGTCCCAAATTTTTGAATTTTCCCAAGGAAATTGGACCCCAAAAGTTGTTGTCCAATTTGTCCTGAGTACACTGATACCCCATATGTGGGGGGGGGGAAATTGTTTGGGTGCACGGCAGGGCTTGGAAAGGAAGTAGTAACGTTTTGGAATGCAGACGTTGATGGGGGTCATGTTCCGTTTGCAGTGCCCCAGATGAGCCTAAACAGTGGAAACCCCCCACAAGTGACCCCATTTTGGAAACTATACCCCCTAAGGAACTTATCTAGATCTTTGGTGAGCACTTTGAACCCCAAAGTGCTTCACACAAGTTTATAATGCCCGGGCATGAAAATAAAAAATCCTATTTTTTTCCCACAAAAATTATCTTTTAGTCACTAATTTTTTATTTTCCCAAGGGTAACAGGAGAAATTGGACCACATAAGTTGTTGTCCAATTTGTCCTAAGTACGCTGATACCCCATATGTGGGTGGGAACCACTGTTTGGGCGCACGGCAGAGCTCGGAATGGAAGGAGCACCATTTGACTTTTTCCAACCAAAATTGGCTGGAATTGAGATTGGATGCCATGTTGCATTTGGAGAGCCCCTGATGTGCCTAAACAGTGGAAACCCCCCACAAATGACCCCATTTTGGAAACTAGACCCCCTAAGGAACTTTTCTAGATCTTTGGTGAGCAATTTGAACCCCCAAGTGCTTCACACAAGTTTATAACGTAGAGCCGTAAAATTTAAAAATCATATTTTTTCCACAAAAATGATCTTTTCACCCCAATTTTTATTTTCCAAGGGTAACAAAACTCCAAAAGTTATTGTGCAATTTGTCCTGAGTGCGCTGATACCCCATATGTGGGGGTAAACCACTGTTTGGGTGCATGGCAGAGTTTAGAAGGGAAGGAGCGCCGTCTGACTTTTTCAACGCAGAATTGGCTGGACGCCATGTCGTGTTTGGAGAGCTCCTGATCTGCCTAAACAGTGGAAACCCCCATAAATGACACCATTTTGGAAACTAGACCCCTCAAGGAACTTATCTAGATGTGTGGTGAGAACTTTTAACCCCCAGGTGTTTCACTAAAGTTTATAACGTACAGCCGTAAAATAAAAAATCCTTTTTTTTTTTACAAAAATGATTTTTTTCGCCCCCAATATTTTATTTTCACAAGGGTAACAGAAGAAATTGGAACCCAAAAGTTGTTGTCCAATTTTTCCTGAGTACGCTGATACCCAATATGTGGGAGAAAACTACTGTATGGGCGCACGTCAGGGCTCGGAAGGGAAGTAGTGACGTTTTGGATTGCAGACTTTGATGGAATGGTCTGGGGGCGTCATGTCACATTTGGAGAGCCCCTGATGCACCTATACAGTGGAAACCCCCCACAAGTGACCCCATTTTGGCAAATAGACCCCACAAGGAACTTATCTAGATGTGTGGTGAGCACTTTGAACCCCGAAGTGCTTCACAGAAGTTTATAACGTACAGCCGTAAAAATAAAAAATCTTTTTTTTTTTACAAAAATGATTTTTTCGCCCCCAATATTTTATTTTCACAAGGGTAACAGGAGAAATTGGACCCCAAAAGTTGTTGTCCAATTTGTCCTGAGTACGCTGATACCCAATATTTGGGAGAAAACTACTGTATGGGCGCACGTCAGGGCTCGGAAGGGAAGTAGTGACGTTTTGGATTGCAGACTTTGATGGAATGGTCTGGGGGCGTCATGTCGCATTTGGAGAGCCCCTGATGCGCCTAAACAGTGGAAACCCCCCACAAGTGACCCCATTTTGGAAAATAGACCCCACAAGGAACTTGTCTAGATGTGTGGTGAGCACTTTGAACCCCGAAGTGCTTCACAGAAGTTTATAACGCACAGCCGTAAAAATAAAAAATCTTTTTTTTTGCCCCAATATTTTATTTTTACAAGGGTAACAGGAGAAATTGGACCCCAAAAGTTGTTGTCCAATTTGTCCTGAGTACGCTGATATCCAATATGTGGGAGAAAACTACTGTATGGGTACACGTTGGGGCTCGGAAGGGAAGTAGTGACGTTTTGGATTGCAGACTTTGATGGAATGGTCTGGGGGCGTCATGTCGCATTTGGAGAGCCCCTGATGCGCCTAAACAGTGGAAATCCCCAACAAGTGACCCCATTTTGGAAAATAGACCCCACAAGGAACTTATCTAGATGTGTGGTGAGCGCTATGAAGCCCCAAGTGCTTCACAGAAGTTTATAATGTACAGCCGTAAAAACAAAAAAATAATATTTTTTGTACAAAAATGATATTTTCGCCCCCAGTTTTTTATTTTCCCAAGGGTAGCAGAAGAAATAGGACAAATTGCACAATAACTCTTGGGGTACAGAGTACGCTGATACCCCATATGTGGGGATAAACTACTGTTTGGACGCATGGCAGAGCTGAGAAGTGAAGGAGCACCGTTTGACTTTTTCAACGCAGAATTGGCTGGAATTGAGATCAGACGCCATGTCACATTTGGAGAGCCCCTGATGTGCCTAAACAGCGGAAACCCCCCAATTCTAACTCCAACCCTAACCCCAACACACCCCTAACCCTAGTCCCAACCCTAACCACAAACCTAACCATAACACACCCCTAATCCCAACCCTAACCCTAATCCTAACTTTAGCGCCAACCCTAACCCTAACTTTAGCCGCAACCCTAACCCTAATGGGAAAATGGAAATAAATACTTTTTTTTAATTTTATTATTTTTCCCTTACTAAGGGGGTGATAAAGGGGGGTTTGATTTTCTATTTATAGCGGGTTTTTATGATTGGCAGCTGTCATGCTAAAAGACGCTTTTTATTGCAAAAATAGTTTTTGCATTATCACATTTTGAGAGCTATAATTTTTGCATATTTTGGCCCACAGAGTCATGTGAGGTCTTATTTTTTGCGGGACGAGTTGACGTTTTTATTGGTACCATTTTTGAGCACGTGACGTTTTTTGATCGCTTTTTATTTCGATTTTTGGGAGGTTAGAATGAACAAAAATCAGCAATTCATGAATTTCTTTTGGGGGAGGCGTTTATACCGTTCCGCGTGTGGTAAAATTGATAAAGCAGTTTTATTCTTCGGGTCAGTACGATTATGGCGATACCTCATTTATATCATTTTTTCATGTTTTGGCGCTTTTATAGAATAAAAACAATTTTATATAAAAAATAATTATTTTTGCATCGCTTTATTCTGCGAGCTATAACTTTTTTATTTTTTCGCTGATGATGCTGTATGACGGCTCGTTTTTTGCGGGACAAGATGACGTTTTCAGCAGTACTATGTTTTTTTATATCGGTCTTTTTGATCGCGTGTTATTCCACTTTTTTTGTTCGGCGGTATGATGATAAAGCATTGATTTTTTGCTTCGTTTTTTTTAAGGGGTTCACTGAAGGGGTTAACTAGTGGGAAAATTTTATAGGGGGGTCGTTACGGACGCGGCGATACCAAATATGTGTACTTTTATTGCTTTGTTTTTTTTATTTACAGGAAGAAGTGTTATGTTTCGGTAGCTGAGGAGTGCAGGTAAAAAAGGCAATACACCAGAGCAGTTGGAATCTATGAGATTGCAGTACCCTGACTAACCACCACAACTAGAGGCAGCCGTGGAGCGTTCCTACGTTGGTCCTAGACGCCTCGTCACAGCCTGAGAAACTAACTACACCTAAAGATAGAAATAGGAAAGCTATCTGCCCCGGAGCAGAACCCCAAAGATAACAGAAAGCCCCCAAACATGTAATGGCGGTTAGACAAGAGGAAATACTGACACAGAAAGAAAATAGTATGAGCAAACGCTGGGGCCCAAACTATCTAAATAGAAAAGGATAGGAAGGGTACTTACTGCAATCCCAGAAAACCCTGAAAAGCACCAACTCTACTAATTTCAAAATCACCTGAGATCACACGACCTCTACCACCTAAATTAGTTCTCTGGTGTAACAAAATAAAAACAGCAGCCACTGAAAAAACTGGAAAAAGCAAAAGAACAAAACTCAGTGGCTGAACTAAACTGAGAGGGCAGAAGCCCCCGGAGGGGACCCTGAAGGCCCCCAAAGAAGTGCAGGACAAAATGCAAAAATATAGCACAAACACAAAAGAAGCAAAAGTCTTATCTGTAAGCAGGAGATGCAGACACGACACAGCAGGCTACAAGGGAAACTGGAATGAAGGATTCAGACCAGAACAATTGATCACCAGCAACCCTGATGGGAAAATGACTCCCTTATATAAGACCAGTCAGTAACACCTGATTCCCAGTCCTCACAATCTTCACTAGCACCGCTTGTAACCACCAGAGGGAGCCTCTGCTCAGAACTCATCTCAAACCCATTCACAACAGTACCCCCCCCTTGAGGAGGGGTCACCAAACCCTCATCTGAGCAACCAGGTCGGTCAGGATGAGTTCTATGATACGCACGGATAAGTCTCCTAGCATGGATGTCCGAAGCAAACACCCAAGAATTGTCTTCCTGACCATAACCTCTCCATTTAACCAAATACTGGAGTTTCCGTCTAGAAAAACGAGAATCCAATATTTTCTCAACCACATACTCCAGATTGCCCTCAACCAAAACAGGGTCAGGAGGCACAGCAGCAGGAACCACTGGCTCAACAAACCTCTTCAACAAGGACTTGTGGAACACGTTATGGATCTTAAATGTCCCTGGAAGAAGCAAACGAAAAGAAACAGGATTAATAATCTCCATGATCTTATAAGGTCCAATGAACCTAGGCTTAAATTTAGGAGATGCTACTCTCATAGGAATATTCTTTGAGGACAACCAGACCAAGTCCCCCACTTTAAACCGAGGACCATCAGTCCTATGCCGGTTAGCAAACCGCTGGGCCTTCTCCTGAGAGAGGGACAACCTCTCCACTACCTGGTCCCAAATCTGTTGCATACGCTCCACAACAGAGTCAACACCTGGACAGACAGAAGCCTCCGTCTGTCCTGAAGAAAATCGAGGGTGAAACCCAGAATTACAGAAAAGCGGAGACATCAAAGTGGCAGAGCTAGCCCTATTATTAAGAGCAAACTCAGTCAAAGGCAAAAAAGAGACCCAGTCATCCTGATCAGCAGACACAAAGCATCTTAGATAAGTCTCCAATGTCTGGTTTGTTCTCTCAGTTTGACCATTGGTCTGAGGATGAAATGCCGAGGAGAAAGACAATTGAACACCCAGTTTAGAACAAAAAGTCCTCCAAAATCTGGAAACAAACTGGACTCCTCTGTCAGACACAATGTTCTCAGGAATGCCGTGTAAACGAACCACGTGCTGAAGGAACAACGGCACCAATTCAGAGGAGGAAGGCAACTTAGGTAATGGCACAAGATGTATCATTTTGGAAAACCTATCACAAATTACCCAGATGGTGGTCATTCTCTGAGAAACAGGAAGATCGGAAATGAAATCCATAGAGATATGGGTCCATGGTCTCTTGGGCACAGGCAATGGCATCAACAAACCACTAGAGCGAGAGCAAGGCTTGGAGCGAGAGCAAGTCCCGCAGGACTGCACAAATTCCCTGACATCACGAGACAAGGTAGGCCACCAAAAGGACCGACTAACCAAGTCTCTGGTACCAAAAATTCCGGGATGCCCAGCCAATGCGGAACAATGAATCTCAGACATCACACTCTTTTTCCATTGGTCCGGGACAAACAATTTTCCAACAGGGCAGCGCTCGGGCCTATCCTCCTGACACCCCTCCAGAGCAAGTCTCAAATTGGGCGAGATGGCGGAAAGAACTACACCCTCTTTCAAAATAACAGAAGGATCAGATAACTCAGGAGAGTCCGCAAGGAAACTCCTCGAGAGGGCATCCGCCTTAACATTCTTAGTGCCAGGAAGAAAGGAAACCACAAAATTAAAACGTGTGAAAAACAAGGCCCACCTGGCCTGTCTAGGATTGAGTCGCTTGGCAGATTCCAGATAGACCAGATTCTTATGGTCCGTAAGGACCACCACCTGATGTTTGGCTCCCTCCAGCCAATGTCTCCACTCTTCAAAAGCCCACTTCATGGCCAATAACTCCCGATTACCTACGTCATAATTACGTTCAGTAGGAGAAAATTTTCGAGAGAAAAAGGCACAAGGGTTACTTTTAGAGGTCTCTGGATCTTTTTGGGACAAAACGGCACCTGCCCCAATTTCAGAGGCATCAACCTCCACCTGCTATGGCAGAGAAACATCAGGCTGCCGTAGAACAGGAGCAGAAGTGAATCTCTGCTTAAGTTCCTGAAATGCAGAGACTGCCTCAGGAGGCCAATTCACCACATCAGAACCCTTTCTGGTCAAATCAGTTAATGGTTTAACAATAACCGAGAAATTACCAATAAATTTACGATAAAAATTGGCAAAACCCAAAAATCTCTGAAGAGCCTTTAATGAAGTAGGTTGGACCCAATCACAGATGGCCTGAACCTTGACCGGGTCCATTTCAATAACAGATGGGGACAAAATGAATCCCAGAAATGAGATCCTCTGTACGCCAAAAAGACACTTTGATCCCTTCACATACAGAGCATTCTCTCTCAAAATCTGCAATACAGTTCGAACATGTTTCACATGAGAGTCCCAGTCATTAGAAAAAATCAAGATATCATCCAAATAAACAATCAGAAATTTGTCCACAAAATCCCTGAAAATGTCATTCATGAAGGACTGGAAGACGGAAGGAGCATTAGTGAGCCCAAAGGGCATCACTAGGTACTCAAAATGCCCTTCAGGGGTATTGAATGCCGTCTTCCATTCATCCCCGTGCTTAATGCGAATAAGGTTATACGCCCCCCTGAGGTCAAGCTTGGTAAACCAAATAGCGTTTTTCACCCTGGAAAACAGGTCAGAAATCAAGGGTAACGGGTATTGATATTTCACAGTAATATTGTTCAAGAGACGATAATCAATACACGGCCTTAATGAACCATCTTTTTTGGCCACAAAGAAAAAACCGGCACCTAAGGGTGAAGAGGATGGTCTGATATGACCCTTCTCCAATGATTCCTTGATATAAGACCGCATAGCGTCATGTTCAGGTACAGACAAGTTAAAAAGGCGACCTTTAGGGAATTTACTACCCGGCACTAATTCAATAGCGCAGTCATAGCTCCTATGGGGAGGCAAGGATGCAGATTTACTTTCGCTAAACACATCAGAAAAATCAAACAAAAAGTCAGGAACATCCTGAGCCTGGGGGAGGCAGAA
Source organism: Oophaga sylvatica (assembly GCA_033576555.1). NCBI lineage: Eukaryota > Metazoa > Chordata > Amphibia > Anura > Dendrobatidae > Oophaga > Oophaga sylvatica. The sequence continues at coordinate 120,636,536 of JARQOD010000009.1, read as the reverse complement.
AAAACAGGAGTGTTGGTATTAACACATTGGCAGCCCCAACTGGTTACAGACACAGATTTCCAATCCAAAACAGGATTATGAGACTGTAACCAAGGGAAACCCAGCACGATAATGTCATGCAGATTATATAGAACCAAAAATTTGCAGCACTCCTGGTGATCAGGTTCAACCCTCATTATCACCTGAGTAGAAAACTGGGGTTTATTCTCAGCCAAAGGGGTAGAATCGATCCCCAGTAGGGGAATAGACTTCTGTAGGGGTATCAAGGGAAACCCACAACGTTTAGCAAAATCATAATCCATCAGGTTAATAGCTGCTCCAGAATCAACGAAAGCCTGAGCAGAAAATGAGGACAGAGAGCATATCTGTCACGCTGTCTAATGATATGTATACAATGTCAGTAAACTATTAATACTGGAACAACACTCTATACAACAAGTAGTATAGCAACATCAGCATGTAAGTATAGAATAGATTTACCTGACACGATATCTGCTGAACTCAGGGTTAATCTTGAGGACTTGATGAGCTGAAACAGGAAAGAGGTGGACCGGGATCTAACCTGACCCTAAACTGGGGTCCTAACTAATCCTCTCCCTTGGAGGTACTGATAATGGTTCAGAGGTCCAAGTCTCCAACCTAACCCTGTCTCCTATCAGACCCTGAACCCTGTAATCAGTCCTAAGAAGGATCCTGACTACCACCAAAGGGATATGGGCTGATCTCAGCTAAATACACAGATTAGACATATAAGACAGACAGGATAACACACGCTTGCATACACACTCAAACACCAAAGGAACATAAATGGTCTGGGAAATAAACTCTAACCAAGTTGAGCTTAGAACAACTAAGGAGCTCACAACTAAAGTCTATACAGATTCATTCCTATCTGTGGTCTGCATGAAGGTTTCACTGGCAACTCCCCAAGCAGACAGCCAGGAAACAGCAGCTCAGCTGTGAGAAGTCAAAATGTGCAACCGCGACGATCTTCGTGGCAATGCACACATGACAGTACCCCCCCTTCTACGAGGGGCCTCCGGACCCTCAGGGCCAGGCCTGCCCGGGTGAGTTCTGTGGAAGGTCCGAACCAAACGATCTGCGTTAACATCAGACGCAGGGACCCACGTCCTCTCCTCCGGACCATACCCCTTCCAATGCACCAAGTACTGAAGGGACCGGCGATTCAGACGTGAGTCAATGATCTTTGATACTTGAAATTCCAAGTTACCATTGACCAACACAGGAGGAGGAGGTAGAGGTGACGGTATGACTGGTGCCACATACCTTTTAAGTAATGACTTGTGGAACACATTATGAATTTTAAACGTAGGAGGGAGGTCCAGACGAAATGCCACAGGATTAATTATGGAACTGATCCTGTACGGCCCGATGAATCTGGGACCCAGTTTCCAGGAGGGCACTTTAAGTTTTATATTCCTGGTAGACAACCATACCAGATCGTTCACATTCAGATCTGGACCAGAAACTCTCCTCCTATCAGCCATACGTTTGTAACGGTTCCCCATCGCACTCAGATTATTCAATACACCTCTCCACACAGAAGCAAGTGACGACGAGAAACGCTCCTCCTCAGGAACCCCAGAAGGGCCCCCCCCATTGAAAGTACAAAACTGGGGATGGAAACCATATGCCCCAAAAAACGGGGACTTACCAGTGGACTCGCTCCGCCTGTTGTTAAGAGCGAACTCTGCCAGAGGCAAGAAAGAAGACCAGTCCTCTTGGTTCTCTGAGACAAAACACCGGAGATATGTCTCTAAGCTCTGATTCAGACGCTCTGTCTGACCATTGGTCTGCGGATGAAAAGCCGAGGAAAATGACAATTGCATCCCCCGACGTAAACAAAATGCCCTCCAAAATTTGGACACAAACTGAGACCCCCTATCTGACACCACATCAGAAGGCAACCCATGAAGTCTAACGATCTCCCTAATGAACACCTGCGCCAGAGTTTTAGCATTAGGGAGTGCAGGAAGAGCAACGAAATGTGCCATCTTACTGAACCTGTCAACAACCACCAGTATGACAGTATTCCCTGACGACGGAGGAAGGTCCGTAATGAAGTCCATAGATAAATGAGTCCATGGACGCTCCGGAAGTTTCAAGGGTAAAAGGGTCCCAGACGGACGGGTATGAGGGGTTTTAGAGCGAGCACACACCCCACATGACGCGACAAAAGTTATAACATCTTTATTAGCATTAGGCCACCAAAACCGGCGAGAAAGGAGATCTAAAGTAGCCTTCTAGAGCAGAATTATGATGTGCCTCAATAACCTTTTGTCTCAACAGATTTGGGACAAACAGTCTCCCTGGAGGTCCTGCAGGGGCGTCCCCTGAGCCTCTAACACCTCCTCCTCAAGCTCAGAAAATACAGCCGACACTACCACCCCCTCCTGAAGGATAGGACTCGGGTCATCCGTTTTCCCGGCCCCTGGGAAACTGCGAGACAAGGCATCAGCCTTTATATTCTTAGACCCCGGACGATAAGTGACGACAAAATTAAACCTGGTAAAAAACAACGACCATCGAGCTTGTCTGGAATTCAGACGCTTAGCGGATTCCAAATACAACAGGTTCTTGTGATCAGTAATAACGGTAACCGGGTGGACTGCCCCCTCCAAAATGTGACGCCATTCTTCAAAAGCTAACTTAATGGCCAAAAGTTCCCTATTGCCGATATCATAATTCCTTTCGGCGGACGACAATTTCTTAGAAAAGAAAGCGCACGGATGCCATTTACCAGGGACGGACCCTGGGACAATATAGCACCCACCCCTACGTCAGACGCATCCACCTCCACAATGAACGGCTGAGATGCATCTGGTTGGATGAGAACGGGTACCGAAGCAAAACATTTCTTCAAAGAGGAAAAGGCTTGGCAAGCTTTGTCCGACCATTTAGAAAAATCCGTCCCTTTTCTTGTCATGTCAGTGAGAGGTTTGATGACAGATGAGAAATTACAAATAAATTTCCGGTAGTAGTTAGCAAACCCCAAAAAACGCTGCAGAGCCTTAAGATCCCCTGGCTGATCCCATTCAAGCACTGCTCTCACCTTTTCAGGGTCCATACGGAAACCGGAGGCTGACACCAAAAAACCCAAAAACTGAAGTTCCTGTACGGCAAATACACACTTCTCCAGTTTGGCGTATAGTTTATTGTCTCGCAAGATCTGCAACACCTGTCTCACATGCTCCTGATGAGACACAAGATCTGGCGAGTAAATTAAAATGTCGTCCAAATATACAACCACAAACAGTCCCACAAGGTGATGAAAAATGTCATTAACAAAATGTTGGAATACTGCTGGTGCAGTAGTCAGACCAAAAGGCATGACTAGGTTCTCATAATGTCCCTCCGGCGTGTTAAACGCCGTTTTCCACTCATCCCCCTCTTTTATCCTAATCAGATTATACGCCCCCCTGAGATCCAATTTAGAGAACCATTTGGCGCCAACAATTTGATTGAAGAGATCAGGAATAAGAGGGAGTGGATACGGATCTCGAACAGTAATCCGATTAAGTTCGCGGAAATCCAAGCAAGGGCGTAGGCCTCCATCTTTCTTCTTCACAAAGAAGAACCCCGCGGCTACTGGGGAAGATGAAGGTCTAATATGCACTTTGGCCAGACTTTCAGAAATATAATCTTTCATAGCCTGCCTCTCAGGACCAGAAAGATTATACAACCTAGCTTTAGGCAACTTAGCATCAGGAAGGAGATTAATAGAGCAGTCATACACGCGATGAGGAGGCAACTCCTGACACCCCTCCTCAGAGAAAACATCCCCAAAATCCTCCAAAAAAGGAGGCAATGTACTAGGCACGACCGCACTGATGACTGTGTTCATGCAGTTGCTTTTGCAAAACTCACCCCATTGGCTTATTTCTCTGGACTGCCAATTAATCACAGGGTTATGTTTAACCAACCAAGGAAGTCCCAAGACAATGGGAGTAGGTAGACCCTCCAACACAAAACAAGATAATTGTTCCCTATGTATTGCCCCTACCCGAAGGTCAATGTTATGAACCTCATGAACAAAGCTACCTTGGCCGAGAGGCCTGGCGTCAATGGAGAATATAGGGATCGGTTTGACCAATACACTCAGATGCATACCTTGAGCCTGAGCAAACTGAGCGTCAACCAGGTTAGCCCCGGAACCACTATCAAGAAGAACAGACAATCTCTCCACTCTCGTACCAACTACCACCTCCACTGGTACAAGGAACTGAGAAGAACTGGCGGATGAAATACATACTCCCAGGTTGTCGTCCACCACACAACCTGGGATTAACAGTTTTCCGGCGACTTTTGGCTCAACAAGGCACGGGATGGACATTCTCCAACAAAATGTCCCTCTTTCCCGCAGAAAAAACATCTTCTAGTCCTGCGGCGTACCGCCAATCCCCTCCTACGAAATGATGTCCCTCCCAACTGCATAGGCTCATCCGAACAGACAAGGGGAACCTCAACATAAGGGACTTTAGTGTAGGTGGAGAAACAACAGGGAGTGGGGTTACCTCACCCCTCTCCCGAAGCCGTCTATCAGTACGGATAGCTAAGGCCATAGCAGCCTCCAGTGAATGAGGAGACTCATACTGAGCCAAAACGTCTTTTAATTTATCAGAAAGCCCATGACAAAACTGGCTCCTAAGAGCTGGGTCATTCCACTGAGTATCTGTGGCCCATCTACGAAACTCAGAAGCAAATTCCTCTGCCGGACGATCTCCCTGCTGTATCTTACGTAATTTTGTCTCAGCAAGAGAGACCCGATCTGGGTCATCATATACCAATCCCAGGGCAGTAAAAAATTGATCTACAGACTGTAGAGCCGGGGATCCCGGAGGAAGGGAAAATGCCCAGGATTGAGGGTCCCCTTGCAGAAGTGAGATAACAATTCCCACTCTGCTCATCACTCCCTGATGATCGAGGCCGAAGCCGAAAATACAATTTACATGCCTCCCGGAAGGTGAAAAATTTGTCTCGCCCACCAGTGAACCTGTCCGGGAGAGCTACTTTAGGTTCAACTCTGGTTTGCTCCAGGGGAGACAAAACTTTGGACTTAATGTCCGTCAGCTCCATGGATAATCCCTGCAACTGCAGAGCCAGCTGGGCTACTGGATCCATGGTAACTGGAGATAATTTTTAGTGGCCAGTGAAAATGTCACGCTGTCTAATGATATGTATACAATGTCAGTAAACTATTAATACAGGAACAACACTCTATACAACAAGTAGTATAGCAACATCAGCATGTAAGTATAGAATAGATTTACCTGACACGATATCTGCTGAACTCAGGGTTAATCTTGAGAACTTGATGAGCTGAAACAGGAAAGAGGTGGACCGGGATCTAACCTGACCCTAAACTGGGGTCCTAACTAATCCCTCACCTTGGAGGTACTGATAATGGTTCAGAGGTCCAAGTCTCCAACCTAACCCTGTCTCCTATCAGACCCTGAACCCTGTAATCAGTCCTAAGAAGGATCCTGACTACCACCAAAGGGATATGGGCTGATCTCAGCTAAATACACAGATTAGACATATAAGACAGACAGGATAACACACGCTTGCATACACACTCAAACACCAAAGGAACATAAATGGTCTGGGAAATAAACTCTAACCAAGTTGAGCTTAGAACAACTAAGGAGCTCACAACTAAAGTCTATACAGATTCATTCCTATCTGTGGTCTGCATGAAGGTTTCACTGGCAACTCCCCAAGCAGACAGCCAGGAATTTAAAGGAAACCAATCAACAAATAATCAATTGCAGCCGGGAGAAACTGCACCCAGTCCCAGCACCGAGCACAGACAGAATTAACTCCCTAGCTGCCAAACACAAAGAAACAGCAGCTCAGCTGTGAGAAGTCAAAATGTGCAACCGCGACGATCTTCGTGGCAATGCACACATGACAATATCCGAGTGACAGTTAATAAAAACTTAGTCTGAACACTACCCAAGACAACTGAGCGTGCAAAACGTCTTCCCCGCTTAGGGCAGACTGAAATAGCATGAGAGGCATCACCACAGTAGAAACATAACCCATTGCGCATTCGAAACTCATGACGCTGTGCCCCAGACACCACTCTATCACACTGCATGGGTTCAGAAGCTGGTTCACAAGGCAACACCATTCCACGCATACTTCTCCGCTCACGCAAACGTCTGTCAATTTGAATCGCTAATGACATAGAATCATTGAGACCAGAGGGGACAGGGAATCCCACCATAACATCCTTTACATTATCTGACAGACCCTTCCGGAAAAGGGCCGCCAAAGCGTCGTCATTCCATTTGGTCAGGACTGCCCACCTACGGAATCTCTGACAGTATAACTCAGCGTCATCAAGCCCCTGATTTAATGCCAACAAGGTTTTTTCAGCTTGATCAGTGACATTAGGCTCATCGTACAATAACCCCAAAGCCTGAAAAAACGCATCAACATCACTCAAAACAGGATCCCCAGGTATCAGGGAAAAAGCCCAATCCTGAGGATCGCCGCGCAGGAGAGAGATAATAATTTGAACCTGCTGCGCTGCGTTTCCTGAGGACTTAGATTTTAAGGCAAAAAACAATTTACAATTATTTTTGAAATTCTGAAACTTAGCTCGATCCCCTAAAAACAAATCTGGCATGGGAATCCTAGGTTCCACAACAGGCAACCCAGCAAGATATGCAGCAATACTCTGAACCTCAGTGGCAAGCTGATCCACACGGCCAGACAACTGTGCAAACTCCATTGGGAGAAAAGATCCTCCCCAGCACCCAGAGATACAGAGGAAAAAAAAAAAAATGCAACAAACAGAAAAATATCTCTGACAACTCTGACAACTTTTTTTTCTTTCACAATATTTTTTTTCCTTCTGTGAGTACCATACAATTTCAATTTTTAGGCCGGTGATACTGTTATGTTTCGGTAGCTGAGGAGTGCAGGTAAAAAAGGCAATACACCAGAGCAGTTGGAATCTATGAGATTGCAGTACCCTGACTAACCACCACAACTAGAGGCAGCCGTGGAGCGTTCCTACGTTGGTCCTAGACGCCTCGTCACAGCCTGAGAAACTAACTACACCTAAAGATAGAAATAGGAAAGCTATCTGCCCCGGAGCAGAACCCCAAAGATAACAGAAAGCCCCCAAACATGTAATGGCGGTTAGACAAGAGGAAATACTGACACAGAAAGAAAATAGTATGAGCAAACGCTGGGGCCCAAACTATCTAAATAGAAAAGGATAGGAAGGGTACTTACCTTACTGCAATCCCAGAAAACCCTGAAAAGCACCAACTCTACTAATTTCAAAATCACCTGAGATCACACGACCTCTACCACCTAAATTAGTTCTCTGGTGTAACAAAATAAAAACAGCAGCCACTGAAAAAACTGGAAAAAGCAAAAGAACAAAACTCAGTGGCTGAACTAAACTGAGAGGGCAGAAGCCCCCGGAGGGGACCCTGAAGGCCCCCAAAGAAGTGCAGGACAAAATGCAAAAATATAGCACAAACACAAAAGAAGCAAAAGTCTTATCTGTAAGCAGGAGATGCAGACACGACACAGCAGGCTACAAGGGAAACTGGAATGAAGGATTCAGACCAGAACAATTGATCACCAGCAACCCTGATGGGAAAATGACTCCCTTATATAAGACCAGTCAGTAACACCTGATTCCCAGTCCTCACAATCTTCACTAGCACCGCTTGTAACCACCAGAGGGAGCCTCTGCTCAGAACTCATCTCAAACCCATTCACAACAAAGAAGTGAATTTATTGGGGAATATATATATATTTTTTATTTATTTTGGATTTTTTTTAAAACATGTTTATTTTTATATTTTTAACTTTTTTTACTTTGTCCCAGGGTGGGACATCACAGTATTTTATCAGATCGCTGGTGTGACAGTGTGCACAGCACTCTGTCACACCAGCGATCGCTCAGGCAGTGCAGCAGGCTTCTCAGTGCCTGCTCTCGGCAGGCACTGAGGTAGCCGCCTCCCTCCAGGACCCCGGCGCCATCTTGGATCCGGGTCCTGGGAGGGAGGAAGCCCTCAGAACAGCGCGATCACATCGCGCTGCTCTGAGGGTCTCAGGGGGGCGCGCAGGGAGCCCCCACCCTGCGCGATCCTCCCCTGTGCCCCCAGTACACCGCGATCATGTTTGATCGCGGTGTGCAAGGGGTTAATGTGCCGGGAGCGGTCCGTGACCGCTCCTGACACACAGTCATGGGTGTCAGCTGTGATAATCAGCTGACACCCGGGCGCGATCGGCTGCGCTCCCCCCGGGAGCGCGTCCGATCGCACGAGACGTACTATCCCGTCCATGGTCATACGGGCCCAGGTACCATGGACGGGATAGTACGTCCGATGGCAGTAAGGGTTAAATCATAATGATAACCCAAAACATCCAAATGACCCTGATGAAAAGTTCACATACCGTGGTGATTTTGGTCTGATAATATGCAGAGAAGTTGACACAAATGGGTTTGAATGGCTACTAAAGGTAAAATCTTCATCTGTGACCTGTTTGCTTGTAATCAGTGTGTGTGCATAAAAGCTGAGTGAGTTTCTGGGATTCAGACAGACTCTTGCATCTTTCATCCAGCCACTGACGTTTCTGGATTGTGAGTCAAAGGGAAAGCAAAAGAATTGTCAATGGATCAACGGGAAAAGGTTGTTGAACTGTATAAAACAGGTAAGGGATACAAAAAGATATCCAAGGAATTGATAATGCCAGTCAGCAGCATTCAAAATGTAATTAACAAATGGAAAATCAGGGGCTCTGTTAAAACAAAACCATGGTCAGGTAGACCAACAAAAATTTCTGCCAAAACTGCCAGGAAAATTGTTCGGGATGCAAAGAAAAACCCACAGATAACATCAGCTGAAAGACTGGATTGTCTGAAAACTAGCAGTGTAGCTGTTTCAAGATGCACAATAAGGAGGCACTTAAAGAAAAATGGGCTGCATGGTCGAGTTGCCAGAAGAAAGCTATTACTGCGCAAATGCCACAAAATATCTCGCCTACAAAACTCAAAACAGCAATATAAGCAGATAGGGTAACCTAATTTACCAGTTAAAACATAACCTTTAATCAATGGTATAAAAACAACCCTTCAGTGCAAGACATATAACATACATACATAAAGTGCTTGTGCTATGTGCATATTAAAAGAAAAATGGATCACTCTCACCCATTAAGATGAGTATGGTCCAGTTTGCATCTCATCTACCCAGTAACTGGGTGTGGACCCCAAGACTGATAGGTGTACCAGCGCAGGAGTCTTGTTCATATAGACAATATTTAAATAGGGGTCTGAAAAAACTAGGGAGTAGTATATGGTTCAGACTAACATTCCCTGCTGTGCCCCTGCAAGACTCCTGTCCTCACAAGGACAGTACCCAAGTATGGTCTCAAACTAATGTACCTCCTGGACCATAAACTGTGTTACATTTCCCAACGCGTTTCTTCCCCTATCTTGGGGATTCATCAGGGGATCATAATATATGGGTATGGTGGGGATATCGCAGTGGCTAATATCACCCCAAAATATAGTTCTCTTAGGTGCATCAATATGCCTGGCAGCCCATGTGGATGAAGATCAGCATATTGATGCACCTAAGAGAACTATATTTTGGGGTGATATTAGCCACTGCGATATCCCCACCATACCCATATATTATGATCCCCTGATGAATCCCCAAGATAGGGGAAGAAACGCGTTGGGAAATGTAACACAATTTATGGTCCAGGAGATACATTAGTTTGAAACCATACTTGGGTACTGTCCTTGTGAGGACAGGAGTCTTGCAGGTGCATGACAGGGAATGTTAGTCTGAACCATAAACTACTCTCTAGTTTTTTCAGACCCCTATTTAAATATTGTCGATATGAACAAGACTCCTGCGCTGGTACACCTATCAGTCTTGGGGTCCACACCCAGTTACTGGGTAGATGAGATGCAAACTGGACCATACAGAACATTCATCTTAATGGGTGAGATTGATCCATTTTTCTTTTAATATGCACATAGCACGAGCACTTTATGTATGTATGTTATATGTCGTGCATTGAAGGGTTGTTTTTATACCATTGATTAAAGGTTATGTTTTAACTGGTAAATTAGGTTACCCTATCTGCTTATATTGTTGTTAAACCTGAGGGTAAATGATATTGTCCTTGAGACATATTGCCTAAATAAAAACTCAAAACAGCACAGAGACAAACCTCAAAACTTCTGGAACAAGGTAATTTGAAGTGATGAGACCAAAATGGAACTTTTTGGCCACAACTATAAACATTACATTTGGAGAGAGGTCAACAAGGCCTATGATGAAAGGAACACCATTTCTACTGTAAAGCACAGAGGTGGATCGCTGGTGTTTTAGGGATGTGTGAGCTACAAAGGCACAGGAAACTTGGTCAATGATGAAGGAAAGATGAATGCAGCACGTTATCAGCAAATACTGGAGGCAAATTTGCAATCATCAGCCCAGAATCTGCACATGGGACGTACTTGGACGTTCCAACATGACAACGTTCCAAAACACAAGGCCAAATCGACCTGTCATTGGCTACAGCAGAACAAAGTGAAGGTTCTGGAGTGTCCATCTCAATCTCCTGACCTCAATATCATTGAGCCACTCTGAGGAGATCTCAAGTGCGCAGTTCATGCTAGACAGCCCAGGAATTTACAGCAACTGGATGCTTTTGCCAAGAAGAGTGGGCCGCTTTACCATCTGAGAAAATGAAGAACCTCATCCACAAAGGACTTTAATCTGTCATTGATGTTAGAGGGGGCAATACACGGTATTAAGAAATGGGGTATGTGAACTTTTTATCAGGGTCATTTGGATGTTTTGGGTTGTTATTATGATTTAAAAAGAGAAAATACAGTAGTTTGACAATAAATGGCTTCACCTAACCCTAACCATGAGTGGAGAAAAAGGTTTGGTGTTACCATTCATATTCTCTGAAAAAAGGCCAAGAAAGCAAAAATTCTGCCAGGGTATGTAAACTTTTGAGCACAACTGTAAAATATAGACATGAGATAGATAGATAGATAGATAGATAGATAAATAGATAGATAGATAGATAGATAGATAGATAGATAGATAGATAGATAGATCAATAGATAGATAATAGATACTGTCGATGATAGATATATAGATAGATAAAACAAATGACGCCAACTTTATACAAAGACTGAAAAATATAGACATTCAGATTCTCCTGGAAACATGGATCAGAGCAGAAAACAAATCCCTGGTTTCCATTGGATACAGGGAAATCTACGACTCTGCCCTGAAAAATAAAAACACCAAACAGGGCCGCTGCTCAGGAGGAAAATTGAATTGGTGTAAAGAGGAGCTCCACCAGTACATCAAACTGGTGAAGAGAGGAGGCAGCCACATGTTGATCAGAATCAGCAGCTCCATCATCACCTCTCAGTCTGATGTCTACCTCTGGGCCACCTACGTACTACCGCTATAGTCAACCTACTTCAATGCAGACTGCTTTGAGATCTTACAAGGAGAAGCCGCCCACTATCAGGCCCTTGGCAAAGGTCTCATCTTTGGAGACATCAATGCCTGAACAGGGAGAGAAAAAGTCTTTTTGATTACTGATGGAAACATCTATTTATTTGGAGCAGAGGAACACAACTCAGTACACACGGAGAGAAACAGCCATGACAGTACAGTCAACAAATGTGGCAAAAAGCTCCTGAACTTATGTGGAAGTTTAGGATTTCATATTCTTAAAGGCCACACAAAGGGAGATTCCTTAGGAATGTGTATAGTAAAGTCCCAAAGAAATCCAACATAATGGTGTTCCAGAGAAGAAAGACACCCTTGATTTGTGCTAAACAACTGCGCTCTTACAGGAATGGATAAATACACATATGTGGGCCTGGAAATGGAGCGCCCCCTAGGGCCTGGGGTTACTCGGTCCCGGGCCGCGCAGTTCTTAAAGGGGAAGTCACAGTAGCAGTGACCCGGTCCGTGGCCCTGGGCGTCCAATAAAATTGTTAAAGATGATGATGGTGGTAGTTTGTAGAGGAATTATTTCGTAACACCACCCGTGGTGTTCGGCTATACATGGCCAACTTTGCGATTCAGATCCACTGAGGCTGATGGTGATGCAGCATAGATGGTCCAGCTCCCCACAGGTAGAGCAGGGCCCCAGGGCAGATATACCAGTCTGTTCAGGTGATGGTGAACATTGAGATGCAGAGAATAAGCAAGGGACACAGAGAAGTGCAGTTTTCTTTACCTTTTACTTCTTGGTAAGTGAGAATGCAATCGGGGATACTAGTTACAGATGATAGCAGGAGTCCGGCTTGCCTGGAAGCATTCAGGGGATCCCCCTGCCAGGTGGGGTTAGAGACCTTACTGCTGCGCTCTCTTTTCTGGTCCTTGCTGCCTGTAGCTAAGCCGCATCCCTCTTCTGCATGTTGGCTTTAACCTGTATAGCAAACAGCGTGAGCCTATCACAGGCACTGTCTGTTCACTGGCAGCCCTTGGCTCTTGGTCTGCTGCGGTGCCTCCAGGTGTTCGGTGTGGTCAGGGAGCTTGCAGTCCCCTGCCCTCCAGATTCGGCTGTCGGAGCATACAGCACCCGCACAGCCCAGGACTCTGGCGTCATTTTTTATCAGCGCTCCGCTCTGGGATCAGTTCTGATGCAGCTGCAATTCCAGATTCCCAGAGCCCTTGTCTCTGCTCCTCTCACCTCAGACCAACTGACTCTTTCCAGAACAATCTCCTTACCTCAGCACTAACTCCTCCAACCAACTGTCACTCCCTTAAGCTCCACCCCTTTTGGTCTGGAGTTAGAACAAGTGTTGGATGCTGTGTATTACCTTGCATGGGGACCTCTTCCTGCTTCCAGGCATGACATCACCACCCTGTAGAGGGAGGCAACTGGACTCTGGGGTGCCACAGAAATTCACCAGTCAGGGAGCTTCTTACAAGGTATAGAGACCCTGAAGGACAAGGCCTGCAAAAGCTTCTATGCCATCCTAAGGAAACTCTACCATCTGAAGCTGCCAGTGAGGGTCTTTCTAAAAATATTCCAAAACATCATTACCCCATCCTCCTGTTTGTCAATGAAGGCTGGAGCCCTCACACATACCCAGACTGGTCAAGGTGGGATTCCAGCCCAACAGAAATATTCCACCTGGAATTCTGTAAGCACCTCCAGGTCCATCAAAGTACATCCAACACTGCCTGTCGGGCTGAGCTGGGCAGAATCCCTCTACAACTAGCAGTTCTGAAGAAGGCGCTGTCATTCCAGGCTCACCTACATAGTAGCAATCTAAGCTCGGATCACCATAAAGCCCTGCTACGTATAGGCGGTCAACACGAACCAGGACCCCCAGAACAGCTCACGCAAACCAAACCGGACCAAAACACCTCACAGCCTGACAAAAGACAAAATCAGGAAGATGGTAGACGAGGGCCAGGACAGACATGCCTGTGACTGGAGAAACAATATCATCACCTCACAGAAACTGAATATGTACCGGAGGGTAGATAGATAGAATAGATAGATAGATAGATAGATAGATAGATAGATAGATAGATAGATAGATAGATAGATAGATAGATAGATAGAGCGAGCTGTATTACTATTAACTGGATGTCATATGAGAACAATGAGGAACATATAATTTTGTAAATGTAATTAATCCTGAAGTGTCCTGTTAGTATTGAGAATCGTTATGCTGAGGTACAAAGTGACAGGCATATCTGGACAGCTATAGTCAATCTTTCTAAGACGATGGCGCTTGCTTCCCTGCACTAACAGCCCTGCTATTTCTGCACATCTCTGCGACACATGCCTGAGCTCATTTGCATGTAATGAGCCCTAGATACATGGCAAATGAGATCACTTTGCATTTTGCTGGGTTGCTATAGATATTTGCTTGGTTGCACTGGAGATTCTATTGCAAGTGTAGAATACATGGAATAATACAGGTGTTTGTCGTCTGGACTATAATATACTCGTATGCTACAACTTATTGTTCTTACGGATAAGCAATTTCTTGCTCTATCAGAGAACCCTGCATGAGTGCATGAATTCCTGCATGGTACCCTCAATTTATTTTAATAGCTACATAATCACACGTTCAGTATTTGGTCAGCATTTTACATCAGTACATCAGTATTTGTAATCCAACACCAGGTGGGTGATAAATACAGAAGTGATGACTGGTGACTTGTTTCTATTACACTTTTCCTCTGATAGTTCCACTCCACTTTTGGAGTGATTTTATATTTAGAGCCAGTTTTAGACAAAGTGGGGCAAAGGTTACAAGTGGGGCCGTAACTGCTAACATATTACATCATCATACACAAAAATTTCAGTTGCATTTACTGAGTTCAGGCTGTTAAATGAGCACAATTGACAATATTTAAGTCATTCATCTATTGCTTTCCTGGCCTCTTTACATAGGTTGATGAAGAATAATGAGCATATAAGAATCACTAATAGATCAATCTGTCCGCATACATGTTATGTTATCAGCAACACATCTGCAATTTACACAGGGCCATGTGCTGTTGAGAACAATGATTTTTGAGCTGGCATACACAATCCAATCACCCAATGAATGAGCAGCATTTTGCTTGTTCATTGGGTGATTCCTGATGTTTTCACCAACGATCTCTCGTCTGCGCTGCCAGTATTTATAAATGTTGATACCACACACATCGTATATATGACGCAAACATTGTATGTTACACACACACATGTACTGTATATGTACATAGCGCACACATGTAAACACAGAGTACATACATACACAGATGTATAGACCGAGCTCATACACATAAGTATACACAGAGCACAAAATACAGACACATGTATACACAGAACACATAGACACAAGTATACACAGAGCACATACATACAGACACATATATTACACACTGTAAGCTTTTCAGGGGATATAGCTCTGGGATCGCCGTCTTGGGGAGACGGAGTGGCATAAAGAGACCATTCACAGACAGTGGTTCTGTTAAAAACTGGCCGCAACCAGTTTTATTAAAGTCCACAGCAAACAGAACATAAATTAAAACAAAATCATAAACATAAAGCCTAGGCGTGTCCCGCCACTAATTACACTTAGGTAGATTTTCCCTTTCTATCCGGGTCCAGACTCTAATAGCCTGTGCCCAAAACAACACATATGTTCAGTAGTTACCAGTGTGCAGCTCACATGAGGCTCCAATGGCGTCTGAAGTCAGATCCAGACTGAGAGAGAGCCCCTTCTGAACTTCTCAAGCAGGTACTTATGGATGCCTAATTAAGCAGCTGTGTTCACTCCGGGTTGCACTGCAAACCTGTCCCAGATAGGAATGGAATGAACACTGCACTGACAACCTATTTTATGCGCCCCAGCTAAGAAACCTGGGCGAGATATACACGCCGTCCAGCACACACCCCTTCACTGTCTCACATATCCCCCCCTCTTCTCCAGACCGGAGGACTGGTCAGAAACTCCGAAGAGACAGTGAACTCTGGACAAGGCATCAGCATTACCCTGTAATTTCCCAGGTCTATGCTCAACCGAGAAATTGAACTCTTGAAGTGAAAGGAACCACCTTGTCACCCTGGCATTCCTTTCCTTGTTCTGCTTCATCCATGCCAGAGGAGCATGGTCTGATTGCAATTTAAATCTCCTACCCAAGAGGTAATACCGTAGGGAGTCCAGCGCCCATTTGATTGCGAGGCACTCTCGCTCCACAATGGCATAATTTTGTTCAGCCGGTGTCATTTTTCGACTTAAATACAGGACTGGGTGTTCTTCACCCTTCACGACCTGTGATAACACCGCCCCTAACCCCACATTAGAGGCATCAGTTTGAACAAGAAACTCTTCCCTGAAATTAGGGGTGACCAGAACTGGTCTTTGACACAAAGCCATTTTCAACGACAGAAATGCTTTTTCTGCCTCCGGATTCCAATTTATCATTTTGGACTTCCCCCTTTTGTCAGGTCAGTCAATGGGGCAGCAATGGAGGCATAATTTGGTACGAATCTGCGATAGTACCCAGTGATGCCCAAAAATGCTTTGACCTGTCGTTTTGTGAGGGGTACAGGCCAGTTTCGAATTGCCTCTACTTTATCGATTTGTGGCTTGATCAGCCCTCTGCCAATCACATAGCCCAAGTACTTGGCCTCTTCTAGGCCAATTGCACATTTCTCTGGGTTTATGTTCAGCCCAGCTCCGCCTATCGAGTCTAAGACGGCTTGTACCTTAGCGAGGTGGCTCTCCCAATCAGAACTGAAAATTACCACATCATCCAGGTAGGCAGCTGCATAGGCTTGATGCGGGCGTAGGATCTGGTCCATAAGCCTCTGAAAGGTAGCTGGGGCTCCATGCAACCCGAAGGGCATCACCAGATACTGAAACAAACCTTCCGGGGTTGCAAAGGCCGTTTTTTCTTTTGCCTCCTCAGACAGGGGTATCTGCCAGTACCCTTTTGTCAGATCGAGGGTTGTAATATAACGGGCACCCCCTAACCTCTCGATTAGCTCGTCTACCCGTGGCATTGGGTATGCGTCAAACTTTGACACCTCGTTCAACTTTCTGAAATCATTACAGAACCTCCAGGTTCCATTAGGTTTTGGGATGAGTACAATCGGGCTACACCACTCGCTTTGGGCCTCCTCAATGACCCCGAGGTCTAACATGCGTTTAATTTCAGCAGAGACTATCTTTCTGCGGGCTTCTGGAAGTCTGTACGGTTTTATCTTGACCTTAGTACCGGGCTCGGTCTCGATATGGTGTTTTACGAGAGAAGTCCGGCCGGGCAAATTAGAAAACCTCTGCTGATTTTTCTGCAGAAACTCCCGTACTTCCTGTTTTTGGTGCACGGACAATGTCTCACCAATGGTCACAGGAGGTAGAGATGGTTTTACCCCTTTCTCTACTTCACCCGAGGCCAACAACGACTCTCTGTCCCTCCAGGGCTTGATCAGATTGATATGATACACCTGGTAGTGCTTGCGTCTCCCGGGTTGATGTACTTTGTAAGTAACCTCGCTCACTTTTTGTACTATCTCATATGGACCATGCCATTTGGCCAAAAATTTACTTTCCACGGTGGGAATTAGGATTAGGACTCGATCCCCGGGGTTAAAAGTCCTAATTTTTGCTGTCCGATTATATACTCTGCTTTGAGCTTCTTGGGCTCTCTGCAGATGATTCTTAACTAATGGCATAATTTTAGCCATCCCTCTTGCATTTGGGCAATATGCTCTATAACACTCTTGTATGGAGTTGTCTCGGTTTCCCAAACTTCCTTGGCTATGTCTAGCAAGCCCCGCGGATGCCGACCATACACCAACTCAAAGGGAGAAAATCCCGTAGAGGCCTGGGGAACCTCTCTGACCGAAAACATTAAGTAGGGTAACAGGTAGTCCCAATCCCTCCCATCTTTCTCTACTGCTTTCTTTAAATATGTTTTAATGTTTTATTAAAACGTTCAACCAACCCATCCGTCTGGGGGTGATACACAGATGTCCGAATGTGCGAGATTTTAAGCAACTTACACAGTTCCTTCATCACTTTGGACATAAAAGGTGTGCCTTGGTCCGTGAGGATCTCTTTAGGAATTCCTGTCCTGGAAAACATATGAAAAAGTTCCCGTGCAATATTTTTAGATGCCATATTTCTTAAAGGGACCGCCTCGGGGTACCGGGTTGCATAATCAAGGACAACTAAGATGTATTGGTGTCCCCTGGCTGATTTTACAATAGGACCTACCAAGTCCATTGCTACCCTTTCAAAGGGTATTTCTATAACCGGCAGCGGGATTAATGGACTCCGGAAGTGAGACACCGGAGCATTTATCTGACACGAGGGGCAGGTTTTACAATAATCCTCCACATCTCGATAAACCCCGGGCCAGTAAAACCTCTGAAGAATTCTTTCCTGGGTTCTGTCCATCCCCAGGTGCCCACCCAGCACGTGGTTATGGGACAAACCTAACACCATTCTTCTATATGGCTTAGGTACTAGGAGCTGACTCACGGCCTCTCCCTTTACTTTAGTGACCCTATATAGCAGGTCATTGTTCATGGCAAAATGGGGAAATTTTTCATCAGAGCCGGGCTCTTGTGGGATCTCATTCAGAACAGTTATATTCTCCCTGGCATGTTTAAGAGTGGGGTCTTGCAATTGCTCACTCCCAAAATTGCCACGGGACACCGGTAGGTCAGGGACATTCTGTTCTAGAGAAACATCCTCCCCTCCCCCAACATCACCTGAAATGGAAATTCATTTTTTTTACAGTCATCATCATCATCAATATCATTATCGTGACCATTATCAGCATCAGCATCACTATCATGGCCATCATCATTATCATGATCACCATCATTATCATGGTCATCATCATTATTATCACATAAGTTTAACGGCCCACTAGCATTGTGTTCCGCCCCTCGGGACTGCGCACCCTCAGTAGGAGCTTCATCACACTGTCCATCAGAAACATTTTTTTTCCAAAGACCCCAAAACAGGGGAAAGTCACGACCCAATATGGCGGGATGCATCAGGTTCTTCACTACCCCCACTTCATATGAGATCTCCCCGAGTTTTGTGACGAAGTCTGAGGAGGTTACTGGGTAGACTTTGACGTCTCCATGTATGCACACCACGCTTAGGTACCTATCTGTGACGAAGTCCCCATCAGCCAGACTAGCATGTATCAGAGTCACTCGACTTCCTGAGTCGAGTAGGGCCTGTACTGGGCAACCATTTATCACGACCTGACACAGCTGTGGGCCAGTCTCCTCGACTAGGGTGGCCACGCACACGGGCTCGGCGAGGAACGAGAGAGACTGTCCAGCGTCACAGTCCATAGGCTCCCCCACTAGTGGACAATTGGCTGAAATATGACCTTGTTCACGGCATCTCCAACACTGTCTCAGGTCAGGGTGTTCAGACGGGGAGACCTTCCTAGGTCTGGGTTCTCCTGGTAGGTAAGTATCACCCTTCCGCTCATACATGTCCCCTCGGGGCTGACCCGGACTATCAACAGCCCCCCTTGCCCCCACAGCTGGAACCCTCTTACCGGGAGATGACGGAGGCCGGGTATTCCGAACTGATGATCGCTCGGACGGCTGGTCACGTAGATAGTCTTTGGTGGCGAAATACCTTTCTATTAGGCTGACCAGTTGATCGGCATCTTTGGGGTCTCCCTGTCCGACCCAGAGCTGGACCTCAGGGGGAAGGGCCCAGATGTACCGGTCCAGCACCACCTTTTCAACCATTTGGGCAGGGGTGCTGACGTCAGGTTCCAACCACTTCTTTACCAAAGAAATCAAGTCATACATTTGTGAGCGAGCAGGCTTGTCTCGCCTGTATCTCCAGTTATGGACTCTCCTGGCACGGACTGCCCTCGTCACACCCAGGCGGGCAAGAATCTCCGCTTTCAACTTAGTATAGTCTTTGCTGTCCTGCTCGCTGAGGTCAAAATAGGCTTTTTGGGGTTCCCCAGTCAAATAGGGCGCGACCACCATAGCCCATTCAGATTGTGGCAGATTCTCCTTCTCTGCCAGTCTCTCAAATATAGCCAGATATGCCTCCACATTGTCATGAGGCGTTATCTTCTGCAGAGTCTGTTTTACCGCCTTCTTTACAGCGGATAATGCCGGTAACCCGGCGTCTTCATTCGGGGACGAGGTGCTAGGAGTTTTTTTTAGTGCTGCAAGCTGCTCCAGTAACAACCGGTTGGTTTCCTGCTGTTGCTGCTGGCTCCGCTGTTGTTGCTGCATGGCCTGCTGATGTTGCTGCTGCATGGCCTGCTGGTTCTGGGCCAGCTGCTTAATGAGTTCCTCCATACTGCCGGACATCTTGGGCTGGCTGACAGCCTTCACCCAAGACATATACACTCCACAGTCTTCTCCACAATAAGTTCAGTTTTGCGGTGCAGACACCTTTTTTTTTTTCAAAGTCTTCAGCCACTGTGCTGCCCGCATTCTCCACCAATTGTAAGCTTTTCAGGGGATATAGCTCTGGGATCGCCGTCTTGGGGAGACGGAGTGGCATAAAGAGACCATTCACAGACAGTGGTTCTGTTAAAAACTGGCCGCAACCAGTTTTATTAAAGTCCACAGCAAACAGAACATAAATTAAAACAAAATCATAAACATAAAGCCTAGGCGTGCCCCGCCACTAATTACACTTAGATAGATTTTCCCTTTCTATCCGGGTCCAGACTCTAATAGCCTGTGCCCAAAACAACACATATGTTCAGTAGTTACCAGTGTGCAGCTCACATGAGGCTCCAATGGCGTCTGAAGTCAGATCCAGACTGAGAGAGAGCCCCTTCTGAACTTCTCAAGCAGGTACTTATGGATGCCTAATTAAGCAGCTGTGTTCACTCCGGGTTGCACTGCAAACCTGTCCCAGATAGGAATGGAATGAACACCGCACTGACAACCTATTTTATGCGCCCCAGCTAAGAAACCTGGGCGAGATATACACGCCGTCCAGCACACACCCCTTCACTGTCTCACAACACATATAATAATAATCTTTATTTTTATATAGCGCTAACATATTTCCGCAGCGCTTTACAGTTTGCACGCATTATTATCGCTGTCCCCGATGGGGCTCACAGTCTAAATTCCCTATCAGTATGTCTTTGGAATGTGGGAGGAAACCGGAGTAAACCCACACAAAAACAGGGAGAACATACAAACTCCTTGCAGATGTTGTCCTTGGTGGGATTTGAACCAAGGACGCCAGCGCTGCAAAGCTGCAGTGCTAACCACTGAGCCACCTTGCTGCCCATACACCGACCACATACACACATGCATACACAGAGCACATACATACAGACACACACGCTCTAAGCATATACACACACGTATACACAAAGCACATACATGCATACACATATACAAAGAACACATACATACAATGTTGTCTCCTGATCCCAGCCAGCAACAGCCAACTATATCTGTCAATCAATCAGGAAGTTGGAATACAGGTGAGTAGGGCACTTCTACAAATACAACCCCTTTAATGTTTCAATAGTTACTCATGCAGTTCCCTTATATAAAATGTAAAGAACAATTAAAAAGAAGCACTATTGTTTAGGCCTTGAGGTATCTTTATGAAACAAATTTTTTAGTTCTGATGCCCCCAAAATGATTATTTTAATCAATCCAGTTATGTCAGCTAATTTGGTGTCTTTAAGAACAAAGTATCAATTAGCGAAAAAACAAAGTGCAAAGTGCCTTCAGAGACTGTGGCATATCTGTTACATGTTGTACTATGTTTATTATGGCAACAATATAAGAATGGTAAAATATACTTAATAGTGTTCTAGGCAAAAATCCAAGTTTCATAAAATCTAACATAAATGAGTGATCCTATTTTGTTGACGTTTAGAGTTCTTCTTTGCCATAAACTCCAAGAATGTGACTCCCATGTCACAATAACGCCTAGCGTTTCACCATATCAAATGAAAACACAAAATCTTATGTCTCACAGCAGTGTTAAAAATAAAATTAAACGTACCGGTATGCCAAACAGGACATCTTTTTTGGATGGTTTATGATTTTTAATATGATTGCTTAGATTTATTCTCAGGGGTTGCCTGCTTAAATTCTTATGGGTATGGGGTCTGTCGATGGCAGATTTTGGAGAAAAAATGATTGGGAATGTTGGTTATCAACATGCCTGTTCCTTTCTTTGGTAGATAATCCGGTGCTGGATCGGTCTAACGGTTGCTTACTCCCTACTCTTTTGGTTAGCTGAGCAGAAGTATAGCTGATGACTGAATTAACATTTGCCCAACAACTATCTCTGTGTGTATAACTTGTTTTAGAGGTCAGTAAGAAAAAGCTCCCCACACACAATAAAGTGCACCTGTCACCTGTTTTGGCCTCTATAAGATGCGGCCACCACCTTTCAGGGCTTATCTACAGCATTCTGTAATGCTGTAGATAAGCCCCCGATCCCACCTGCAAGATAAGAAAAATAACTTTTATTATACTCACCCGGGGGGGCGGACCGCTGCCATCCGGTCCGATGGGTGTCGCAGGTCCGGGTCCGGCGCCTCCCATCTTCTTTCAACGTCGCCCTCCTGCTTGCTTCCTCGCTCCCGGCATCACTCTTCTGAGCAGGCATACTTCTCTGCCCTGTTGAGGGCAGAGCAAAGTACTGCAGTGCACAGGCGCCGGGAAAGGTCAGAGAGGCCCAGCGCCTGCGCACTGCAGTACTTTGCTCTTCTCTCAACAGGGCAGAGAAGTATGCCTGCGCAAAAGC
The DNA here is from genome assembly GCA_033576555.1 of Oophaga sylvatica. NCBI lineage: Eukaryota > Metazoa > Chordata > Amphibia > Anura > Dendrobatidae > Oophaga > Oophaga sylvatica. The sequence goes on along the minus strand of JARQOD010000009.1, from coordinate 120,614,233 downwards.
GCAATGCCAGGCGCGAGGAAGCAAGCAGGAGGGCGGTGTTGCAAGAAGATGGGAGGCGCCAGACTCGGACCTGTGACACCCATCGGACCGGGCTGCATCGGACCGCCCCCAGGGTGAGTATGATAAAACTTATTTTTCTTATCTTGCAGGTTGGATGGGGGGAGCTTATCTACAGCATTATAGAATGCTGTAGATAAGTCCTGAAAGGCGGTGGCTGCATCTTATTATCGGCCAAAACAAGTGACAGGTTCCTTTTAAATGGCTGAATGGTGGTTTCATGAATTATTTGACCAGCAGCTTTCTTGGTTGTCTCTCCCATATACAGGAGCTCTCCTATGTGCTCTATGAGAGATCTGTTGCCAGATATTTCTTCTGGTGGCTTGTCTCTGTAAGTACAAAAGGATTGGCACTCCAAAATCAGATATACTGAATACTTACTGTAACTCCCCCATCAAACAATTGTCAGCAGCTACCATACACATTAGACCAGTGGTGGGAAATTAATTTTCCCAAGGGGCCACATGAGAGACCGTGACTGTTGTGGAGGGCCGAACCAATAGACCAAAATTAATTCTACTCAATATTAATATAAATATATTCTAATATATAATTGATAATTATTAATTAATTATGATAATTGATATTATAAGCTGACATCCCCTATATATTGTTTGAATCCGAGTACAGCCCCTTCTGTATATCGTATGAGCCCTCCAACAACCTCTTGTATGCGGCATGAGCCATACACCGCCTCCCCCATATGCGGCATGAGCCTCACACAGCCTCCCCCATATGCAGCATGAGCCCCACACAGCCTCCCATATGCAGCATGAGCCCCACACCAGCCTCCCCATATGCAGCATGAGCCCCACACCAGCCTCCCCATATGCGGCATGAGCCCCACACCAGCCTCCCCATATGTGGCATGAGCTCCACACAGCATCCCTATACACAGCATGAGCGCCACACAGCCTCCCCATATACAGCATGTCACTCCATCCCTATTCCCTGTGCAGTGTCACCTCCTCCTGATTGACTGACAGCTCGCTTTGCCTTAATTATACACTGGTCCGCAAGAGTAAAATTGTTTGAAAAGTAAGAGGAGATTTTTATATACTTTCGATTGCTGAACTCAGTAAAAATATCGAAAAAATTCCACAAGTACGTTTTTTTCACAAAGGTGTCATTAGATTGTTTAGCAATGGTTTTTCACGGTACAGAAGCAGAGAAAAGGAATTCCTTAATACTTTTCTCAAGACTGTGCTCAAGTGTATTGCAGTGATGTTCCTAGGCTGATGGAAAAATTTAACATTGAGTACAATGAGGGCTAGTGGAAACTATTGACTCATCCAAAAAAAGCCTGAAAGCTGTGCTACTACATAATGCCACCAAGTATGCTTCAATGCCTATAGGGCATCTTGTGTACTTGAAGAAAAGCTATGAGAATTTAGACTTTATTTTCAAGAAACCTAATTCCGAGGCTCAAGGATGGTCAATATGTGCTGATCTGAAAGTTCTCCCTTTGCTCCTTGGACATCAAGGAGGATACACGAAGTACCCATGTTTTTTGTGTGAATGGGGCAGCCAGGATTGGACTCATTATTGGAGCCAAAAGAGTTGGCCAACGAGAACATCTTTGCAACCTGGACTCAAGAACATAGTTGTGGAAAGTTTAGTTAATCCCACTAAAGTTCTCCTGCCACTACTTCACATTAAGCTTGGACTGATGAAGTAGTTTGTGAAAGCTCTGCCGAAAGAAGGAGAGACTTTTAAAAACCTGTCTACCAGGTTTCAGGGACTTTCTGAAGCAAAACTGAAGGAAGGATTTTTTGTGCGTACGGATATTCGGAAAGATGATGTGTTTGAAACAAAAATGAAAGCTGTTGAGAAAAGGGCTTGGGATTCTATTTTGGAGGTAGTTAACCTGGTTGTTTTCAGATTCCCTCCATCTTTTTGAAGACTCCCTCCACCTTTTCGCATTCCAAATGTATTCCATAAATCACTGATAAATTATTATTATTATTTATTTCTATAGCACCATTGATTCCATGGTGCTGTACATGAGAAGGGGTTACATACAAATTACAGATATCACTTACAGTAAACAAACTAACAATGACAGACTGATACAGAGGGGAGAGGACACTGCCCTTTCGGGCTTACATTCTACAGGATGGTGGGGAAGGAGACAGCAGGTTGGTGGGTTGCAGCAGTTCCGGTGTTGGGTGAGGCGATATCTCTGGTAGTGGTGAGGAGGTAGCTGGGTCATTGCAGGCTGTAAGCTTTCCTGAAGATGTGGGTTTTCAGGTTCCGCCTGAAGCATCCGAATGTGGTTGATAGTCGGACGTGTTGGGACAGAGAATTACAGAGGATGGGGGATATTCTGGAGAAGTCTTGGGGGCCGTTGGACTTCTGGTACGGGGAAAGCGTAATGTCATTAATTGTGATAGGTAGGTCAGGTAAGGAAGATCTGTGAGATGGTGGAAAGATGATGAGTTCAGATTTGTCCACATTGAGTTTGAGGGAGGGGGAGGAGAAGAAGGAGGATATGGCTGATAGACACTCTGGGATTCTGGACAGCAGAGAGGTGACGTCTGGGCAGAGAGGTAGATCTGAGTGTCATCAGCATAAAGGTGGTACTGGAATCCGTGGGACTTTATGAGTTTCCCCAGGCCAAGTGTATAGATTGAGAAGAGTAGGGGTCCTAGAACAGAGCCTTTGGGGTCTCCAACAGAGAGAGGGTGGGATGAGGAGGTAGTGTGGGAGTGGGAGACGCTGAATGTGCGGTTGGAAAGGTATGAGGAGATCCAGGATAGGATTATTATTAATATTATTTATTATTATAGCACCATTTAATCCATGGTGCTTTACATGTGAAAATGGGTATACATAATAAAAAACAAGTACAATAATCTCAATCAATACAAGTCACGACTGGTACAGGAGGAAAGAGGACCCTGCCCATGAGGTCTCACAATCTACAAGGGCTGGGTGAGGATACAATAGGTGAAGGCAATTAGTTTGTTCCTTCGGTTTTGTCTTCTTGCTCTCTGCCTCCGCTGGTTTCTGTCAATGACAGTTTTGAGTTTGAAGTGCAAAAGATTGTTGATTCTCGGAAAGTCCGTAATTCCCTACAGTATCTCGTTCATTGGAAAGGTTACGAACTGGAGGAGAGATCCTGGGTCCCTGCTGAAGCGGTATGTGCCGATCATCTGGTCAGGGCCTTCCATCGCAGGTTTCCTAAGAAGCCTGGGGGTCCGGTGGTGTCACGCTGTATAGCAGATATATATATGTGATGTCAGTAATCTATATCAAAAGGGCAACATACTATATAACATGCGCATAGATATATGATAACATAGAATTACCTGACAGAATGTCCAGTGGGTCAATACTGAATCCGTTATACGCTGTCTCCGGCTAGAGGGTGACCGGGGTCTATGCTGACCCTAAACTGGGGTCCTGACTAATCCCTCTACCTGGAGGTACTGTTAAAGGTACAGAGGTCCAGGCCACCAGCGTAAACCCTGTCTCCTATCAATCCCTGCCAACTGTAATCTAGTCCTAAGAAGGACCCTGATTACCACCAAAGGGAATGAACAGGTAACGGTTAATGAACAGAAAGACATACAAGAAAGATAAGAAATAAAGTAAATAAAGTCTTACATACAACACTCACACACAGTAGGAACACCTAAGGTCTCAGAGATAAACTATAAGCTATAAGAGTAAAAACAACTAAGGAGCTCTTAGCTTAAGTATTCTCAGAACCGCTCCAGTCTGCTAGACTACATGAATGCTTTCACCGGCGTCTAACACCCAGACTGGCAGGAATATAAAGGAAACTAATTAGAACATAATCAAAAGCAGCCGGGCGAGGCTGGACCTAGTCTTAGCAAAGAGCTAGGTAAAATTAACTCTCTCATTACCAAACACAAAGAAACAGCAGCTCAGCTGTGAGAAGCCAGAATGTGCAATCGCGACGATCTTCGTGGCGATGCACCCATGACAGTACCCCCCCTTCTACGAGGGGCCTCCGGACCCTCATGACCAGGTCTGTCCGGGTAAGTTGTGTGAAAGGTCCGAACCAATCGATCTGCGTTAGCATCAGACGCAGGGACCCACGTCCTCTCCTCAGGACCATACCCCCTCCAATGAACTAAGTACTGAGGGGATCGGCGACTGAGACGTGAGTCAATGATTTTCGACCCATGAAATTCCACGTTATCATTGACCACCACTGAAGGCGGAGGTAGAGGTGACGGTATGACTGGTGCCACATACTTTTTAAGTAATGACTTGTGAAACACATTATGAATTTTAAACGTAGGAGGGAGGTCCAGACGAAATGCCACAGGATTAATTATGGAACTGATCCTGTACGGCCCGATGAATCTGGGACCCAACCTCCAGGAGGAAACTTTAAGTTTTATATTCCTGGTAGACAACCAAACCAGATCGTTCACCTTCAGATCTAGACCAGAAACTCTCCTCCTATCAGCCATCCGTTTGTAACGGTTCCCCGTAACCTTCAGTCTTAAGCGATCTGGAACTATCAGTCTCCCTGGAAGTCCCACAGGGGCGTCCCCCTGAGCCCCCAATACCTCCCCCTCAAGCTCAGAGCATACAGCTGACACTACAACTCCCTCCTGAGGAATAGGAACCGGATCATCCGTCTTCCCGGCCCCTGGGAAAGTACGAGATAAGGCATCAGAAAGCAACTTTATTGAGCAGTCATATGCGCGATGAGGAGGTAACTCTTTACACCCCTCCTCTGAGAACATCTCCCCAAAGTCCTCCAGAAAAGGAGGCAAAGTCCTAGGCACAACCGCACCGATGACCGTGCTCATGCAGTTATTCCTGCAAAATTCACCCCACTGGCTTATCTTTCTGGATTGCCAATCAATCACTGGGTTATGTTTAGCCAACCAAGGAAGTCCCAACACAATAGGAGTAGGTAGACCCTCCAACACATAACAAGACAATTGCTCTTTATGTATTGCCCCTACTCGAAGATCTATGTTATGAACAGCTTGTACCAAGCTACCTTGACCGAGAGGTCTAGAATCAATAGAGACTATAGGTACTGGTTTGGCCAATACACTCAGTTGCATACCATGCACCTGGGCAAACCGAGCGTCCACCAGATTAGCCCCGGACCCACTATCAAGAAAAACAGAAATCCTCTCAGTTCTAGTACCAATCACCACCTCCGCAGGCACGAGAAACTGAGAGGGATTTGGGGACGAAATACACACTCCCAGGTTAACTCCTTTGCTCAAAGAGGCCCGGGATGGACACCCCCCAACAAAATGTCCCTCTCTCCCGCAAAAGAAACACCTTCTAGTCTTGCGGTGCACCGCCGATTCCCTCCTACAAAATGATGTCCCTCCCAACTGCATGGGCTCCTCAGAACAGACCAGGGGAACCTCAGTATAAGGGACATTAGTAGTAGGTGGAGTCATCACGGGAGGCGGAGTTACCTCGCGTCTTCCCCGAAGTCGTCTATCAATGCGAATAGCGAGGGCCATAGCAGCCTCCAGTGATGGAGGAGAATCATACTGAGCCAACACATTTTTTAATTTGTCAGACAACCCTTGACAAAAACTGGCTCCTAAGAGCTGGGTCATTCCACTGAGTATCTGTTGCCCATCTACGGAACTCAGAAGAATATTCCTCCGCTGGACGATTTCCTTGCCGTATTTTACGTAACTTTGTTTCAGCAAGGGAGACTCGATCCGGATCATCATATACCAGACCCAGGGCAGTAAAAAATCGATCCACTGACTGGAGATCTGGGGAGCCTGGAGGAATAGAGAACGCCCAAGATTGAGGGTCCCCTTGTAAGAGCGAGATAACAATTCCCACCCTCTGCTCTTCACTCCCAGATGACCGAGGCCGCAGCCGAAAGTACAATTTACATGCCTCCCGGAAGGTAAAAAATTTGTCCCGCCCACCAGTGAACCTGTCCGGGAGAGCAACCTTAGGTTCAGATCTGGTTTGCTCCGGGGGGGACAAAACCTTGGACTTAATGTCTGCAAACTCCATGGACAACCCCTGCAACTGCCGGGCCAGCTGGGCTACTGGATCCATGACAGCTGGGGAGAATCTTTAGTATAGCCGGTGAAAATGTCACGCTGTATAGCAGATATATATATGTGATGTCAGTAATCTATATCAAAAGGGCAACATACTATATAACATGCGCATAGATATATGATAACATAGAATTACCTGACAGAATGTCCAGTGGGTCAATACTGAATCCGTTATACGCTGTCTCCGGCTAGAGGGTGACCGGGGTCTATGCTGACCCTAAACTGGGGTCCTGACTAATCCCTCTACCTGGAGGTACTGTTAAAGGTACAGAGGTCCAGGCCACCAGCGTAAACCCTGTCTCCTATCAATCCCTGCCAACTGTAATCTAGTCCTAAGAAGGACCCTGATTACCACCAAAGGGAATGAACAGGTAACGGTTAATGAACAGAAAGACATACAAGAAAGATAAGAAATAAAGTAAATAAAGTCTTACATACAACACTCACACACAGTAGGAACACCTAAGGTCTCAGAGATAAACTATAAGCTATAAGAGTAAAAACAACTAAGGAGCTCTTAGCTTAAGTATTCTCAGAACCGCTCCAGTCTGCTAGACTACATGAATACTTTCACCGGCGTCTAACACCCAGACTGGCAGGAATATAAAGGAAACTAATTAGAACATAATCAAAAGCAGCCGGGCGAGGCTGGACCTAGTCTTAGCAAAGAGCTAGGTAAAATTAACTCTCTCATTACCAAGCACAAAGAAACAGCAGCTCAGCTGTGAGAAGCCAGAATGTGCAATCGCGACGATCTTCGTGGCGATGCACCCATGACAGGTGGCCCCCCCAGAAGAGGAGGTACTGTCACGATTCTTCTGCTCAGTGAGTGACTGTTTTGCTGCCCTATGGAATCTGTGTCTTGCTAAGTTGTCTTTAATTTGATTGACAGCTCAGCCATCCAGTCTTGTGATGGGCGTGCTGAGCTGTCGGTACTTTGATTAACAGCTTGGCTGTCCAATCTGTGACTGGGAACAGCTTGGTTTTCTCCAGGTGTTCTCTGTTCTGGAGATTGCCCAGCTAATTAACTGAGCTGTCTGACTCTTATCCCTGCCAAATGTAGTTTATGCTTCCTGGTGAATGTTTGACTGATTCTATTGTGCTGAGTTCTGATCGTGTTCTGACTATCTCTTCTTCTCCTTGTGCTTTGATCCACTATCTTCTGGTATTTTGACCCGGACCCCGGACTGTGACATGACTTACGCCTTTGTCTTTTCCTTCAGTTTTCTATGTGCTCTCTTGGTACTGACCCCAGAAATGTCTGACTTCTTTGCCTCATGGTCTGCCAGTGAGTAGTGACTAGTGTCACACAATCAAAGTATGTGGCACCTAATGAGTTACTTTTCTCAAGTCCAAGTAGGTGTTAATACTGGGGCATGAACTTCTTCACCATGTATGAGTTGCTATCTGATAACTTTTTTTTAAGTCCTAGTGGGTGTTAACTCATTAGGTGCTGATATAATTTGATTTCTAATATCTTTAGAGAGGCGAAATGTAAATAAACCCAAAATGTTTTATTCCGCTCTGCAGTCGCTATCTCATGGTGTGTTCAGTTCAGCATGTAAAATTTGAAAGGTCCTTTTTAGTAGAATCGGATGATAGTGATTTACTTAATGAATGAACAGTTTTAGTGATTTCAATTTGATAAGTAATTGTGATCTGATTCGAAAGAGAATAACAGAGGTTAGCAGTGAGGTAGAAATCAGACTTTCTGTTTTAGAACAGGGGAAGTGAATCATAGTTTAATGAAAATAGAAAAAGAAGTCAAAAAGTACAATAGAAGTGTCCACAGGAAGGACGTCTGGTCAATGGCCTGAAAACTATTTATAATACTACAATTTTAGAGTTCATAACTTGAACTAAACTTTAAATGACCCGAATTAAAAATACCTTTTTTTCTCCTTGTAACCTACTATCTCACTGCAACTTGTTGTTAACTTAGATGCATTCTTATTATGGTAATTTGCCTTTACATAAAATACCTGCACCTGGTTCGTCTGAATTATTGCTAGTGTAGGACCCAGTACTGCAATTACTGTGCTTTTGTTTGATATGATGCAATGTGTAAAAGTTGCACAATGTGGCCATTATATAGTGTCAGCTACTTCTGCCTGCACATCACAAAATAGCTTTACTCCAAAGTCTGTGCTTAATAGGGGTGTACGTATACAAATACAGTTCATCTATGTGCACAAAGCTGGTAATCAATAAATGGTTTGAGCAAAGTTTAGAACTTCTTAATTACTGGGGGTCCTAACTGCTGGGACCCGCATTGATTTCAACAAAAAAAGCTCTGAACCAAGTGTAGGTCCAGCATTCACACCTCTATTCCATTCATTCTCTATCAGCAAGCTAGAAGTAGCCAAGTGCTGTGCTTGACTATCTCCAGCAGTCCTGTAGAGAATGAACAAAGCCCCATTCTTTGTATTGGTGGGGTTCCCAGCAGTTGGACCCCCAACAGGGAAGCCCCCATAATTTGGATAAATGTGAGAATGAGATCAATATTACAACACAAACATGAATGTGTCATACTTAAATGGAGTCAGTCATTAGGAGCAATCCACCTAAGCCGTCTATATGAACACGCAGGTCACAGGAAGCTGAATAAAATGATATCTTGATATATGTGATTCAAATTTTATCCCAGAGAAATCCACACTTTTCCTAATCTGTAAATGAGCTGTTACAGTAAAGCCCCCGTCTCACACAGCGATCACGCTAGCGAGATCGCTGCTGAGTCACTAGTTTTGTGACGCAACAGCGATCTCCCCAGCGATATCGCTGTGTGTGACATTCAGCGACGATCAGCCCCCTGCCGGGTATTGCTGATCGTCGCTGAATGTCCTGGACATTTTTTTGATCGCTGGTCTCCCACTGGCCAGCACGCATCGCTGCGTGTGACAGGCGGGAGACCAGCGATCCGCTGGTAACCAAGGTACACAGCGGGTTTCCAGGCGTGGGGCTGTGCCTGGAAACCCGACGTGTACCTTGGTTACCAGCTCCCTGCATCAGTGCGCTGGTATCCAACGTACACTGCGGGTAACTAAGCGATGTTACCCGCAGTGTCGCTGTGCTGATCGCTGCCTGAGCTGCCTGTTTGGCAGCTCAGCAGCGATCATGTAGCAACACACCAGCGATCTTGATCGTTGTCGGGATCGCTGGTGTATCGCTATGTGAGACCCGGGCTTAAGATCTATGGGCCGGACAAAGATTTCCTGGAGAATCTGTCTATTGAGCTTGTTTAAAATAACTGGGGCGTTATCAGTGTGAGACATATGAAACTACTTCAAAAAAGATGATATAAGGCCGATATTATCAAACAATTATCAATTTTATTTATGAAACATTTAAAATACATATCTCAAAAAAATATGAAGGGAATAGGAATACACACAGATACATAGTCACATTAAGATGACGCAATCATCAAGATTCCATGCATACTAGCGCTAGATAATATATGCCCAAATTAAATAGCAGTCACATGTGGCAGTTAATTACTGGGGAAAGAAACATATGTGTCTCAATGCAGGCTATAATGCCATAATATAATCCCCATTGAAGTTAGCTCACATCAAATGACAATTGTCACTACTGCACCATGCGCTATTAGAATGCTCACATTAACATCCCTGCACTACTGCCACAAAAATTACAATGAATAATGCCCAATATGGAGCTGCATAATTACCTCTATGTGGCCTGCAGAGCACTACAATATGCACCTCACCAAGATGAGCGCGTCCGCCCCGACGCGCGTTTCGGACCACTCCTTTCTCAAGGGGCCTAACAGAATGTGTCTCAGCGTGTTTAAATACCTGCGTTCACCATGTCTTGAATCACCTTACCGGAAGTGGATATCCCGGACTGGAAGTGACGCGTCAGCTTACCTTGGCAACCGCGACGCAACCCAGGGCCGGCGTCACATGGCAGGAGGAGCCGGGGCGGGCTCAAACGCCATGTAGAGACGCCAACTGCTGGGAAGCACAGCGGCAACAGGGAAGCAGACGCGTGCAGGTCAGGGATCCAGCTTACCGCAACATACCCATTATGAGCCACATAAAAAACATATATTCACAACATAACATAATGCCGGGTACAGAACACTATTAACCAATGGGGCATATGGAGCAGTATATAATTATACAAGAACACAATTTGAATCAAATATGGAAAACGGTTTGATATAGCGCAAGCCATGTAAACAGGATCTTAAGACATTATCACAATATCAATACAATGAATAATAATATGAAGTAGTTTCATATGTTGATATGATGATTGGCATTAATCTATTGAGACACATGGTGATTTGATATAAATTGTATTTATTCTACCATGAGTCTTGGTCTCACCTGCTATTACTCAGTGTGAGACATGTAGATCAGGAAAACAGACTGTCAGTCATTAAATTTTGAGAATGGAAAGGATGTTTGAAAAGCAGCAAATAATAAAGTTGTTATTTTTACAAGCACTTTGTAATGTTACCCATTTAATAAGATGAAACACCCCTTTTAATAAATGAAACACAATAAAACACATTTTAAACAGTGTAAACGTAGATAGTTTTAATGTGTTAAATTGGTCTCAGGGGCTCATGTGGTTTGATAAATTTTATGCATCCTTCTACTGTACATTTACATAGCCTACTAAATGGCTTACCTTGCACTGGAAAATCATGTTGCATCTTAAGCAACGCCTTTTTTGAGTTAAGCCACACCTCTTCCTAGATAAACCACTCCCCCTTCTCAAATGAAGTAAAAAAAAGTGTCTAAACACATGATACATGTGTAGGTAAATTGTCACATTCAGTATAGTATCTTTTTTAATCCAGATCAGTGATGACAAAATAGTGGACTGAGATCAGTGTTGGCCACCACTATGAAATATTTAGGGTATGTGCACACGACTTTTAAATGTGTGCGAACCTGGTGAGTTTTTCAGGAAGATGACTCTTCAATATACGTTTTGGCCTGGATCATCTTTTTAGCATCTTCAAGGGAGCTTTTTGTGAAGTCTTTGTCCATCAGCTTTTTTAATTTAAATTTTTTTTTATTTTGAAAAAACTAATGAGCAGTTTCTGTCACTTCTTTTAACCACTTTGCATCTTTTGGAAATCTGAAGCAGTTAAAGCACCACTATGGCAAGTTCCCTGCCCCTGGTCGCTGCTGTCTTTATCTATCCCCAGCATCGCGCCTGTCAGTCTCAAGCAGTTTGTGACCTGCCGGATCGCTGCAGTGTTTCCTGGGAGATCCAGAAGTCACAACTCAGTGTAAGTCTATGAGAGCCATATCGAGGCCAGAGAGAGGATCTCAGCCTTAGGCCACGTTCGCACCTTCAGTATTTGGTCAGTATTTTACCTCAGTGTTTGTAGCCAAAACCAGGAGTGGAACCATCAGAGGAAAATTATAATAGAAACCCGTCACCACTTCTGTATTTATCACCCACTCCTGGTTTTGGCTTACAAATACTGAGGTAAAATACTGACCAAATACTGAACGTGTGAACGTGGCCTTACACTGAAATCTATGACCGTTACCCCTGACTTCCGGTCAGTCAGAAGTTGCGGTTACAAGATGGCGTGGCAGGACTGGAGCATTGCCGGGAGCCGATGAAGACGACGACTGGTAAGTATAAGACTAGGATCAGCAAACTTAGCTCCAATGCTGCAACAAAAAAACCAACCCTCTAGAGTGGTGCTCTCAATATATGAAATATAAAAGTAATTTTAACAAGTCATTTTTTAACATTGCAGTGCATATGTTCATTCTTTTTGGCATTTATTTACCACTTTTTTTAGGCAGGATACAGAGTGAACCAGTCTGAAAAAAAAATGGTATGCGCATACACTTAGGCCACGTGCACACGTTGAGTATTTGGTCAATATTTTACCTCAGTATTTGTAAGCCAAAATCAGGAGTGGGTAAAAAATGCAGACTTGGTGCACGTGTTTCTATTATACTTTTCTTCTGACTGTTCCACTCCTGGTTTTGGCTTACAGATACTGAGGTAAAATACTCATCAAATACTCAACATGTGCACATGGCCTAAGGCTGTTTTCACCTAGGGCATCGGTGTGCCATTTCTTATTGTACGTGTAGTGAACAGAAGTCGTAAATTCTACATTCCCATTCGCACAGTACATTATGGTGATGCTTTCTGGTTTGTAGACTGCTGGCAGCACTAGTCACACTTAGCAGTGCAGCTTTTGTACTGCAAAACATGGCCGAGGCACCATGGATGAGGATGTGACACAGCAGTAAGTGCCCTTATGACAATAGGCAACGTCTTTTCGTAACAAGCTCCCTTTTGTGGACTCCTGCTCCTCGGCCTCACATTCATGCTAAGTGCAGGCCTTTCTCTCCTCTGGTACAGCGTGTAAGGCTACGGGAGCTGTTACTTGGTTACCAGACGTCACTATGTGTTTAGGCCTTTGCTTCATGCACAAATGTCACCCTGCCATGAATCATTAAATCCCATTTTCTGAAGATATTTTTTGCAGAGTGGGCTCTGCCAGTGAGGATGAAGGAGGTTAAAAATAGCGTTATGTGAGGGCCTCTTCTCTGGTCACAGGTGCCATCACGAATATTGTTAACAAGCGTCCTGACAGTAATATTTAACTATCGTTTTGCTGGACGGCTATACGTTGTCTGCTGGGTGTCATAAAAGAGGCTAGGAGGGATTCCATTTTTTACACATTTGTTCACAGAGATTCTTACCGTGAAGGGCAGTTTTACTTTACTTTCTTTTTATATAGAAATCATAAAATGCATAAAAATAAGCAATGAGAAGCCCTCAAAGTTACAGAAATGCACCTGGTACAGCACAGCGGCTGCAATAACAATGTGTAGTAGCAATGTCATAGTCCTAATATACAATGTAAGGCTGTGCAGACGTTAACATGGTAAATAGTTGGTTCTTTCATAAATATATTACTGATTTTTTTTTTATTTAATCGCTGTCTTGCTCCATGATAGTCTGAAATTCAAATGATTTTGACCCTGTGATGTGTTATTTAGTATTTTTGTGGGCCAATATACTAGTTGTTGTATATACTTAGATGTTTTCGTGTAGAAATGTGAAAACTGTATTTTTGGATTAGTAAAATATTAAATTGTAATTTTAAAGTCAAATATTCCTTAGGGTAGGTTCAGATGACCGCATTATCGGTCCGAGTGTGATATGACAAAATATCATAACAAAACATTGGATCGTACTTGGACCAATGTAAGCCTATGGGGCCATGCACATGTCAGATTTTTTCCTCGGACAGATGTGACTGAAACTGCCCACCCAGCCTGAAAAACACTGGCTGGTTGTGAATGGGCTTGGTTTTGGACACATCGGGATCGGAGTATTTTACCATAAGTATGTGTTCACCTGCGTATGAGCAAATATTTAATAAGAATCTGTTTAGGATCCAAAGGAGCAGCTTTTTGGTGAGCCAAACCAAATGATCCAGATCTCTAAAGAGATCGCAACTGCCCTTTACAAGCAGTGATGAATGCCTTAGTTCATGTGTTTAATATTTGTGACATTAGAGTTAAGATGTTATTTCAATAAAGAGTCCAGGGAATACAGTATATTGCTCAAATGTCACATGATTCCCCCCAAAAAATTATATTATAAATACAGTACTTACCTTAGGCGGTATCATGCTGGTCTCGTTCTGGGGCTTACCTGGTCCTTGTGGCCTCCAGTTCCAGTTGGCGACCTGTCTCAGCTAGTGATTAACTAAGCCGATAACGCCTTCTATTTCCGATGTGTTGAAGACAAGACAGAAAGCACAGTACAGAAGGGACTTTTAGAGCACCAGGACAAGACCAGCAGGGTATCATACATTGTAAATATATTGATCCTTTTATTTTTATAAGAAAAAAATATTTCAAACTATAATCTGAAACCTTGCACTGTATGAATTATGAAATACTAATGATTTAGCCCAAAACTAGTTTTGAATCGAGAATGTATGTTAATATTATGTCATTTTCTACATTTATTGCATTTACAATATTTATTGCACTTTATGGACGACATAAAATGTAAATACATATCCATATTACAGATCTCTTTTTCAGGTTGAATGACTTTTGTGGGGAGATTACAACCACGTTACAAAATCTGATGGTAACTGGACACATATGGAAATAAAGCCAAAAAAAATGGGCAAAAAAAGGTGACATCATGACTAAGGATGCTCGAGGGCCTGAATTATTAGGGAAGGGGGAGCACAGCAGAGCTATGTGTCATAACAAACACCTCTAGTAGCTCTCATCTCATGTCAGTGTGTGTGTTAGGGGAACATGAGTACAGCAGAAATGACAGTGACCTGAGATGAAAGCAACAAGGATGTTTGTAATGACACATAGATCTGCTATACCACTCCCCCACACTGATCAATGTGAGAGAAAAAATGCTGCTAGAGGTGTTTTTAATAACACACAGCTTTGCTGTGCTCTACACAGTAGGTGCAGAGATCATGGAGGAGAGTAGGACTGTGTTTCATTAAAATTCTGTCAAGGATAACAGCCGGGAAGGGTTCGAGCAGATCCCTCCGCTGCCACCAGTTGACAAAGGAATACAACTCCGCTGCCTCCAATCATCATGACAATTATTCAATTGACTGACGAGTGATGGGTGAGGCCGTGTCTACTTCTACTACTAGGCCGGTTATTGGGAAACTTTCAGCAAATGTGTGATCTATACACCTCCGATTCCAGCACATGGAATATATATATATATACCCAAGTATGATCACTGCCAGCTCCACAATAACAAAAGGAACTTCTAGCTGTCACCACCAATCATTTATACAAGCCGATTTGACACCCGTTATAGGTAGCGTATGGCTTCAGGGGTGCGGTTTACAGAGGAAGAGGAACACAGCTATTAATTTTTATATGTTTAACCCAGAGAGTTAGGCAGCATTTATAAAAAATATACAAAGAAGATAAAAAATGAGAACAAACAATACAATATATACAATTACATAAAATAAAAGGGATAAGAAAGGAAAATTACTAAACCTAATGTCACAGAAATAGCTCAGAGCTTAGCGGAGGGAGGTATTCCTTAAGAAAACTTAAGAAAATGAACAGAACTACAGCAAGCTGTATCCTCCAGGACTGACAAATAACCAAATCCAATTTCTGCTTTTTAATAGATTAAGGTTACGCCCACATATCTCCTCTTGGTGAGCTCATGTGGGGGCTGGTTGTGGGATGTGCTAGGTCCTTCAGAAATGTATAAGATCTCCAATTTACAGGATATTTTCACCGCTGGAGGTCCCAGGAGGTCATCTTTTTTATAGCAATTTTACCTTGATATTGAGATGAATCATGACCTGGATAGCATTATCCATTGGACAATATTAAGGAGGGGTACTTCTGGTCTTACGGTGATGTGAGTGAATGCATTATGTTCATCCCTTTGCTATGAATCCAAAAATATATCTCCCATAAATTTCAGATTGATGCAGACCCTAATATTCATCATGGACCACTGCCTCTAAAGTGTTTAAGAAAGATTCTTTAATCAAAGGAAGTTCTTTTGGTTTAGAAGCATACTTCCCTGCCTCTGTGTAAACTAATCTCAGTCTTGGTGTCTTTTTCCAAGCAAAACTTTCTGCTGTAATTACCTGGGCACTATAGGAGGCCTCTACCCTTTAATGTAGATGGAAAATGTCAGCTGTCCTTTCTCATTTCCCCTATTTTAATTAGTTTCTCTCTTCCCCAGTGAAAATTTAGTTTTCCCTATGTTCAATCTAAGGATGATATGTCCCCTCAAGATGTCTAAATGGGTTTTTAATTTTTCTCTATGACAAAGTCTCGCACAAAAAAGCCTATTCTTAGATTTTCTGGAAGTGTTCTTATTTTTCACCTGCCTGGCACCTCCTGTATATAATTGGTCAATATGATGCAAGGAAAGTAAAACCGAGATGAAGCAACGCTCCTTTTGGCTTAGATTAAGTTAGATGTAAACTTTACAAGATAATTTTATAATAATAATTTAATATCTCCGCAACGCACAGGAGAAATTAAAAAGAAAATACGTTATATTCGTTCTGCACCCGCTTCCATGATGGGGCCAATGTAACAGCTCAACTGGTGATATCCTCTTTAAAAAAAATAGTTCATTTTTCTATGTCACATTCCATTAAAGCAAACGAAAAAAGAGACCGGGTTTGGTTATTTATAAAAAATAAAAAAAAGATCTTGTTCAGAAATTAAATGCTTAAATATAGCAAAAAATAAAATTTTTTCATTTAAAATCTAGTAGGCCAAAGAAAAAAATTTTTCCATCAGTTTGACTTTGCAAGATTGAAGCGGCTGTTTTTTGTCAAAAAAGCCTGGGGGTGCCTCAAGCCTTAGCACCTTTCGCTTAACTCTAGTGCTAATTTCAAATGTTAACTGGGAAAAAAAAAGCCTATGCACATGTTATATTTTAATAATATAAATTTTTTAAAATAAGTCAAGCCTTCTATGCAGGGGGAAAGAACTACTGCTGCTTGGGAAATTTGGGAAAGGTTACTTTCATTCGTAGTGGATAGGGGATAGGACCCCCAGAAAAAAAACAAATCTAAGGGAAACCCCCAACGTCAGAACATGGCACTTTTTTTAGCGTTCTTCCTAACAATCAAACATTGGTAAAACAAATCTGAAACTAAAGGTCGAATCCCCGAATATTTTGAGACCTCTTGCATTAGGAGGTAACATACAAAAGTTAGGGACCTCCCCTTGGTACACCCCTTTTCGCAGGGGATGGCAATTTCTTCCTTTGATTAAAATGATGTCAACAAAACCCTAGTTTTTTAAAGTTAAACTACTTTTACTTACGATGGAAGGGATTTTTTGCTTTTATACAACTTTTGTCTGTTAATGCCATTTTGGGAATTCCCCACAATTGCACTACATAAAGGGAGTGGCCCCGATTTTTCTTTTTCTTTTTTTTTGTACTTTTTACATTTTAAAAAAGGGCCCCTCTTCTTTTGGCTGT
>JARQOD010000009.1:120569984-120597040 GCA_033576555.1 Oophaga sylvatica | reverse complement strand
TATATAATGTCAGATCGCTGATCTGACACTTTTCACAGCAGTGCAGGAGGTTTGCCGGTGCCTGCTCTCAGCAGGCACTGACAAGTCACCTCCCTGCAGGACCCGGAAGGACCCCGTGGCCATCTTGAATCCGGGAGCCTGCATGGAGGAGGCCCTCGGAACAACGCGATCACCTTGCGTGATTAATCAATTTTTAAAATTAAAGTTGCACAATGTTTGCAAATGTACTCTAGTTTTCCCCCTTGGAGTGTTTTATGTACAACTGAAATTCTTGTTCAAATTTATGCTATTTTAGAGTATTGTGACTTTTTGCGCTAAATGTTGCAAACAGGTTAAAGACAAAAATAAAAAGTATTTTTGATTTTCAGCAAAATTCATGAACCATGTGCACCACTCCGAAGAATTTTGGGCAAAAAATGTTGATGAATACCTCATGACAAAAAAGAAAAGGGACTAAAAGACCCACAAATGATGAATCAAGCCATATGTGCCTTAAATGTTTAGTCAATTTCATACAATACCCAAATAATAGTAATTTGGTGCTCAGTTACTGCCAAGGTGTCAAACAGGCGCATAGCGTACAGCTATTTGCTTTCTCTATCCCTTAGCCTCCTTCACACGTCCTGGTTATTTTGGTACTGGAAAAAAACAGTACTGGTGAGATCTGTGTCTGTGTGCCATCCGTGTGTATGTATGTGACATCTGTGTGATATCCGTGAGTCCGTGCGCTGTCAGTGAGCCATCAGTGTGACATGTATGGAATGAAATGCAGCATTAAAGATGGTCAAAGATAGAGATAGTGATGAAGAATATGATAGATAGATAGATAGATGATAGATAATAGTGATAGATGATAGATAGATAGATAGATAGATAGATAGATAGATAGATTGAAATATGTCAGTGTGCTATATAATCATTGCTTTGTGTGCTTTTTCTCTGTACTTGTTTATTTTTAAATAAATAAATTAATTAAAAAAAGATGGCATGGGCTCCCGCGTAATTTTGATAACCAACAGAGAGAAAGCCCATGGCTGGGGGCTGATGTTAGTAATCTGGGAAAAGGGACAATATCCCAAAAGGTTCCCAGTCTATTAATAACAGCACACAGCTGTTTGTTTAGCCTTTATTGGTTAGTTTACGGGGGACCCCAGGCAACAAAATAATGTAGGATCCCCCTATCTATCCCCTCTATATATCAAAGGCTAAACAAACAGTTGTGGGCTGATAGTCATAGCCATGGAAGGGGCAATGGATATTGACACCCCTCCCAGGCTACCAACATCAGCCCTCAACCGCCACATCAATAAGATGCTACAAGTCTGGTGCTTTTAGGGTTGTACCTCCAATAGGTGGCACTAGATTTCTTGTCATTTTCCTCTCTGAAGAAACTATTTGCAGACACTGAAAAAACAACTCAAATCCCTCTTGCAAGATGAACTGCAAGCACGAGGTGTTAGATTACAGGAGCTCTATAAGGACGGGAGGAGGGAAGACGTGTAAAAGCATTCAGCACAGTGAGAAACAGGCAGACATAGGAAGATCCTGCTAAAGTTTCAAGTAACTGTTTTACATAAATCCAGTACTGGATTCACAGCTACACACCTCAGTAATGCTATAATGTCCTCCATGCTGCTGCTTCTTTTAATGTGCTGTAGAAAAAGCAATACATCTCTTTGTGTGTGCAGTGTACAGCAGACTTCATAACATTTAGTGTCCACTCAAAAGCTCAGAGAAAGCTGAAAATTAGAGCTAGAGCCAGCAGTGGAGAAAACTGATGAAAATGCAGGATTAAAGTCATATGATGGACAGAAATGTAGGTATTCCTCATGTACACACAATGGCTTATTCTAAAAAGTTACCTGAAACAATAGATACACTTTAAGAGCTCCTAATATCGCTGATGGTTTAACCCAATTTTGACTCCTTACATCAAGCAAAGACAATAAGTGGTTAAAAAAATGTAGTCTGCCGGTTTCCTTTTTCCTCAGATATATAGTCATGGCCAAAAGTGTTGGCACCCAGAAAATGAAGTATTTCACCCAGAAAATTATTGCAATTACACGTTTTGTTATACACATGTTTAGTTCCTTTGTGTGTTTGTATGTATTGGAACAGCACAAAAAACAGACATCATTTCACACAAAACCCCAAAAATGCACTGGAAAAATTATTGACACCTTTCCAAAATTGTGGGTAAACACCTTTGTTTCAAGCATGTGATGCTCGTTGGTACTCATCTGTGGCAAGTAGCAGGTGTGGGCAATATGAAAATCATACCTGGAACCAGATAAAAAGGGTCTGACTCAATCTTTGCATTGTGTGTCTGTGAGTGCTACACTAAGCATGGAGGGCAGAAAGAGAAGAAGAGAACTGTCTTAGGACTAGAGAACCACAATTGTGCAACAATATCAACAATTCAAGTTTACAAGTCCATCTTCAGAGATCTTGATGTTCCTTTGTCCACAGTGTGCAACATAATCAAGAAATTTACAACCCATGGCAATGTAGCTTTCTCTCCAGAGAAAAATTGCTGAAAGTTTTCAGCACAGGATAGTCCGGATGGTGGATGAGCAGCAATCAAGTACAAAATAAATTAAATCTGTCATGCACACTCAGGGTGCATCAGTGTCAGCGCAAACTATCCCTCAACATTTGAATGAAATGAAACGCTATGACAAGAAAACCCAGGAGGTCCCCATTGCTGCCACAGAGACATAAAAAAGCAAGATGCAGTTTGCCAAAATGTACATGAGTATGCCAAAATATGTCTGGGAAAATGTCTTGTGGACAGATAAGACCAAGATGGAGCTTTTTGGTAAAGCACATCATTCTACTGTTTACTGAAAAGGGAATGAGGCCTACAAAGAAAAGAACATGGTACCTACAGTCTATTATGGTGGAGGTTCACAGATGTTTTGGATTGTTTTACTGCCTCTGGCACTAAGTGCCTTTACTGTGTGCAAGTCATCATGAAAGCTGAAGACTGGGTGGCAATGTAGTGCCCAATGCCAGAAAAATGGGTATGCATCCTAGGTCATGGGTCTTCCAGCAGGACAATGACCCCAAACATACTTCAAGAAGAACCCAGAAGTGAATGGAAACAAAACACTGGAGAGTCCTGAAGTGGCCAGAAATTATTTAAATTCCACCTGTGGAGAGATCTTAAAATTGCTGTTGGAAGAAGGCTCCCTTCAAATATGAGAGACCTGGAGAATTTTACAAAGGAAGAGAGGTCCAAAATTCCAGTTGAGGTGTAAGAAGCTTGTTGATGGTTATAGGAAGTGATTGACTGCAGTTATTTATTCCAAAGGGTGTGCAACTAAATATTAAGTTGAGGGTGACAACAATTTTGTCTAACCCACTTTTGGGTTTTTGTGAAATTATGTCCATTTTGCCTTTTTTCTCATTTTTTTGTGTTATTTTGTTTGGACTTACTAGATGGACTTAAAGTCTTCCTTCAACCTTAATAACTATATTCTAATACACACAAAGGAAATAAACATGTGTTTAAGAAAACATGTAATTACAATAATGTCTGTATATTGGATATCAGACTTTACACAGACTGCTTTTTTTCAGACAACTTCACGCTATTGTCTATGGTTGTCTTTTAGCAGTGTTCAGGTAAATAGATTTTGGCCTCGGTCTGATGAATGTTCCAATAATTGATTGTTGCCACAGTCATCTGAGCTGTCCGAATTAATACTAAATATTTTACAGGAAAAATTTGCTATTCTCAAAAATGAGGTCCTCTCTGATGAAAGCAGTGATATGAGAGTGGATTTGTATGTGAAGTGGATATAATCTATAAATACATGATGCTGATGCCAGATAGCCCAACTTTATATTTATTCATGGGTCATTCGTAATGTGTAATAGGAGATTATTTTCCATTTTTACAGAAGAATAAGAATTTCACTAGAATATAACAATAACAAAAAATGAAGCAGTGATAATAATTTCTATAATTTCTCGATAACATGATCATAATAGTTAATTATCTATTAATAGGTTATTCCCATCGCCGTCTTTCCTAGCAATTATGGGAATAACAGCATCTAGGACCACGAGAGATGAGATTATGGAAACAGTTGAGCACAGATACATAACTCCCATAGAAATCTCGGAGGGAGGGTAGAGAAGGACCCAACAGGGATCAGCTCTCTGGCACCACAACTTGCCCCAGGTCAGTCAGGGAACTGCACCGAGGGCAAATAGTCGCCAGAAAGGCTTCACTTATAGGTACGAGTTATTGAGGCGCTCCCAGTGAAGGGGGATATATATCACCAGTCCATTCCCTGTAGACTTTGAGCCTCCACAAGCAGGGTCCTCTCTCCTTCTGTACCTGTGTGTGCCTTGTATTGCTCATGATTATTGTACAGTTAGGTCCATAAATATTTGGACAGAGACAACATTTATCTAATTTTGGTTCTAGACATTACCACAATGAATTTGAAACAAAACAAATCAGATGCAGTTGAAGTTCAGACTTTCAGCTTTCATTTGAGGGTATCCACATTAAAATTGGATGAAGGGTTTAGGAGTTTCAGCTCCTTAACATGTGCCACCCTGTTTTTAAAGGGACTAAAAGTAATTGGACAAATGACTCCAAGGCTATTTCATGGACAGGTGTGGGCAATCCCTTTGTTATGTCATTCTCAATTAAGCAGATGAAAGGGCCGGAGTTGATTTGAGGTGTGGTGTTTGCATTTGGAAGGTTTTGCTGTGAAGGAAACATGCGTTCAAAGGAGCTCTCCATGCAGGTGAAACAAGCCATCCTTAAGCTGCAAGAACAGAAAAAAACCCATCCAAGAAATTGCTACAACATTAGAAGTGGCAAAATCTACAATTTGGTACATCCTGAGAAAGAAAGAAAGCACTGGTGAACTCATCAATCCAAAAAGACCTGGGAGCCCACGGAAGACAACAGTGGTGGATGATCGCCGCATACTTTCTTTGGTGAAGAAGAACCCGTTCACAACATCAACTGAAGTCCAGAACACTCTCAGTGAAGTAGGTGTATCTGTCTCTAAGTCAACAGTAAAGAGAAGACTCCATGAAAGTAAATACAAAGGGTTCACATCTAGATGCAAACCATTCATCAATTCCAAAAATAGACAGGCCAGAGTTAAATTTGCTGAAAAACACCTCCAGAAGCCAGCTCAGTTCTGGAAAAGTATTCTATGGACAGATGAGACAAAGATCAACCTGTACCAGAATGATGGGAAGCCAAAAGTTTGGAGAAGAAAGGGAACGGCACATGATCCAAGGCACACCACATCCTCTGTAAAACATGGTGGAGGCAACGTGATGGCATGGGCATGCATGGCTTTCAATGGCACTGTGTCACTTGTGTTTATTGATGACATAACAGCAGACAAGAGTAGCCGGATGAATTCTGAAGTGTACCGGGATATACTTTCAGCCCAGATTCAGCCAAATGCTGCAAACTTGATTGGACGGCGCTTCATAGTACAGATGGATAATGACCCCAAGCATACAGCCAAAGCTACACAGGAGTTCATGAGTGCAAAAAAGTGGAACATTCTTCAATGGCCAAGTCAATCACCAGATCTTAACCCAATTGAGCATGCATTTCACTTGCTCAAATCCAGACTTAAGAGGGAAAGACCCACAAACAAGCAAGACATGAAGGCTGCGGCTGTAAAGGCCTGGCAAAGCATTAAGAAGGAGGAAACCCAGAGTTTGGTGATGTCCATGGGTTCCAGACTTAAGGCAGTGATTGCCTCCAAAGGATTCGCCACAAAATATTGAAAATAAAAATATTTTGTTTGGGTTATGTTTATTTGTCCAATTACTTTTGACCTCCTAAAATGTGGAGTGTTTGTAAAGAAATGTGTACAATTCCTACATTTTCTAACACATATTTTTGTTCAACCCTTCAAATTAAACGTTACAATCTGCACTTGAATTCTGTTGTAGAGGTTTCATTTCAAATCCAATGTGGTGGCCTGCAGAGCCCAACTCGCGAAAATTGTGTCACTGTCCAAATATTTCTGGCCCTGACTGTACTTGTCTATATTTGCCCCTTTCACATGTAAAGCGCCATGGAATAAATAGCGCATAAAAATGTATACTAATAATAGTAATTTACAGGAATAATGTAGTACAGTGAGCTTTGCTGTTTCCGCAAATTGGGAGTAACGCTAACAGCATTCATTTCTATGGGAGTTATGCAAACAATGTGGCACAGTAGCACTAGGATGTTTCTCTAACCCTGCCTCTGGTAGCCAGCACCCAGAAGTAGTTATTCCCGTCTTGGCCAGGTAAGGTAGTACTGTGTGTGACCGCTGATGCTGAAAAGGAGCTCTGGGAACCAGTTTTGACCCAATTTTGCAACCAGAAGAAGAAAATGAGGCTGCCCATGGGTATTACTTCCTCTACCAAAGTGTGTGAGAATTACAAAAAAACACAAATCAACATTTATTTTAGGCTTTGATACAGAAAACCACTTGCATATTTGGCTACCTCTTTTTTTTTCCCGGTTGGGATCTCAGTAGCGCATATACGCGCTAGCTTCCCATCTTACCTACTTCCCTCCAGCTGCATTCATTTCTATAGAATTTTCCTCTGCCAAATACAGCAGCTCAGAAGCAGTCCCACAGTGCCCCAGCCCATGTACAGGCCAGCCTGGCAGCAGTCAGGGATAATGTTGAGTATAACCCTTTAATTAGGTGCCATAAGGGTGTTACAGTTGGATCTTTACTATTCTCTGTAACACTTTCTAGTATTATGTAATCACTGTAATGTTATGTAGGAAATGCATTTTCACATGGACACAATGTATTGGGCCTCTATTCCAGTACTGTATGATGTGGGCAGTGGATGGTGGCACCAGGGCTGCCACTAGGAATTTCGGGGCCCCATACTGGCAAAATTTTTGGGGCCCCCATGAGACTCCGCCCAGGCTCCACCCAGCCCCGCCTCCATTCCTCGAACTGTCCACAGTCCCACCGCTCTCTCTTGTAAAAACTCCACCAATCACACATTAACAGTTCCATCACCAGATCACACATATAACCAGCAGCTCTTGCTTTGACCAAAAGATTTTTTAAGCCGCCACCATAACATGGTAGAATCTTTTGGCTGAGCTCTACTCTACTGTAACATATTAAATACTTGTTAAAATATCCAATACAATTTAGGCATATTTTTATTTATTTTTCAATTTTTAAAATGACCAATAATATCACATACAAGGAACAAATACCGCCACACCATGTCCAGGCCACATACTACCACCACAGTGACTGAATAATATCACATACAAGGAACAAATACCACCACACCATGTCCAGACACCATATTACCACTACAGTGACCGAATAATATCACATACAAGGAACAAATACCACCGCACCATGACCAGACCACATATCACCACCACAAAGTGACCAAATAATAGCACATACAAGGGACAAATACCGCAACACCATGTCCAGACCACATATTACCACCACATAGTGACTGAATACTACAATACTGATCAGTAATAAAAAAAAACACAATACTATCACCATAAGTGCCATTATACACAGGAGATCTGTGCCTAATATGCAGTGTCTGTGTACAGGTAATACAGTGATCAATGACATTATACACAGGAGCTCTGTATATAGTGTATAATGTATAGGTAATACAGTGATCACTGGTGGCATTATACACAGAACTTCTGTATATAGTATACAGTGTATAGTGTCAGTGTATAGGTAACACACTGACTCACCAGTGACGTTTCTAGGTGAAGTCTTTCATCTTTGCTTTTCATCTTTCATCCAGCACAGACCGCCATCACATCTTCCAGCCAGGGCTCATCTCTGCAGGAAATAACACAGTTATCTAGAGCTCCACTTGCAGAACACATTTATTTTTTTCCCAACTTCTAAACTACACCACATGAAGAAAAAAAAGGTGACATAGTATCACTCTGCACAGTAACAGGACTTCCCCCCATTTAAAACAGTATCTTCAAAAAACAAAATAAATACATCACTGCAGTAATAATATTCCTTAATTAGCCCCTATGGTAATACTATCCCCCATCCTGGCCCCTGTGTGTCTCATTCCTGGCTCCAGCCATATTTTCTCTCATCCTGCCCTCATGAGTATCTATTCTGCCCCATATGATCTCCCCATCCTGCCCCATCTGTCTCCATCGTATCCATCCTGCCCCATGATCCTGCATGATCTGTCTCCAACCCTGCCCCATCTGTCTCCAACCCTGCCTCATCTTTCTCCAACCCTGCCCCATCTGTCTCCAATCCTGCCCCCATTTCTCTCATCCTGCCCCCATGTCTCCAATCAAGCCCCGTGTCTCCATTCTGTCCCCTGAGTCTCCAATCCTGCCCCTTGTGTCTTCAATCCTGCCCCATGTCTTTCATAATGCCCCCTGTGTCTCCATTCTGCCCCGTGTCTCCAATCATGCCCCCTGTGTCTCCAATCATGCCCCCTGTATCTCCAATCATGCCCCCTGTGTCTCCAATCATGCCCCCTGTATCTCCAATCATGCCCCCTGTGTCTCCAATCATGCCCCTTGTATCTCCAATCATGCCTCCTGTATCTCGAATCCTGCCCCATGTCTCCAACCCTGCCCCATCTCCATCCTGCCCTGTCATGATTTGGCAGCCGAGGAGGACAGTAACAAAAATAGCCAAGGCAGTCAGACACCCAGAGAGGTTGGTAACTAATGGATTGCAGACCCCTAAACTAACCGCACAACTAGAAGCAGCCGTGGGACGTACCTACGATGACCTAGATGCCTCGACACAGCCAGAGAGTTAGCTAAGCCTAAAGATAGAAAGGGGAAAGCTAACTGCCCCGGAGTAGCACCCCAAAGGAATTGGTAGCTCCTACACATATATTGGCGGTGAGACAAGATGAAATACAAACGCAGGCAGAAAATAGAATAAGCAAACGCTGGGGCCCAAAACTATCTAGATAGGACAGGACAGGAAAGAATACTGTCTGCAATCCAGCAAAACCCTAGGAAAAATTCCAACACTTCTGATTCCAAAAATACTGAGACCACATGATCTCTCCCCCGCTAGATCAGAACTCTGGTGTGAACAGGCAGCTACCCAGCAGCCACTGAAATAACAGGGACTGAAAAAATAAACCGAGATAAATGAGAAACAGAGAGCAGCGCAGGCCCCAGCAGGGGGACCTGGCTGACCTAACTCAGAAGGGCAGAAAAACAAAAGAAAACAAAACCACAGAAACAAGCAGAAAATAACTTATCTGAAAGTTGCAGGAGACAGCAGAAAGCAAGCTGACTTCCAAACTGGACCAGGAGGAAACAACTAATCACCGGCGAGGATCATGGGAAGGCTACTCCCTTAAATCTCCCCAGTCATCACTCCCAGATTGCCAATCGTCCGCAGCTGAATCCTCAGCTGAAGGGCCTCTGTCAGTCAAGGTAGCTTCAACACCATCAGCAGCCACCAGTGGGAGCCCCAACTCAGAATCCAGAGCGTTCACAACACTGCCTCCTGTGTCTCCATTCTGCCCTGTGTCTCCAATCCTGCCCCCAGTGTCTCCAATCCTGCCCCAGTGTCTCTAATCATGCCCCCAGTGTCTCCAATCATGCCCCTGTGTCTCCATTGTTCCTATATCTCCATTCTGTCCTGTGTCTCCAATCCTGCCCCCAGTGTCTCCATTCTGCCTTGTGTCTCCAATCATGCCTCCAGTGTCTCCAATCATGCCCCCATGTCTTTTATCCAGCCCCGTGTCTCCATTCTGCCCATGTCTCCATTCTGACCCGTGTCTCCATTCTGCCCCCAATGCCTCCAATCATGCCCCCTGTGTCTCCAATCCTGCCCCAGTCTCTCCAATCCTGCCCCTGTGTCTCCAATCATACCCTCTGTGTCTCCAATCATGCCCCCAGTGCCTCCAATCATGCCCCCAGTGCCTCCAATCCTGCCCCCAGTGCCTCCAATCACGCCCCCAATGTCTCCAATCTACCTCGTGTCTCCATTCTGCCCCCTGTGTCTCCATTCTGCCCCAGTACCCCCAATCCTTCCCCAGTGTCTCTAATCATGCCCCCTATGCCTCCAATCATGCCCCCAGTGCCTCTAAACATGCCCCTTGTGCCTCCAATCATGCCCCCTGTGTCTCCAATCCAGCCGCCTTGTCTCCATTCTGCCTCTGTGTCTCCATTCTGCCCCATGTCTCCAATCATGCCCCATGTCTTTCATTCTGCCCCCTGTATCTCCAATCCTGCCCTGTCTCCATCCTGCCGCCCCCGTCTTGACGCTTTCAATATTAATTAAAAAAACAAAAACCTTTCCTCTCACCTTGCCGCGCTGCAGCGACGAGCGATCTGTACCCCAACGAGAAAGCGCACACTCGCCGGCGACTGACAATGACATCAGGCACCGCCGACGTGTGCCCTGACATCAGCTGCCAGCCTCCGATTGGCTGGCAGCTTTAACTATTGCCGTGCGGGCACGCACGGCAATAGAGTAACTGAACCTGCGCCCTGGACGCAGGTTCAATTACTTGATCGGCAGAATGCTGCCGCTGGGGGCGGGGCAGTGGAGCCCAAAGGGTAGAGGTGACGGGTCCCGATGCGGGCCCCCTCTGCTGATAGGGCCCCATACGCCAGTCAGGGCACTAATGCCCTGATGGTGGCCCTGGGTGGCACCATTTACAGTTTGTATTATTGGGAACATCAATTTACGGTTCATAAGAGCAGTGAGAATGGCTATACTGATAGTAAGGCCGGGTCACACTAGCGTAGAACACGGACGAGTGCTATGTGAGAAAACATCGCATAGCATTTGTACCAGTGTTAATCAATGGGGCAGCTCACATCACCATTTTTTTTCTCGGGCATATTCAGCGTGTGTGTCAAATTGCAGCATGCTGCGAATGTCACCGACATTCTTTATTTTTTAATAATAATCTTTATTTTTATATAGCGCTAACATATTCCGCAGCGCTTTACAGTTTGCACACATTATCGTCGCTGTCCCCGAAGGGGCTCACGATCTAGATTCCCTATCTGTATGTTTTTGGAGCGTGGGAGGAAACCGGAAGAAACCCACGCAAACACGGGGAGAACATACAAATTCCTTGCAGATGTTGTCCTTGGTGGGATTTGAACCTAGGACTCCAGCGCTACAAGGCTGCAGTGCTATCCACTGAGCCACCATGCTGCCCATGTTCAGCTGAGTCTCGGCTCACTCGCACTCATATAAGTCTAATGGTGCGAGTGACAGAGCGCACATCACTCGGATATCATCCGAGTGCTGTGCGATATACACTGACCCCGACAATGGAGGAGATGGAGAAATTAGTTTCTCTGCCTCCTCCACAGCAGTGCTGCGATCCGCTCTGTGCGAGAGGCTTGGAGCACAGTTGCATGACACTCGGCTCCCGCTCGCAGCAGAGCAGGAGCCGAGGGTCATTAGCATATCGAATCTGATGCTCTCGCATCGGATGCCATATGCTAGTGTGACCCCGGTCTAACAGTCACAATCAGTCAATTTGTGCTTAAAGAGGCTGTTCACTTTGGACAATTAAAGAGAATCTGTCAGCAGGTTTTTGCTACCTCATCTAAAAGCAGCAAGATGCAGGGACAGAAACCCTGATTACATCGATGTATGACTTGCTAATCTGCTTAGTTTATTTTTTATAAAATCACTGTTTTATCATTATCACTGGAGGATTACTTGGCAGAAAGCTACCAATCAGTGGTGGGGTTATACAGAGTCAGCATTCAGAAAACTGCTAGATCAAACAGTCTTTAATCAAAACTACAGCAACTAGTAAAGTATGAGATACATCGTTGGAATTAGGATCTCTGTCCCTACATCATGCTGCTCTCAGATGGAGTAGCAAAAACCTGGCTACACTATCCCTTTAATACTTATTTAAACAGTTCCTTGAAAATGAGTGGATCACAAAGTGTCCCTTTACTGACACTCCCAATGATCTGGAGCAAAACGTAAGTGTTACATTTAAGGCTAAGTTCACACTGGGTGTTATTGCTTTTTTTTTATGCTTTTTATGCACATTTTCAGCTGCTTTTTACAGTACCAGCAAAGTCTATGAGATGTCAGAAATTTCATACACATACATTGCTTTTTATTGGCATCAGGATTTTATGCTTTGTATGTTTTTTAGACATAGAGCATGTCACTTCTTTCAGTGTTTTTTCATTGTTTTTCACCCATTGACTTAAATGGATGGTGAAAAATGCTGAAAAACCCACCAAAAACGCAGGTATCATGTTTTGCTGCATTTTTTTGTGCTAACACCTGATTCTATGGAATAGAACTTTTTTTTCAGCACTAAACTATCAGCATTCACAAAAAACAAATCTAGCATGCAAAAACCTCCTTAAAAAACGGACAAAAAACGCAAGAAAAAAATAAGGAAAACCAAGGAAAACATGCTTTTTTCTACAAATTCTTTCCTGTCAAGAGATTATGCTGCAGAAAAAAAAAAAACGCTGAAAAAAAAATGCCTAGTGTGAACTTACCCTTAGTGTTACATTTTCTTACAGTGCCACCACCTGGGAATCCAAGCACTACACACTGCCCATTCAAAGCAATTGCAATCTTATAAACTGGACCACCCCTTTAAACTTGCTTGATATTGGTGCTTAAAATTGGGATATACATGTTGCATACATTTTTATCAATTAAGACTTTATTTGTCATATACTGACAAGGAAACGTCTATGAAAGCAGTGTGATAAATATAGATGGGAGCATTTGAGTTGATGATGTTATTATTGAACATGAGATGTTTCTTGTGCTGTAGTGAGATCACAAGCGATTCTCTACCGCCACCAATAAAAATGGAACGCCTGCGATTTTCTGCTTTAATGAAATGTGACTGCTGCGGATTTTGTTATTACTTTGGTATCCATTTGCACACGGGGCCCAGATCTCTCCCCCACCCAACACCCTGCGGCCCCGGCGCATGAGGTCTGATGAGATGTGACAACGTAAAATGCAACATTTCCTGAAAATGGGCAGAAATTCCAAGTTGAAAAGATCCCAGAAATGATGACAGAAAACTGCACTGTTTCTGTAAAACTTGTAAAGGAAAAGTCAGAGCAGCAAATTTGGAGGATAACGAATAACGTCATGAGATAGACACATAGAAGACAAATAAGGAACACGTCACGCCAAATTTGCCCATGGTTCAGAACATCCTGTCAAATGCCAAGCCAATGTCCCTCTCATTTTTATTTTCTTTTTCTTGCAATGTATTTTCTTCAAGTAAACAATCAACAGAAAAATTGTCAGGTCAGTTGAAAAGTAAGCATATCTCTGTTAGTAGAAAGAAATGCCCTTCATGGCGCTCATGTCAACCACAGACCTCCGTAAAAAAAATGTTATAAGGTATAATAATATAACAAAGGGTTGTATATATATATATAATCTCTAGTCTTTATTTTTAAAACATGATTAATACAGCTCAAGACAGGTTTTGTTTCCGTCTTTTGTTTTTGCAGCAAGACAACTAATTGCCATCCATATAATACACTGACAGCTCTGGAGAAGTGGAAAATGAGGATGTAATTTGTGTCATAGATAAAACTTTTTATGCCCTATTCACATCCTCCTTAAAAAAAACCCTGTGCAGAATAATGACTGCATCACGTATCCCATAATTGGTAACATGTTGATTATCCAGGTAAGGGTTCATACCCATTTGTGGAAAAAAAAACGGTCCGTTTTCTGGATGGAAAAAAACGGTCCGAATATATGCAATCGTTATGCGATTTGTATGCGATTTTTAATCGCACCATCCATTTTCCTTCCGTTTTCCATCTGTATGCAATGCGATTTTAACATGATGTTTTACATAGAGCAGTTCTCTCTATGTCAAAATTCATGTAAAAATCACATTGTCAAAAAAAAAATGTACACAAAAAGCAAATAATTATATATATATATACAGTACAGTCCAAAAGTTTGGACACACCTTCTCATTCAAATATTTTTCTGTAGTTTCATGACTATGAAAATTGTAGAATCACACTGAAGGCATCAAAACTATGAATTAACACATGTGGAATTATACATTACACTTTACAAAAAAAGTGTGAAACAACTGAAAATATGTCTTATATTCTAGGTTCTTCAAAGTAGCCACCTTTTGCTTTGATTACTGCTTTGCACGCAGAAAAGGTGAACGGATGGACTCTACATGCCTGGTTCCCACCGTGAAGCATGGAGGAGGTGGTGTGATGGTGCGGGGGTGTTTTGCTGGTGACACTGTTGGGGATTTATTCAAAATTGAAGCGGTGAGCGGTCCAGCTCACCCAAACCATCTCGATTGGGTTCAGGTCTGGTGACTGTGGAGGCCAGGTCATCTTGTGTAGCACCCCATCACTCTTCTTCTTGGTCAAATAGCCCTTACACAGCCTGGAGGTGTGTTTGGGGTCATTGTCCTGTTGAAAAATAAATGATGGTCCAACTAAACGCAAACCGGATGGAATAACATGCTGCTGCAATATGCTGTGGTAGCCATGCTGGTTCACTATGCCTTCAATTTTGAATAAATCCATAGGTCAGCATCAGCCTTCTTCTCAGGACTCTCAACCTCTTCTGCTACCATGCCTTCCTCATTTGCACTGGTTGCTTTATTGTCATCAGATGATTCATTATCACTCCCACTATCCCTGTCTGACCCCTTTTTCTCAGCCACATCTGGCTCACTTTCAGGGTTAGACACTTCACTCTCATTCTCATCCTGCTCACTTTCAGGAGTATACAATTTATTTTCATTCACATCTTGCTCTGGAACCTTAATTAACATGTTATCCTCAACATTAACTTCACCATCTGGTCCCTCAAGTATGTGACTATGTGACAACCCCAGCACTATACCTCCATATAGCTCAGGTACCAGGAGCTGACTCACGACCTCTCCCTGGACTTCAGTGTCCCTAAACAATAGGTTATTGTTCATGGCAGCATGAGGAAACCTCTCCTCAGAGCCAGGCTCTTGGGGAACCTCATTCAGAACAATTACATTTTCCTGTGCCGTTTTAAGAGTGGGGTCTCGCACCGGCTCTCTCCCAAAATTGTCACAGGACACAGGCAGGTCAGGGACACTCGGTTCCCGAGAACCACCATCCTCGTCTCCCAACATCACCTGCAAAGAAATTTCATCTTTATCACGGTCATCATCAGTATCATCACTATTATGATTAGCATCATCATCATTATCAATATCATCATCACTATCACACAAGATAAACGGCCCACTAACATTGTGTTCCGCCCCTCGGGACTGCGTACCCTCAGTAGGGGCTTCATCACACTGTCCATCAGAATCACCCTTCCCCCAGAGATCCTTAGACCGGGGAAAGTCATTACACAACACAACGGGGTGCACCAGGTTCTTCACTACCCCCACTTCACATGAAACCCTCCTGAGTTTAGGGACCAAGTCCACGGCAGTCTCTGGGTAGACTTTGGTGTCTCCATGGATGCACACCATACTCAAGTGCTTATCAGGGATGAAGTCCCTATCAATCAGGCTGTCACATACGGAAGTCACTGGACTCTCTGAGTCCAAGAGGGCCTGCGCTGAGCAACCATTTGTAACCACCGGGGACACCTGTGGTCCAGTCTCTTCGGTTGCGGTGGTCACCCACACAGGTTCTGCGCAGAGAGAGAGGGATCTGCCAACATCACGGCACATAGGCTCCCCCTCTAGTGGACAGTTGGCTGCAATTTCACGACATCTCCAACACAGTCCATCACACTCTTCCACCCACATGTCCCCTCGGGCCTGAACCCGCTTATCAGCATACCCCATGTCCCCAACAGCTGGAACGCTCTTACCGGGAGAGTTCGACGTCCGGGAACTCTGAAGTGACGTCCTCTCAGACGGCTGTACCTCAGGAGAACATGCTCGGGTGTAGCGGTTCACTGTAGGACATGCTCGGGTGTAGCGGTTCACTACCACCTTTTCAACTCCATAATCAGGCCTGCTGACTGCAGACTCCCAACTGTATCTCCAGTCATGAACTCCCCTGGCATGGGCTGTCACCGTAACACCCAGCCGGGTACGAATCTCCGCTTTCAACTTGGCATAGTCTTCGCTGTCCTGCTTGCTCAGGTCAGCATAGGCCACCTGGGCACTCCAATCAGATAGGGTGCGACCATCATGGCCCACTCAGATAGGGGCAGATTCTCCTTCTCTGCCAGTCTCTCAAACCTAGTGAGATATACCTCCACATCATCACGAGGTGTCATCTTTTCCAGGGACCGTCTTACCGCCTTCTTTACATCGGACAAGTCAGGTGCCTTCACAACATTACTCTGAGACGCGGTGCGGAGAGCTGCAATCTGCTCCAACAACCGGTTATTCTCCTGCTGCTGCTGCAGGAATTGCTGCCGGTGCTCCTGCATGCGCTGCTGGTGCTGCAGGCGCTGCTGCTTCATGCTCCGCTGGGCCTGTACCAGGTACTCAACGAGCCCCTCCATACTGCCGGACTCATCTGTCTCAATCACAGCAGTCTTATGTTGCACAATAGCTTGCGCCATTTGTTCAAACAGCGCCTCCATGCTGTCATCCATGCTGTCAGACTTCTCTGTCTTCACAATGGTAGTCTTCACTCAAGACATACACACACTCTACAGTCTTTTCCATAGAAAAATTTAGCTCTGCTGTGCAGACACTTTTTTTTTTTTTTTCCTTTGCAAAGTCTATTAGGGCTACTGTCTCTTTAAGACTGCTCCACAAACTTTTCTTTTGCTGCTGCACATTCCACAGTCATTTTCACAACAAGTTCAGCTTTGCTGTGCATACATTTTCTCTCTGCAGACCCTATCAGGGCCACTGTCTCTCCAAGACTGCTCCAAACAGACGTTTCTGCTGACACACACTTTTTTTTTTTTTCCTCTGTTGCTATTTCAATCGACTTCACCTTTAATGCTGTCTCTTGCCACTGTGCTGCATGCACACTCCAGCACTAACTGTACCAGGCCCTGCGCTGCCCCAGCATTCTCCACCAATTGTAACATTTCCAGGGGTTATAGCTCTAGGATCGCTGTCTGGGTAGACAGAATGGCATGGAAACAGTTCATTCAGACAGCAATTATGGTAAAAACTGGCCGCAACCAGTTTTATTAAAGTCCAAAGCAAACAGATAAAAACAAAGCATAAACAAAAGACCTAGGCTTGTCTAGCCACTAATTACACTTATGTAATGTCCCTTTCTATCAGGAACCCAGACTCTATCAGTCTGTGCCCAAAACAACACATATGATATATGTTACCAGTATGGAGTTTCCCAGATACTCCTCCTTATGTCTGAAGGTCCACCCGACGTCCAGACTTGAGAGAGATCCACTCCTATTCAGTAGTCATTATCCTGGAGGTTCACAGAGACACTCCTGTGTCCGGGGTACCTCTAACCCAGACTGAGACGGCTCCCCTCCTCTTCAGTAATCATCAGCATGGAGGTTCACAGAGACACTCCTGTGTCCGGGGTACATCTAACCCAGACTGAGACGGCTCCCCTCCTCTTCAGTAATCATCAGCATGCATTCTCACAGAGACTGCTTCCTTGTGCCAGGACACCTCTCTGTGTCCAGGCTAAAGACAGCTCTAACACTCTTGGAGACTGTTTCTTGTGCCAGGACACCTCCCTGTGTCCAGGCTAAACTAGCTCTCTGACTGTGTCCGCAGTCACCTATTTCTGGCTTCTTAATTAACAGCTGAGTGGTTACAGGTTTGAGCTGCAAGTATGCACTGAGTGGAAGGTGTAATGACCTTTCTCTACCACCAGGTCTACAAAGCCATACACCTCCCTTATACCAGTCAGCAAAGCACCCAGGTGAAATATACACCCCATCTAACCCACATATTCTCACTGTCTCACAATATATATATATATATATATATATATATAGGTCATACACTTCTACATGGTATAATAGCCGCTAATTGATCCCCAGCTATACTGTAAAATCACACTGACAGCTTTAATAAAGAATGGAAAGAATACATATACACACATAAAATACATATATACAGTACAGACCAAAAGTTTGGACACACCTTCTCATTCAAAGATTTTTCAGAATTTTCATGACTATGAAAATTGTAGAATCACACTGAAGGCATCAAAACTATGAATTAACACATGTGGAATTATACATTACACTTTACAAAAAAGTGTGAAACAACTGAAAATATGTCTTATATTCTAGGTTCTTGAAAGTAGCCACCTTTTGCTTTGATTACTGCTTTGCACGCAGAAAAGGTGAACGGCTGGACTCTACATGCCTAGTTCCCACCGTGAAGCATGGAGGAGGTGGTGTGATGTGTGGGGGTGCTTTGCTGGTGACACTGTTGGGGATTTATTCAAAATTGAAGCGTGAGCGGTCCAGCTCACCCCAAACCATCTCGATTGGGCTCAGGTCTGGTGACTGTGGAGGCCAGGTCATCTGGCGTAGCACCCCAACACTCTCCTTCTTGGTCAAATAGCCCTTTCACAGTCTGGAGGTGTGTTTGGGGTCATTGTCCTGTTGAAAAATAAATGATGGTCCAACTAAACGCAAACAGGATGGAATAGCATGCTGCTGCAAGATGCTGTGGTAGCCATTCTGGTTCACTATGCCTTCAATTTTGAATAAATCCCCAACAGTGTCACCAGCAAAGCACCCCCACACATCACACCTCCTCCTCCATGCTTCCATGTGGGAACCAGGCATGTAGAATCCATCCGCTCACCTTTTCTGCGTGCAAAGCAGTAATCAAACCAAAAGGTGGCTACTTTGAAGAACCTAGAATATAAGACATATTTTCAGTTGTTTCACACTTTTTTGTAAAGTGTCATGTATAAATTCCACATGTGTTAATTCATAGTTTTGATGCCTTCAGTGTGATTCTTCAATTTTCATAGCCATGAAAATACAGAAAAATCTTTGAATGAGAAGGTGTGTCCAAACTTTTGGTCTGTACTGTAGGTCATACACTTCTACATAGTATAATAGCCGCTAATTCATCCCCGGCTATACTGTAAAATCACACTGACAGCTTTAATAAAGAAAAGAAACAATACATATACACACATAGAATACATATATATATGTCATTGTGACATATATATATATATATATACATATATTTATAGTTCATACACTTCTACATACTGTAATAGCCGCTAATTCAATTACCGGCTTTTGTGAAATTACAGAACCCGACATGAAATGACACATGGTTTACATATAGTTAACCATGTCATTTCATGTAGCTTGATATATGGTTTTCACTAACAATTACACGAGCGGCTGTGTGCAAAATTTCACACATGTAGGGGTTAATTAAAGGTGTAAATTAGTTGAAAAAAAATGCGTGGGCTCCCGCCTTATTTTCTCAACCAGACAGACAAAGCAAGCGAGTGGGGGCACATAATAATAGCCCAGGGAGGGTGCGTTTATTTAGTGCCCCCTCCTGGCTACTAACATCTGCCTCCAGACACCCCAGAAAAGGCAAATCTATAATTAGATTCGCCCTTTCTGGCACTTTGCCCGTCTATTCCCATTGCCCCGTAGCGGTGGCGAATGGGTTATTAATGGGTTAAAGCCACCTTGCTATTGAAAGGTGACTTTAAGCCAGGTTAATAATTGAGAGTTGTCAATTTGACAACTCTCAATTATTAATCCTATTGTATGAAAGGAAAAAAAAACCACACACACACCTTAATTATTAATCCTTTTAATGAAATAAAGAAACAGTTTTTGACCATATTTTATTGCTCACGTAATCCTGGATTCCCTTGTTCGCCTGTAATAAAAATAAAATAAAAAAGCAACATTATTCTTACCTATCCGACACACAGTCATGTCCCACGCTGTAATCCTTCACAAAGGGTTAAGTGGTTTACAACTAGCAGGGCAGCTAATGCTGCCTGCTCAGTTGTAAGCTCCTGAATGAATGAGCTCCTCTCCCGGCGACAGGAGAGGAAGTGATTAGTGTGTGAAGCTTAATTGATTGCTTCCCACTTTCACTTCAGGTCACTTTCACTGACCTGACCTGAAGTGAAAGTGGGAAGCAATCAATTAAGCTTCACACACTAATCACTTCTTCTCCTGTCGCCGGGAGAGGAACTCATTCATTCAGGAGCTTACAACTGAGCAGGCAGCATTAGCTGCCCTGCTAGTTGTAAACCACTAACCCTTTGTGAAGGATTACAGCGTGGGACATGACTGTGCGTCGGATAGGAAAGAATAATGTTGCTTTTTTATTTTATTTTTATTACAGGCGAACAAGGGAATCCAGGATTACGTGAGCAATAAAATATGGTCAAAAACTGTTTCTTTATTTCATTAAAAGGATTAATAATTAATGTGTGTGTTTTTTTTCCTTTCATACAATAGGATTAATAATTGATAGTTGTCAAATTGACAACTCTCAATTATTAACCTGGCTTAAAGTCACCTTTCAATAGCAAGGTGGCTTTAACCCATTATTAACCCATTCGCCACCGCTACAGGGCAATGGGAATAGACAGGCAAAGTGCCAGAAAGGGCGAATCTAATTATAGATTTGCCTTTTCTGGGGTGTCTGGGGCAGATGTTAGTAGCCAGGGGGGGCACTAAAGAAATGCACCCTGCCTGGGCTATTATTATGTGCCCCACTTGCTTGCTTTGTCTGTCTGGTTGAGAAAATAGGGCGGGAGCCCACGCCTTTTTTTTCAACGAGTTTGCACCTTTTATTAACCCCTACATGTGTGAAATTTTGCACACAGCCACTCATGTAATTGTTAGTGAAAACCATATATCAAACTACATGAAATGACATGGTTAACTGTATGTAAACCATGTGTCATTTTATGTCGGGTTCTGTAATTTCACAAAAGCCAGTAATTGAATTAGCGGCTATTACAGTATGTAGAAGTGTATGAACTATATATATATATATATATATATATATGTGTGTCACAATGACATGTATATATATATATATATGTATTCTATGTGTATGTATCTAGTGTTTTGTGAGCTGTCAGTGTGATTTTACAGTAGCTGGGGATGAATTGCCGGCTTTTCAAAGGACACCAGTGCGTATAAATCGGACAGCACTCGCATGGTGCGAGTGCTGTGCGATTATTTCTCGCACCCATTGACTTGCATTGGCGATTATCATGCCAAAATCGTAGCAAATCGCAGCTTGCTGCGATTTTTTTCTTAGACCGATTTCAGCTGAGAAAAAAAATCGCAAATGAGAAGTCACCTATTGACTAACATTAGCTCGATTGCAATCCGATTTTTTATCGGCTTGCAATCGTCCGTTTTCGTCGCCAGTGAGTATGAGCCCTAAGGATAGGTTTGGGACAGAGACAAGTTAACACCTATGAGCCTGAATGTTGTATATTCATTTTCTGCCTATTTGGAAAATTAAGAATCTCGAAATGTTTCATTGTTATTTCCATATTTTGCTATTGCAGAGCCTGTGTAACTCCTTCACATAGCTGGCTATTTTTGACATAAGTCAGACAGTACTCTGATGCTGACTGTGTCTGCTCTCTCTGCTCATAAGGGGGATGATGATGTACTCTGCAGATGAGAGGATGAATAGGGAATAAAGCACACATGTTTTTAGAAGGGGTAAAAAAATCAGGCTATACTACATCAGATTGTAAATAAGTAAATACTATAAAATGTAGAAAATCATCTATTTTTCATTGGAAACACCAAAGAGTTTTATATTTGTCTGAATACAGCACTAATTGTATGCCTATGCATAAAATTTATTTTTAATTATTGCAATACCCTCTTTAATAAGAAGACATCTTTTCTGATTGTAGTAGTATATCAAATAGTAATATCAGCACAAGTCATCAGGAAAATGAATGAATCAGACTGTGGACTTATTGCTGTTCATGCTATAGAAGCAAACAATGTAATAGTTATGACCAGTGGGGTAACTTGAATTTCGTAGGCCACAAAGCAAAAGCTTCACCGGGGGCCCCAATTATCGCAGGTCTCTCATAGTAATGGTCTTTTCATATGGGCCAAGGGACTTTTTGACCCTCTAGGCAACAGGGCCTGAATGCGATTGCAACCTCTTCCCTATTATAGTTACGTCTCAGGTTATAATTCTTGGAAAGTGATAACCCCGCTTTGGTTGGTCCAATTTATTTTTCTACTGCATGGCAAGAACCTCTTCGGAGAAATGACATGTATGGCAAACAAAAATTTTGGGTGGAATAGAGGTCATAGAAGGGAAGCAAACAACAGGGCATTACAGTGGCTCACGTTATTAGCACAGTTACATGGCAGCATTGGGGTCTTGGGTGTAGTTTATTTGTTTTGCTTATGTTTGTATGGATTTACTCTGTGTACTCAGGTTTTCTACCACATAGCAAAAGTATATTGATAAATTAA
This sequence comes from Oophaga sylvatica, assembly GCA_033576555.1. Lineage (NCBI taxonomy): Eukaryota > Metazoa > Chordata > Amphibia > Anura > Dendrobatidae > Oophaga > Oophaga sylvatica. The sequence goes on along the minus strand of JARQOD010000009.1, from coordinate 120,574,646 downwards.
TTTGGAATTTAAATTATGCGCCCAATATAGTTAGTGAGTAATGACAATTTCTGTACAGCGTTGAGGTAGATGGTAGGCATTATTCAAATTAAAGAACCCCTCCTCCCATCAAAATTTTTATCTTCTTAACATATTGCAGTCATCATATTATAGAGCACTGTGTACTTACAATTACTCATTTTGTCTTTCTACCCAGTTAACTCTTCTCTTTACCAATAAGTCTATAACATCACATGATTAAATACAGACTAGCTAAATCCTTCTAAGCTTATGCAGAAACAGGAAGTCTCTTTTTTCGCTGCATGAGTCAACATTATAACTACAATTCTACATCACTATAAAGTCCCTGGCCGGGGGTGGGTGGGGGAGAAACGGAGAGACTTAGTAGTGATGTAGAACTGTAGTTCCAAATAAGTGTATTTTTTATTGTTTTATTTTAAATGGTTAAAAAGGGGTGATTTGAACTTTTATATTTTTTGAATTTTGATTTTTTTTTCCACTTTTTACTTCTTTCAATAGTCTCCTTAGGAGACTTGAAGCTGCGATCTTCTGATTGCTTGTGCTACACATAGCTGGGCTTCAGCTCTGCTATGTCTAGCAAAAATCATCATCTGTAGATCAGCAATAACAAGCACAGGGGTCTTCTTCAGACACCCGGTTGTCATTGTCAACCTATCGGCGCCCAACGATCGTGTAACAGGGGCGCCGATGAGCAGAGTTTGTAACGCGCTTCCAGCGTGATCATGTTAAATACCGCTGGCAGAGATTGACAGCGGCATTTAAAATGTTAACAGCTGTGGGTGGATCGTGATTCCACCTGTGGCTGCTAGGGGCACATGTCATCTTATTAAATCAGCTTTCATGTGCCGGAAAAGATGCGGGCACAGAGCCGGAGCCCGCATGAAAGGGGGATACACGACCTATGACGTACCTGTATGAAGGGGTTAAGAGCATAACTTTGATGGGAGTGCTTTCATAAGAAAATACATAATTTGCATAGCACCTACATATTCTGCAATGCTGTACAGAAATTGCAAAGAAAAATAAAATAAATAGCGTCCTTTTCTCCTAGATGGAAAATAGTGCACCAGGGCTAATTTTGTGGTCTCTGTTGTATGAGACCATCTTTCATCTGTGGATGCCACTGGCTACAGGTGAGTTGCTATTAAATGAGACAAAGAAGATTAGAAGACTTGTATTATACTGTAGTCTAATGATTCAGAATGTGAAATCTTTTGTTCTAACAGCTGTATCAGAAACAGACAAGGAGAGCAGAGTATGTCAATATAACAACATGGCAACCAAAGCATTTGGCAATACCTCGGTCGACCAATTGAACAGCTAAATTGAAATTAAACAATGAGAATTGCTAGTCTTGCAATCATGTGATAAATTTGCTCAATTTGCTCCAAAAGTGAATTCTCACCTTAAGTTCTAATATTCCCTCAGAAGTTTACTTACTATAACAAGTTTACATTTATTAAAATATGGGTTTTATTTTGTCGCGTGTCAACTTTTAGTTTAAAGGACATTTTATGAGACCAGAATGAGGGTTAAACTTTTTGAGGGTTTGTTAATTACAAAGTTGAAGTCCTCAGTAAACATATTATATATCACATTTCAACCACACACCATGTTCCGCTCAGATTCCTGATTTAGCACATATGTTTGTAGCAGTAGGGTCTGATACCTCTGGGACTAGGACTTGACATCTTTGATGTGCTGCTGAAAAACGCATTTTTCACTGACACTCCTGTAATCAATGATTTAGGTACTAATGCTTTTCTTGAGAAAAACATATTAACCAGTCACATCTTCTGTTGGAAAATATCAATTCCTCCAAAATCCTGTCTCATCAAAGTCTGTGGCATACAGGACATCTTAATAAAAGTTGAAATAATTTCCAAAATGCAGTTTAATATGCATTCAATGGATGTTTTCCCTTGGTGATGTCTTTGAAATGTTCACTAATGTTTGACTTTGAGTAGAACATAAAAGAATCAGTGTTGAATCAAGAGAAATGTCGGCCATTAAAGTCACCTGATCTGAACCCAACAGGGATGGTATTGGATGAAATGCAATGAAGAATGATGGAAAGGCAATAAACAAGTGGTCATCATATACGGGGACTCCTTCAAGAACCTTGCAAGAAGATCCCAGGTGGTTATCTTAAAAGGTTAGTTAAGCGAATGCAAAGTTGTCATCAAGGTAAAGAGTGTGTATAGAATTAAGGCTGGGTCTCACATAGCGATACACCAGCGATCCCGACAACGATCAGGATCGCTGGTGTATCGCTACATGATCGCTGCTGAGCTGCCAAACAGGCAGCTCAGGCAGCGATCAGTACAAGCGACACTGCGGGTAACGTCGCTTAGTTACCTGCAGTGTACCTTGGATACCAGCGCCCTGATGCAGGGAGCTGGTAACCAAGGTACACGTCGGGTTTCCAGGCACAGCCCCGCGCCTGGAAACCCGCTGTGTACCTTGGTTACCAGCGGATCGCTGGTCTCCCGCCTGTCACACGCAGCGATGCGTGCCTGTCAGCGGGAAACCAGCGATCAAAAAAAGGTCCTGACATTTCTGACATGACCAGCGATTCACAGCAGGGCCTGATCGCTGGTACGTGTCAGAAATAGCGAGATCGCTGCTGAGATCGCTGTTTAGCAGCGATCTCGGTAGCGATCTCGCTATGTGAGACGGGCCCTTTAAAGGGAACCTGTCACCTGATTATCCCACTATAAAATAGGGCCAGTACCTAAAAGCCCTCTGTTACATAATTTTAGTATGTACTGTATGTCCCAAATCCCCTATGCAAGGCACTGTAATGTGCATGCACCAGGAAAGGCCAAAGAGCACCGATAATCCATTGGTAAAGCCAGTGCATGCACACTACATTACTTTGCTCTTCCCTTGGCAGGGCAAATAGAAGTGTGGACTGGCCCACAGGGGAATCCCCCGGTGGGCCCCTGTTCAGATCTAGGCCCCCAACCTTACTGTACAGGCAGTGCTTGTGATAATTCACTTGATTCTCTCTGTACAGTAAAAAGCAGCATCTCACTCATTAACCAAACAACCCTGTTTATTATTATATAGAGATATAGGTAAATTTGTGAACCTGTGTCATGTCATATTTGTATGCAGGTGAAAAGTGGGCCCCCAAAGTCAATGTTACTGGTGGGCCCTTAGCACACCAGACCGACACTGAGTGCGCCTGCATGGGATCGGGATTGGGGGACACTCTGTGGAGGACATAGGATATGTCATCCACTCGAAGAAGGTAAAGACGGCGACGATCGCTAGAAGAGATGTGGAGCCAGATCAAGACCAGAGATGCCCATCGGACTGGTCTGCACCCTCTGTGGGTTTAATAAAAGGTATTTTCTTATGCCTGGTATAGGGACTTGTTGACATACATACAGCATCCCACAATGCTGTAAAAGAGGGCATAAAGATGCTGGATGTACTTTATACTGGGAAAACCAGGTGACAGGTTGGCTTTAAAACTATAGGATGCTTTTTACATGTCTAATGTGGTCACTGGTGTATATAGACATTACTGCCTGGATGTTAGTGAAAAGACAGAGAAGTGAAATCAAAATATGAAGACGATAACACATGCTTGGCTCATTTTAGGCAAAACTCTATGAAAGTTGCGTACACTTACTGTGAGGCAGTGAGGGGAATCATATGCGAGGGACGATATGTATCCCCCAGGATGCACATGGAAGCATATTAAGGCTGCTGGAGTGCATTGCAGTCACAGGCATAGCTGTGGTTGCAAATCAGAATAAAAGTAAGTTTGGTCTCGGACAAGCTATTGGCTCAAGGCAGATTTAAGAAAACCCGGCATGGGCTTTTATTTTTGGACCAAACTACAGGATGGTAGTGGGGCGGTTTGCTCTCTCCAGCCGGGTCTAACAAGTGGCCCATGTCCACAGATTCCATTTAAAAACCCTGCAGCAAAGGGTTGGATGTGTCAGTCTTGGTTTGCAGACTGCAAAGCAGTCTTGTGTGAGGTAGCACGGAGCCAGGGGAAGCAAAGCGCCTGGCACCCCTCGGTGTGACATGGCGGTGCAATCGCCCACTGCAACTGATCTCGAATACAGACTGTCTTGACACCCCAGCTGCATTCCGGAGGATACCATTTGCTTTCCATTTGTGAGTTTCTTTTAGACATTAAAGACTTTTGCTTTGAACTCTGATGTGGTCCCTGCCTATCAGTTCCACTGCAACAACTCCACTGCACTACACTACCTGGACACACAATGCAAAAAAGATGATAAGGAACCATGAGAACGTGTGAAATGGAGGTAGTAAAGTTATGATCAATAGAGTATTCTTTAAGGCATGTAATGGTATAGAGGGGTGCAGGGACATGAAATAAATGTATATAAATGAATCTATGTAGAAAACAGTAACTAGTAACGATTTTGAGTTGTCAGGAAAAAACGCAAAAGTTCAAAAATAGTTTCTGATTTATTTTAGGCAAGTTATTTTGCCAATGTTAGGCAGTAGTAAGTTATTTAAGTCAGCTTTAATACTAGGGGCACTTGTTGTCTTCAGGTGAAGGTTCATTGTAGGATTAAATTTGGTGCTTGTGGCTATTGCCTGTTGACTTGTTGAAGCCTTGTCTTGTGGTGATTCTCCGCTTACTCCTTGCTT
>JARQOD010000009.1:120500768-120569884 GCA_033576555.1 Oophaga sylvatica | reverse complement strand
GGGCAAAGTTTGGCATAAATTTTATGCGACGCGTTTTACAAGCTACTTTGACACAAAATTGCGGCCGAAATATTGTTTTGTCATAGCCGGTAATAATTTTATCGTGTTTAGCAGCAAAAGTTGAGCTAGTATGTCAAATTTCAGCATCATAGCCAGTATAGAACTCTAATGGCTATTTGCCAAAGTTTGCAAAATCCTCTTAGCTGAAGCCGCAGGCTTGGTGGAACCGCCAGTGAAAGGTCAACAGTGCCCAATGTATTTGAGATCTGGCCCTAAAAATGTACAGAACCTCTTTTCAAACATACATGTACATCCTTATAAATTTTCAACAAAATCGGAGAAGGTCGAGTGGGGACGATTTTTAAAACTGGTCCACTTGATGTGGAATGACCCAGTATTTAGTCAGTATTTTACCTCAGTATTTGTAAGCTAAAGCCAGGAGGGGGAACAGTCAGAGGAAAAGTATAATAGAAACACGTCACCACTTCTGTATTTATCACCCACTCCTGGCTTTAACTTACAAATACTGAGGTAAAAAACTCACCAAATACTGAACATGTGAACGTGGCCTTAAAGGACTAGTCCACTACTGGACAACCTGTTATTAATGGCGCCACGGTCCTGCCTACATTTAAAAAAAAAAAAATGTATGTTTACTGCCCAGATCGGCGCTGACCCTCTATCCTCAGCCCCAGTTCCATGCCGGTATTTTGACATATCCAATGTCACTTAATTGCTGCAGCTAATTAGTGGCCACTGATCACCTACATCCTTAACAATTACATACGAGTGGTAGAAACACTGTACTCGCGGCTCAGAGCGAGGACTGCTTTCCGTCCGGGAGGTAAAGGATGTGCAACCTTTTTTGATAAAGGGATATCCAATAGCGGACAACTTTAGCTTGGTAATTATTCTTTTTTTTTTTTTTTTATGTCTCAAATGAAAACTCATTTTCCCCATCTCCCTCCCCATAGTCAAATTAGAAAATGAAAAAATGCATGCAATGATTTTTAGTCTGTCTCAGCACTGGCTAATTGGAAAAATCTACAAAAATGTGGTGTCACTTCTGTTTCCCCAGGTATTTTATTCTATAGGGGGAAAAAAAATGGATGGCTTGATAAATGATACCTACTTGAAAAATTGCTACTCTCGCTCTGGGTGAAAGAGACCTCCTTAATCAAGCGACGCAATGCATCTTCTACGAGTTTCTCGTCTCATTGTGAGATGGATCAGTGTTGCATATTCCCCTTTTATTATAATTGTCATAATCCATAACCATAAGGCTGGGGGGCTACATGGTGTCGCACGGCACTGACATCGCATCTAATGGTTTCCTTTGCTGTCGCATCGGCAAATCGCAGATAATTTTTGCTTGCGCGACTAGTCTGAGAACTGCGAACGTGTGACACTGTACTAGGGGACTAAAACTACTGCTGACAAAACCATTCTGGGCCCAGGATTCATTTCTCTAGTGCTGGTTACAATATGGTAGAAAATATCTGATCGGTCACGGAGGGCGGCTCCTACACGTTGTACTGTGAGCCGTGGTTTACTAGGCCTCAGGTTTAATATCTTGTTGCCCTTGGAAACCAATCAGAGGGCAGCTTTCATATTTTTTTTAACAGCTCTGGAAATGAAAGCTGCACTGTGAATGGTTGCTGCGTGCCACAGTTCTGATAAATCTGCCCCCGTGTTTGCGCCTCATATTCCACCATTTTGTGTGTGTGTGTGTGTGTGTGTGTATATATATTATATATATATATATATATATATATATATATATATTATATATATAATTTTAGCGTCAATCATGATTATTTACGTATACTCTTTACATATATTAAAGGGATGTCCACTACTAGAAAAACCCCTTCTTGAACTAAATGTTTGGCCCCGATAAATTAAAAACCTATACTCCCCTCCCATGCTGGCACCATTCCAGGGGCTCTGGTGCGGTGGAATGACACGTGGTGCCCGGAGCCCAACCGGTGCTGACGTCACTGTACCCGCCTGCGTACTTATTAAACATGAGGAGGAAGTCCGGGATCCGCTGCAGCCCCAGCTTCCACTTCATGTTCAATCCGTACGAAGGCGGAAACAGTGACGCCAGCGCTGATTGAACGCCGGGATCCGTGTGTCATTACACAGCACCAGAGCCCCGGGACCGCAAGAGCCGACACCGCTGGAACAGCATCAGCACGGGAGGGGACTATATATGCTTTATTATTTTACAGAGCCAAACATTTAGTTCAAGAAGGGGTTGTCCTAGTAGAGCACAACCCCTTAAAGCCTCCTTACACGATGTTATCACTTCATAATGTCATGAATTACCTTTTGAACAGAAGCCATGTTGTAGCCATAACAGAGCAGTAAAGTAAATGGTTAATATTCTGTAGCACAGATTTTTTTTTTTTTTTCCTCCCCTATTCGTTGGTCAGGTAGCCTTTTAATACCGTGGTGTTTTAGAGAAGTGTTTTAGATTCCTTATCACACAAGAAATAATTTTCTGCTTGCACCTAATATAGGAATCTGCCTCTTCAATCTGACACTGATAGACAGAGAAAATGACTCCATGGAGCAGCGTTCATGTCATCCTGGGATCCGCTGCCTCCTGAATAACGCTTTGTTTTCTGGTGTATGTGGTAACAGACTAAAGTCGCCTTGTGGAGTTCACATTCATGAACGAAAATTCTTCAGCTGATCGCTTGTGACAGCAATAAACACACTAAATTGTAAAATAACTTTTTTTATTTTTTTTTTAACTAATTAGACAGTGGATATGATTTTCTGGTGGAAGGATGGGGAAAAAAATCCAAAATTAAACTATGATCATGAGTGACTTTTAGGCTAAGTGCACACGTTCAGGATTATTTGCGTTTTTTTCGCGGGAAAAAAACGCGTCAAAAACGCATGAATTAAGCATCCTATCATTTAGAATGAATTCCGCAATTTTTGTGCACATGGTGCGTTTTTTTTCCGCGCAAAAAAAAACGCATCGCGGAAAATCTAGCAACATGTCCATTAATTTTGCGGATTTCTAGCGTTTTTCCCGCTATATTATTGACCTAGAAAGTTCAGGAAAAAAATCGCGGTAAAAACGCGCTAAATCCGCGCAAAAAAAAACGCGCTAAATCCGCGCATTTTTGCCGCGAAAAAAGTCCGGTTTTGCTCAGGAATATTCTGCAAACATTCCTGAACGTGTGCACTTAGCCTTATAGTATGGCCTATTGCGCTACTTATCTTTTCCTGATCCTGTGTTGCAGATCGGCTGCTTATCCCAGAGCTGCATTCTGAGTTCTGCTGGTTGTCATATTCCTATATCCTTTTTCTTTACGGTGTCTTGTGTACAGACTACATTTGTTGGCAAGGAATTTTGAGACAGATTTCAGCAATGAAGCAGAATACAGCACTACATTATATTACAGGATGTAACTCTGCATTGGTTTAGCAAAAGTAGCACTACTATAGCTATTCAGGAAACGGACATGTGCAATCTGCCTGCGCTGGCCAAATAAATTGATGCATTCACTATGCCTAAGGATAGTACAACGGTGATGTCCAGGGAGCCTGGCCGGGGGACTGCAGGGGATGCCCCGGGAGCCTGGCCGGGGGACTGCAGGGGATGCCCCGGGAGCCTGGCCGGGGGACTGCAGGGGATGCCCCGGGAGCCTGGCCGGGGGACTGCAGGGGATGCCCCGGGAGCCTGGCCGGGGACTGCAGGGTATGCCCCGGGAGCCTGGCCGGGGGACTGCAGGGGATGCCCCGGGAGCCTGGCCGGGGGACTGCAGGGGATGCCCCGGTAGCCTGGCCGGGGGACTGCAGGGGATGCCCGGGGAGCCTGGCCGGGGGACTGCAGGGGATGCCCGGGGAGCCTGGCCGGGATGATCTGCTCCTAGACCACGTGATCACTATTAGGATGTCACTGAAGCCAGCAGAAAACATGTCTTTCATCACAATACAAAATTAAAACCGTGGCACTTTTAAAAATGTTATTGTGTTAGAAAAAATAAAAGGTGAGCCCCCTCCCCATACATAGAACAGTGGATAGCTTACTGATCGATGGAGGACAGATTGCTGGGATCCCTAGCGATCCTAAAAATGGGGACTTTGCAGCCAAGGCACCATGTTTTGCAGACCCCTGTCTTGTATGCTCGACTTCAGCTCCTTTATTTGTCTGAGTCCTGGAGATTGCCTAAATGATTGCTATGATTTGTACAGTTACAGTGAATACTATAGACATCAGTCCTTGCACTAAAGCTTCTGCGTATCGTTCGTGATGGAGGGCTGTAATGTACAATCTGAGCCACATACTGATGGATTAATCCAAGAGTTTACTTCCTTTGGGATAGTTCTGTATCACCCCTCTGTACCTCACATCTGCTCAGTGTTGTTGTTGGCCTATTGTGAGCTTTCCCTCTATTGCATTCCTTTTACATTAGCAATCAATAGTAATAGAAGCTAGGAGGGGGGAAATGCTGTATATTCTAGCGAGCAAGAGCGGTTTACTAGCTCTGTCGGGGAGCTTACAACATTAACTGCTTATATAGGAGACTCCATGATCTTTTGTAATGTCATCTCGTCTATGTTAAAGGTGCTGGACAATTCACAAGGGCTATGGTTGCTGACTTCTGTACTTTCTTCTGCTGTCCACAGTGATCCTCACATCTTTAACCGTCTTTAAGGGCCTCATTAATGGAATAACATTTTTATATGTGAAATGTATAATTCGTCACTTAAATTGGTTGTTTCATCTTATTAAATGGGTAAAATTGCCAAGTGCATGTAAAAACAAAAACCTTGCAGTTTGCCTCATAGTAAATTCTCTCTGATCTCAAGTAAAGATGGATTTTTAATTGTAATGTGTACTGCTCATTGCCTAGGTTACCGGCCACTTCTGCATTCTGAGGGTGACAGGTTTTCTAGGCAAGGAGTGTGCGCTTTTGCATGCTCTCTGCATTGGTTTACATCTTGCAGGTGGTGGTGTTCTGCAGCTGGCCAGATCCAGGCAGATTCGGTGTCTCTGCGCTCCTCTGATGAGGCTGATGCCAAGCTGCTCTTCTTGCAGCTTGAGAGTATACAGCTTTGACCAGTAGTGTGATCATGCCACTGGTCAGAACTGTCAATCTTCAGGAGTATACCACCCCCTGGCAGGCAGAGAGGCAGAGGAGCTGTGTGCTTCTGAAGATGATACAATCCCTTAATGAAGATGGCCATACACCATTGATGACTGTTTCCCGAATCTGTGTATGACTGACCGTTCTTTCTCCTGACTCCTGTTTTTTTTTTTTTTTTTTTTTTTTTCCTCTTGGAAGAAGGATTGAGCATTTAAATTCAGTCTTCGCTATCCTCTTCTCCCTTGACATCCTCTGTAGAGAATTTGGAGGCCCTCCCCACCCATAAATATTATATGGTCGTCTGATCTCTCTGAAATGAGCTGCTTTGGCTGACTTTTTTTTTTTCTATTTGTTTCTTTAATGCCTTAAAGGGATTTTCTGCTTTTCACAAAAATTTTACCCAAATGATTGCATAGTTGTAAAACAACAAACCCAGTATAGTCTCCCTACCCGAGTACACCGCTGGCTCTCTGCTGCTCTGTTTTGTCTTCAGTTGTGACACTACAGCTCTCATGACCTCTGCAACCTATCCCTTTTTGGGAAAATGGAAAATCCCTTTAATGCATTAATGAATAAAAAAAAGTTGAGTAAAGCTCTGCTCTCTCTCCCTGCACAGAGGTGTAGAAGTATGCTACAGTACTGACATCACCTCCGATGTACAGTATAGGCATTTAGTGACGCATGTTGTTCAGACAGCTGTATGGGAAAGTGCAGCTGGCGATGCTTTTATGTACATGTTAGAGGGGGGTGTCCAGTCTTTGGAAAAAGAAAATGCAAAAAAAAAACCCTTGGATTCCCAGTTTCCCACCCCTCCCGTTCAAGGGATGCCTAGGTTCCCCACTGGTCTCTGTACCCCCTGTTTGGGCCGGATGGACATTGGCTGTAGCAGTCAATAGGGAAAAAATACCATGCAAATGTAGCCCATGGTTGGAGAGAACTTTGCAGTATTCAAGTCTAGAGCTGCATTCATAATTCTGCAGGCTTCAGAGCAGAGTGTTCCTAGGATGAGGATATGTTCACACTGTTGTTGTGCACCCATAGTTTAATTGATCCATACACACATCCATGTTAAAAATGAAACAGTGTGTCCAATCAGTGAAGCTCACATGTTCTATTCTCATCCGTTTGGCGGATTATGTCCGGCCATTAAATTCTATGGTGATCAACTAAGCCCAGATGGAAACTGAAGATCTACTTTCAGAGTTCTCTCCGTATTTCATCTGCTTTTCACTGCTCCATTATTAAGAGTTAACGGATAAATTAAAGTTCAGACAATTCGTCTTCAGTTTTTAAAAACTGATAAGAAAATAAAAAGATGCTTGAGAGAAGAGGGGTTCGATTATTGGATGAGTGCTATGTGTGGTTTTCCAGGATTGCTTTTGTACCCATGATATTCTACGGGGCTGTACACATGGTTAATTTTGAATCCGAGACAGCATTTGATTAAAATCAGAAGTGCAAGCCTGTGGGTCCATAAAAAAACAGACCAGTGCTATACGTGTTTAACATTGCAAAACTTTGGACTTGATTCTTCTTAAGCTACATCAGGAAACAAATGGATGGCACACTGATCCAAAACAGCGGGACCGGTATTATACGGACGTGTGAATGGGACCTAAAGGCTGTATCTGAGTTTTGACTACTTTTGTTTAATATCCGCCTTGCTTTTCCGTTTTTCCTATCGAAAGGGTGAACCCCGTTATTAGTAAACAGGATCTATCTGAGGTGGGCGGTATTTGCTGTATGATTGAACTGGCGCAATGTTGCGGCTTCTTTTAGACGCCCAAATCTGAGCAGAACTTACTAACATCTGTTAAAGGGAATCAGTCATGAGTTTTTTGTTTTTTTTTAATAATCTGAGAGCAGCATGATGTTGGGGCAGAGACCCTGGTTTCAGGGATGTCACTTAATAGGTTTTGTGTTGCTGTTTCAATACAATCAGTGTTTTATAAACAGGAGATTCACTACAAGATTAATGTTCAACCACACCCCACGCTTGATTGGTTGATTTCTGTCAATATACAGTGTTCAGAAAGATGCCAATCATTGGTGTGGGCGGGGTTATACAGGGCTCAGTATTCTGAGCACTGCTACATCTGCTGGCAGAGAAAACAGTGTTTTTATAAAAATTACTAGATGGTGGCCCGATTCTGACGCATCGGGTATTCTAGAATATGTATGTAGTTTATTTATGCATGGCTCCGCTCCCACCCTCCCATCCTGTATACATGGCTCCGCTCCCACCCTGTATACATGGCTGCGCTCCCACCCTCCCATCCTTATATACATGGCTCCGCTCCCACCCTCCCATCCTGTATACACGGCTCCGCTCCCACCCTCCCATCCTTGTATACATGGCTCCGCTCCCACCCTCCCATCCTTGTATACATGGCTGCGCTCCCACCCTCCCATCCTGTATACACGGCTCCGCTCCCACCCTCCCATCCTGTATACACGGCTCCGCTCCCACCCTCCCATCCTTGTATACATGGCTCCGCTCCCACCCTCCCATCCTTGTATACATGACTCCGCTCCCACCCTCCCATCCTTGTATACATGGCTCCGCTCCCACCCTCCAATCATATATACATGGCTCCGCTCCCACCCTGTATACATGGCTCCACTCCCACCCTCTGCTGGGCTCCCCCGTCCTCCCCATCATACTTACCCTCCTCGCTCCGTCGCTGCATCTCTATCCCGGCGCGTCAGCTTCTTCCTCTGTAGTGCAGTGCGGTGCGGTCATGTGGTACCGCTCATTAAGGTCATGATTATGGACGCCACTCCTATGGGAGTGGCGTCGCGTCCATATTCATAACCTTAATGAGCGGTACTACGTGACTGCACCGCACAGGCTAGAAGCAGACTCACATGGACAGGGTTGAAGGGACGGAAGGTGAGTATGTACTGGAGATGACCCGCGACTACTGTCAGGAGATCAGCGGCTATCTCCGCTGATCTCCCGACGATAGCGGTGGCGTGTGCCGGATGTGCCTGTCGCTGATTGGTCACGTCCGGCCAGGCGCGACAAATCAGCGACGCAGGTTTTCCGCTACAGACGGAAGTGAAAAGTTAGACAATTATATAGTAGATGAGCCAAGTCACGTGCCAAGGCTCGTTAAAGGGTCGATATTTCCTTTTCGGATTTCTTAAACAGAAAAAAGTACAATACTTGTCTGTGAGATTTTTCTGGTCTAACTGAGGGTTGTGGATTGCCGTGGCGCTGCCTTTGGAAGGAAGCTGCCAAGTTTGTCTAATCTTGGGCAATCTTTCGGAGATCCTTGTCGCTGTAACTGAATAGCGTTGCCTTAAACGGCCAGAAAACGACCTCCATTGTTTTCATGAATATCTATGGAGGTTCTTATTTGTTCTGCTAAGGTTCACTTCACAACGCACCTTCTGTACTGAAATCTTAGTAATGGAAGTTGATTTGTGCTCCATGAGAGCCACTGAATGGAACTTACCAAAGTTAACTCCTGGAAGTTGTCACTTCTTTCTCTGCAATGAAGTGAAGGTAGTTGGTATTCTAGAAATGGTGGCGGCAACAACAACTACATTATGAGTGTCCGCCTAAAGGTGTAGCAGCGCTGAATTCATCATAGTTCATGTTCCCTCATCAGTATTTTTGCATATTTACTGCTTTATTTTTATTAATCATTTTTCAAACAAAGTTTAAAGGGTTATTTCCATCTTAATAAATGGATGTTGTCAGAGAGTGCTTGTAAAAAAAGATGCATTTTTGCGACTTGCTGCTTATTGAAATTGACAATCTTAAGATATTAGCACTTTACTTTTGTTTATAGTGCATCGTCTAGGAGACCGACCACCGCTGCTGTCTAGAATGTAAGCACTGCACTGAAGCTGGCTGGGATTAGGAGGGAACGGTGTGCTCCAGTGGTCCAGACTGGCCTCAAGACTGGTTACAACATCTGTTGTATTGAATTTAGAAGCACGGATCGTGTTCTACCATACAGCAGTGGTGGTCGGTCTTCTAGGAAACAAGCTGCAAAGAAGTGGTAATTGGTGATGAGCGAACATGCTGGGATAAGGTGTTATCTGAACATGCTCTGGTGCTGAGTGTCTTCGGCGTGCTTGAATAATATGTTTGAGTCCTTGAGGCTGCATGTCTCACTGCTGTACGAAAGCCACAACACATGGAGGGCTTGTCTAACGGGCAATCCCTGCATGTGCTGTGGGTGTAGAACAGCCGTGAGACATTCAGCCGCAGGGACTCAAACATATTATTCAAGAACGCTGAAGACTCTCAGTTGGCACCAGAGCATGCTCAGATAACACTTTATACAAGCACTTTTGGTATAAGGTGTGGTCATATCTCCAGTATTGCTGAACAGTTTATTGAGCTTTAAATTGCTCGTATTCATGAGCCCCATCTGACAATTCCCATTCATGAAGATGGGAATACCCGTTTTAAGGCTAGGTTCCCAATCTCTGGCTTTCTGTTTTTCTGCTACTTTAAAGAAAAAGAAAAACTGAACTCCTGCAAAAGATAAAAAAAAGCCTCCTCTGATGTCCTTCATCTTCCATCGCTCTCGTTCTCGCACTTTCTCACTGGCCATTTTCACTACAGTGGGGTCTGTTTGTTTTTTTGGGGGAGGGTAAGGTTCATTTTTTCATCTAGCAACACACAAATATAGATTTAAATGATATGACAGTGTAAATGTGGTCCTCCACTTTTGCCGTGTGGCGTCAGAAGGAGTTTACTACTTTCCCATGGGATGGAATATTCACCGCAGGTTTCACCTCAATATATTGAAGGGTAAAAATTTGCAACAGAAATTGACTAGATATTGCAATTTTATTTTTGTTTACCAATCTTCCACTGGTTTGTTAGATGATATAATTTGTACTTATTGATCTGTGGATTGTCCGTGCACAAATCTACATGGAAAATCTACAATATTTTCATATCTTAATAGTCAAAATTTGGAATTTGTAGTTTTGCATATTGTCGGTCCTGCATGTTTGGCCCCAAATCTGATCACCTCTTCTCTGTACACTTTGCAGGAAACATGCTCTGAACTGCCACAGAATGAAACCTGCCCTCTTCAACGTGCTTTGTGAAATCAAAGAAAAGACAGGTAAGGGGTGACTGCTGCGCGCTACGTATAGCGGAAAATGCCAGGGCTCAGGTCGCTTTGATGATTTATTTTTTTTTGTCTTTATGATATTTGACCAAAGATGTTTGGATATGGGAGAGAGCATGGATTTCCATGGGGGGACCTGGAATAATATTAACCTTCATTTTATTTTGTCCAGAAGCCAACAACACAAAGAACAACATTAAGTACTCGCGTGTTGTTGAAAAGATCGGTCTGCTGCACCGTTTTTCACAACGCTTTACACCGCAGCTCTACTTGTCACTTTGTCTTTTGCATACAAGCGCAATTTCATCAGGATTATGTCCAATTGTGGTAAAAGAATATTATCAGATAACAGCCACTCTGAAGCTGCATTCATGCCAGAAGTGCTTCCGTGTGAACACTGTATAAAGCCGTGTATAGGATCAAGTCCAAGTTTATTGGGAAGGGCTTTCTGCTATTTCCATTAAGAGGAGGCACAATCCAATTTTTGGTTCTAAGTTCACAGATTCACAAAAGGTTTTCATATGTCCACATGTACAGTCATGGCCAAAATTGTTGGCACCCTTGAAATTGTTCCAGAAAATGAAGTATTTCTCGCAGACAATGATTGCAATGACACATGTTTTGTCATACACGTGTTTATTTCCTTTACTGTATTGGAACAATGCAAAAAAAGGCAAATTGGACATAATTTCATACAAAACCTCCAAAATGGTCTTGACAAAATTGTTGGCCCCTTTCTAAAATTGTGGGTAAACAACTTTGTTTCAAGCATGTGATGCTCGTTCAAACTCACCTGTAGCAAGTAACAGGTGTGGGCAATATAAAAATCACAACCGAAACCTGATTAAAAAGGTAGAAATTGACTTAATCTTTACAAAACCATGGAGAACAGAAAGAGGAGTAGAGAACTGTCTGAGGACTTGAGAACCAAAATTGTTGAAAAATATCAACAATCTCAAGGTTACAAATCAATCTCCAGAGATCGTGATGTTGGAATTTGTCTGACCCATTTCTGTTTTTTTTTTCTGAAATTATGTCCAATTTCCATTTTTTTCTGTTCTAATACAAGGGAAATAAATGTGTACGTGCAAGAAATTTCTGTGAGAAATGCTTCATTTTCTGGAACGATTTTAAGGGTGTCAACACTTTTGGCCAAGACTTTATGTATCCTTTAGGTCTTGTGTATATTACTGAATTATGACCTTTATTTAATGGATTGGATACCTTCGTTTTGTGATAAATTTAGGAAGGCCTTCCCCTAGACAGCTTTCCTGATCTTATATTGAGGCAGCTGACTCTTGGTAAGGGTTGGGGGATTCTGGAATTCCACTTCTTGACTCCTGTTCTGACTTGCCTTATTTAGTGCATTCCTGCTTATAGTTGTACTCTCCCTTTTTCTCTTGGATTATCCGATTATGCTTGTATTCTCTAGGCTTCAGTTGACATCTCTATTAATTAATATTGCTGCAGTACGTAGTTGTCGATACATATCTGGTACTAAATCCTAGCTGCCTGTATGCAGTTTTCTAGAATACTTTTGTTACGCTTCGTGCTAATACTTAAGCTGATTTTTTTTTTTTTTTTTTTTGTTCTTGCCTTCCATTAAACAATTTGCAGACCCCCCCCAGCCCCTATAGTCTCCATCTCCCCCTGCCATTCAGAGCTGTGATATTCTACCTGGGTGCAGAATGAATGCCAACATTTAAGAAAAATATTTAGAGTTGATAATCCTCAGTGGTTGATACCTTTTAATGACTTAAGGGTATGCCACACTAAACAATATCGCTAACGGATCGCTAAAAAACGTCACTATTTAGCGATCCCGTTAGCGATATTGTTCAGTGCGGCAGCTTCCAGCGACGAGCTTCCTGCTGTGATCTCGCTCGTCGCTGGAATCGCTCCGGACCCTATTTCATCGCTGGCGCTCCCGCTGGGTGAGTATCTAATCGCTGTGTGGCACCTTTTCTTAGCGATTTAGCGGTACTTTTGTACCGCTAAAGTCGTTAAGAAGATCGCTAACGGCGATAGCGTCGTTAACTATATCGCTAAATGTGGCCGCATTTAGCGATATAGAAACGATCCCGCTAGCGATCTCATTAGTATGCAACGCTAACGAGATCGCTAGCGGGATAGCTTAGTGTGGCAGTACCTTAACTGAAAAGATGGTAACAAATTGCAAGCTTTCGAGACTACTCAGGTCTCTTCATCAGGCAAAGACTAATACAAAATCTGAAGAATCACATATTTATACACAACACAGCACAGAAAAAATGCAATAGATAAGACAAGTGACGTGAAGCAGAACTGTCATTATAGGAGATAGAGATGAACATAAACCTGAGTAGTCTGGAAAGCTTGCAATTTGTTACCATCTTTTCAGTTAGCCATTAAAAGGTATCAACCACTGAGGACTCTCAATTCTAAATATTTTTCTATCTATTGGCTAACACGGTACAAAGATATATATCTTTACTGTGCCAACATTTAACATATTTTCAAAGGTTGTTTCAGATTATCTCAGTCTGTAGGGTATGAGTCCTGATGATTTACTTATATGCTCTTGCTCTATTTAACCCCCAGCTGGCAGGTCACATTGTGTCCCAAGTGTCAAATCTTCCCCCACCTCTAGTTAATCCTTGTCACATCCTTTAAGTACACATTTCCTGGATTGTTGTTATGATAACCCAGTCAGTATCAGCAGGTCATGGTAATCCAATGCCAATAAGTTGTCTACTTATTCTGGTCTGACTGATGATGATTTGTTCCGTCCAGTGGATATTTGCGCTAGTGGTTTGAACATTTATTGGTCTTAACTTTTTTTGGTTACTGTACTTTCATCTATTTTTGCCTAAAGGCACTGTCACACTTAGCGATCGCACCAGCGATCACGACAACGACACGACCTGGCGAGATCACTAGTACAATCGCTATGTGATTGCTAGTTAGATTCCATATACAACTCATCAGCGATCTGTATAACAACCTCTGCGGTCATTGGGAAAACCTAGTCCCGCCTGCGACGCTGGTGAAGTCGTTCATAAAGGTGTCACACTCAGCGATTCAGGCTCACCAGCGGGACACCAATGACCAAAAAAGCGACCAACGACATCTCAGCAGGGGCCACATCACTGCTACATGTCACACACAGCTGCGTCGCTAACGAGATCGCTACTGCGTCATGAAATCGGTGACTCATTAGCGATCTCGTTAGCAATCTCATTTAGTGTGACAGTACCTTAAGGCCTCTTTCACACACCAGTTTTTTGCCATAAGTCACAATCCGTCGAATTTTGAAAAAAAAAACGGATCAGGTGACTGATGCCGCTGGATCCGTTTTTTACTCATAGGCCGGAGTCACACTACCGTATAATACGGACGAGTGCTAGGCGATAAAAAATCGCCTAGCACTCGTCCCAATGTTAATCTATGGGCAGCTCCCATCAGCCGATTTTTTTTTTTTTTTTTTTTTTTTTTTTTTTTTTTTTCCTCGCGCGTTTTATACGCGCGAGTGAACTCGTAGCATGCTGCGATTGTACGCGTATCTCTGCTCAGAATCGCCAATGCAAGTCTATGGGTGCGACAAAAAAACGGACATCACACGGACCATCAGTGTGACTTGCGAGAAATACGCACATATTTTCCTCATTACAGCCCATTGAGCCATTAAATTCAAAGGGAAAAAGCAGTGAGAAATGAAAAGCCATACGGACGCCACACGGATCCTGACATGCGAGGAAATCGCATCCTCGCATGTAAAACGGATAACATACGGATCAACATACGGAGAACAGTTGTGCGATTATCGCATTACAAAATCGGACCGTTTTTTTTAATCGTTCTGTGTGACTCCAGCCATAGACTTGTATTTGCGACGGATGGCCTCACGTTTCATCCATCGAAAATTGTTAGTCCGGCGTCCAAAGACGACGGACAAAGCAACGTTTTTTTGTGTACGTCGAAAAAACGGATAGCGACGGATCCGTCGCCGTCCGTTGTTTGCTAGAATGGAAGCCTATGGGTGCCAGAGCCGTCAAATGGCGTAATCCGACGACGGATTCCGTTTTTTTAACTGAGCATGCTCGGATCCAATTGCCTGCCCCAAGTAGGAAAGGTACGTGCCTCAAATATTGGTGAAAACATATATACAATCTATATATATATATATATATATATATATATATATATATATATATATATATATATATATATATATATAATATATTCGTTATTTTTTTATATGTCCCTCACTAATAATGTTAGTAGTGTTTGTGTGTAAAATTTTGGAGCTGTAGGTGTTAAATAAAGGATTAATTCACAGAAAAAACTGGCGTGGGCTCCCACACAGTTTTCTCCGCCAGAGAGGGCAAGCCAGTGACTGAGGACAGAAATTAATAGCCTAGAGAGGGACCATTGTTTTTGGGCCCCCCTTCCGGCTAAAAAAAAAATCTTCCCCCAGCCACCCCAGAAAAGGTGCATCTGTAAGATGCGGCTATTCCGGCACTTACTCTCTCTCTTTCCATTGCCCTTTAGAGGTGGCATATGGGCTAATAAGGGGTTAATGACACCTTGCTATTGCAAGGTGACATTAAGCCCGGTTAATGGAGAGCTGTCAATAAGACAACTATCCATTATTAATCCACTAGCTTGAAAGGGTTAAAAAAGCACACACACATTAAGAATGAAGATTTTTAATGAAATAAATAAACACATTTTTTGACATCTTTATGTAAGTAAATAAGACTTTTATTGGATTGAAAGTTTTTTTTTTTTTTTTTTTTTTCTTTTTTGGCCAGTGTACTAATGAAGTCTATATTGGACTGTGTGGTTACTGATCTCTCGGACACTGCAATGTATGCTTCCTTCTGTCCCATTTATTTCCATGCTTTCAAAATTAAGATTTCATGTTTTTTGTTTTTAAGACCTACTAGCTCTGCTATACGGTGGGTAAGCTCCGGATTGTACAGAAGTATATGGAGATTTGGTACCAATAATACTGTGTTATTCTCTGTCGTTCTCTAGAAGCATTGCTTGTAAGAGCAGATCTATCCATACATACAAAGTCTGAGCGTATATATAGCCAAGAACCTACAAGACAGAAGACGAATATGGGACCGGGCATATGAATTATGAATGATCTGCGCTAAGCTTCTAGTTGGCGGCACATACAGATCCCTGCTATTTCTTTTAACAACCTTTATTACTTTACCCGTCTCACCCCATTGTTTATCCATTCTTCTCTACTCCTCTATACTTATTTTTCTTTTCCTAGCGCCTCATGTCGGGTTTTCCTCCCACATTAGACTTCTCCTATAATGCCTATCCCTCTGCTTCTCCCCATCCATCCTCTCCCCCAGTGATTGCTAATAGTACGGCCATCAGACCATTCACGTCAGGCATGAATTAGTGTGTGACAGGCAGCTTGCAGGAAATGTTACCTGTTCCTCTGCATTCCAGGCTCTTGATTTGCCTCCAGCGTGGTTAACCCTTTTTTGTCAGAACATTAAGCGCTAATGACTAGTGCGAGTGTAATATGCTGCAATGCTTGCTTTAATATAAATGTAAATCTGAGCTACGTTACATGGTAATATGGTAAATTTGCTGAAGAGTACTAAATCACACATGCCTTACGTTGAAGAAGAAAAAATGCATGACTGCAGAATGTGTAATCTCGGCTCTGATCCGCAGCATATGTGAGGGCATTGTATCCACATCGCACACACTGATGCTGGTGTGTAGATGTACCCGGCTTGTGATTTCCCAATGTGCATGGTGTATTATAACGTATACACATGCATGGTAGAGATGCAGCTGTATCACATTGTAGCATAGAGTAGACCAATATGTATGTGGTTCCTTGTTGGCCTGTACTATTTAGGGTAATTGTACCCTTTGTGGCCATGTTTAGATATTCTTGGACTCTAATTGCAGTTAGCCATTCACTTAATTCTTAAGTGCCCCATTCACATATGACCTAAAGTCGCCCAAACTAGGAGAGATCAGCGGGACTGGCCAATAGTCTGTTTTGTAGCTGGCCTCCCGACCAGTGGTGCAACTAGAGTCCTTCCTGGTATAATATCTCCCATCCTGAGCCCTTTAGAATAATGATGTCCCCCATCCTAGACCCCTTGCTATAATAATGGCCCCCATCCTGGGCCACTTACAGTTTAATGTCCCCTGACTGGCATATTGTCCTCCATCCTGAGCTCTTTGCAGTAGAAAAGTCCCCCCATCCTGGACCCCTTGCTATAATAGTGGCCCCCATCCTGGGCCCCTTACAGTTTAATGTCCCCTAACTGGTATATTGTTCCCCATCCTGTGCCGCTTCCAGTAATAATGTTCCCCTTTCCATTCCAACACAACCCCCCCCCCCAGAAAAAAAAATAGAATCTTACGGTACTTTCTCCCCACTGCCACGACGCGCGCCATCCTCTTCAGTAGCTGGTGCAGGAGGCAGCAGATGACTTCAGTTGGGAGAGATACTTGTTGGCTGAACGATTTTTCGTCCTTCGGTTATCTAATGTGCACAAGAGCCTTTACACCATTATAGGGAATCTTCTTTGCAAGGTAGAATTATGCAGCCATTGAGATCTGATTTATTTTTTTATGTGGATTGGTTTCAACTGGTCTAGTGAACATCTTTAGTCACGAGTTTGAGAATAAAACACAGTAAGTTACTAATTAGTGAATAACGTAGATATCTTTTTGCTTTAGAGATGATCGTAACAGTGCTGTTGATCCCTTACAGTTAGGCTGGACTTACACAAAGTGATGATTCTCTGCAGACCTCGGTGTAGGATCTACGTGCTGCCACTCACTGCAATATGTCATTGGTAATTTTACAGTAGTAAAGTAATGCAAAATCACAATAGGGTCTTATCCAAGTTAAAATATTAAGGTGAGCGGTTCTACATTTTTAATTATGTGGTTGTGTGAGACCCAACACTTATAGAGCCTGAAAAACCAGATGCAGCAGCTTTCATGAAACCGTAGACTTGAGTAGCCGGAATGGAAGGGTTTCTGCTCCCTCCGGAATGGGATACAATTAGTCGTATGATAAAATTGTAGGTTTATTGTCATTGCGTTTTCAGAGTCCACCGACTCCTTCAGGACAACCATACATAAATAACCTAAGGTTAAATGTATGGATGTCCTGGAGGAGATGAACTCTGTAGGTTTATCGTCAACGCGTTTCAATTTTATTCTACAACTAATTGGGTTGCATTCCAGAGGAGGCAGAAACACTTCCATTCCTGCTACTCAAGTCTATTGGTAGTTTTAGGGCAGAATACTTTTTATAATAGAAAGCATCATGAAACAATTTAATATATTTTAGAAAAAAAAAAAATCTGTTTGTCCCTGTGTGCTTAAGGAGACCATTCGGGAATGGAGTTAATTGGCGTTGCTCCATTGGAAATAAAGATACAATTAGCCCCTCCTTGAGGGAGAAAAACTTTTTTGGAAGCTCCTCCCTAAGGCCACACATCAGTATTTGTAAGCCAAAATCAGGAGTGGAACAATCGGAGGAAAAGTATAATAGAAGCACGTCACCACTTCTGGATTTATCACCCAGTCCTGGTTTTGCCTTACAAATATGGATGTAAAATACTGACCAAATCCTGAGTGTGTGAACCAGACCCAGTATTTAATGTCTTACCATTTTAAGACTTCTTGTAACAAGCCTGAAATAGTAGCCAAAGCCAGACTTGTCTTCAGACTTGGGGTCTCTGTAAGGTCCCATGCACCTTTGTGTGACCTAGTAACACTGATGTGTGCATGAGGCATAATGCTAGCTGCTTTGAGTCTGAAAATTAGATGCCACATAAAAAATATTGATATGATCATGGTTAGCACGCCAAATGATGCGTGCAAATGGCCCTCGCTAGTGAAGATGATGAGAGGTCCAGTCCAACTGGCTCCTAACGCTTACTCCCATGGACCTGGCTGTTTCTGTTCTGATTTAACGACGTGTGTGTGTATATATGTGTGTGTGTTTGTGTGTGTGTGTATATATATATATATATATATATATATATATATATATATATATATGATCCAAAAAATGAAGGCAGCACTCCAGTATGTAAGAAATGGGTGGTTTATTAGCCCATATGCGACGTTTCAGTCCTAGATGTGGACCTTTTTCAAGACGAGCCTGAACTTCAGCTTTAGAGCAACACCTAAAATCAGACTACCATTACGTAATATAACACATTAATAATATATTGCATGAGTACATACAATTTTCATTTTTTTGTCTGTTATGTGTGTTTCACGGTTATGGTGTCAATCTTTTAGTAATCTTCTGCTTTACCTCTACTTTTCTGCCCTTTGACAAGTGGCTTAGCTTCGATTCAATTCCCCCCTTTTTAATTTTACATATCGGGATTGGGAGAGATTTAAAAGCTGTTATTTCCAAGCTCCCAGACTCTTCCCCCCCTCTCCCTAAGTTCATCCAAAGTTCACTTGTGGTGGTTTAGGCTTTTCCCTGACTCTTTCACCTTCTGTCATCATAACTCAAGGGCAGACAGAACTTCATCCAAAGGAGGAGGAGAAGGAGTCATTGCTGAGAACCTTCACCCTTCACTTAGTGAAACCCCTGACCATGCAGCAAAGCTGAGACTGTGCCGCTTCTGCACGATGTCCGATGGCCCAAAACGAATGACTAGTATACACGCAATATAACGCCACTTTCCAAAATAAATTTGGTGATTGCTTAGGACGCAAATCCATAGTACGATTTTGTTCACACGTGTCAGGTGAGCTTTAGTAAATGGAGCCAATTCACCCACTTTTCCACGTGGAATTCATGAATAAGTAGTATTGTACCAATTTTTGCCTTTTTTTTTTCTTCTTCAGTGCATGCAACAGGGTTATATCAAAAACAATTAAGATGTAGGACGAATATTTTGGAACAGAAATCCTCATCAAATGTGATGAATGTGTGAACAGGGTCCTAGACTGCCAACGTAAAACGTGTCCTGTGTTGATCAAGCATTTGGTGAATATGAAATTCCTTGCAGCCTCAAATGTGCATTAATAAATTGATCTTGGAATAAAACTGTTCCTTTGCTGAGTTAATCTTATACATGTGCCCCTGCTGTGTACTGTGTAATGTCTGTGTCTGACCGTACAGGGACATGGTCTGATCATACCACAGCTCCTGGGCAGGGGAGGATGCAAAAGAGTATACAGACATGACAGCACAGGATCACATCTGATTTGTTTAAAAACATTCATGAAAATGTTTTGCTTCACAAAAAGTAGCAGTTGTGATCACACACTGACCTATCTGTATACTCTTTTGCTTCCTCCCCTGCCCAGGAGCTGTGGTATGATCAGACCATGTCCCTGTACGGTCAGACACAGACATTACACAGTACACAGCAGGGCACATTTATAAGATTATCTCAGCACAGGAACATTTTTTTCTAACACTTCCAATTGTGGAACATATTATTATTCCAAGATCTGTTGGTTAAAATTAAGTTTGTTTGTGTTTCTGTGAAGCCGCACACTCCTGTCCAAGTGCCGGCGGCAGTGTCTGGTGTTGATGCGAGAGACTCGCGCGAGTTTCTCGCATCACACACGCAAGTGTGACACCGGCCTAAGTGTGAGAACAGGATTTGTTGAAATTCATTGTATGATAGATTTGGCACACAGTTGTGGCTTCATTCACACTAATGTGTACATTTTCATTAACTTTATATTTCGTACTGCAGGAAAACCCCAAAACTGTGTCACAGGCAGAAATTCAATAACTGATAATAAAAGATCCACCATTCACAATGGGTGATAATCTCACCTGACTCCTAACCCCCATTACCACACACATTGACCTCTGCCCAGATCAAGGCATGACTAGAAAAATAAAAATCTATACACATCAGTAGTCTTCTATTGCGGTTTCTGCCCATATGACAGCTAAATGGAACAGAAAGTAATGAGTCTAATAGTAGAACCAGTGAAAGGGCAAAAATCACAAACTTTGAAAATGTCTTGTTTAAATTGAGGTTGTGTGTTTTGATTGCATTTTTAAAATATTTTTGGCAATTTTTTTTGTTATGCATATGACGGTTTACGTTAAAAAAAAAAAAAAAAAAAATACAAGAACCTTTGCACATGCTAATTGCAAGATTTCTAAGTGGAGGGGAAGCAGGGTCAGCTGGGATATCCTCTATTGTGATTGGTAGATCAGCTGTGTATAGAGGTGTTGCCTTTCATTGTAATCCTGCCTCTGATGATACTGAGCCTGCTGTAAACACTCCATTAAAGTAAAGGGAGTATGAGTATCTAATAACCTCATTGGCCACTGTGAAAAAGGGCAAGATTGCTAATTTTGTTTTTTAATAAATTGATATTAAAAAAAAAAATTACATGTAACGCAAAAAAGCGATTTTAAACAATAGGTCATTTTCTGATTTATAGTTTCCCTTTAAAGGTTATTTTATGACACGTTCCCATTAAACCCTTCTATAATTCACCTCTTCCTGAGGCAGGATTGCCAGCTTGACTTTTTATTTTCTCTGAACAGTTTATAAAATAAAATAAATCACAATCGACAGTATTCTTTTACGAACACATTGGAAAACCATAATAAATCATGCTAAGGGATTCAGGTCTGCAGCCCATAATTTTGAGAAGACTTGAGCTGCATTCACTGTAACCTGTGAAATAATTGAAGTCAGAATAATCCGTACAAGTTTCTTCAGCTTAAAGAAGATTAAAAAAAAATACCATGGACACCTTACATTTTTTTTTTTTTTTTTTGCGGACAGGGCAAAATGTGTCCAATTTTTATGGACTGTCCAGGGATTTTTGGATGGTTGGCAACCCAAGTCTTGAGGTCTTGCCCAGTTGCTCCCATGTGTTGCTCCCATGTGTATCTTTTGCTTGGAGTGCTCCATTTAGAGTTTGGTCAATCCAATGCATAGTGTTAAGTTGGCCATAACATAGAGCTGTCGGCTGAACGTTCATTCTGCAGACTGCTATCCCTCTCGTCTCCCCAATACACTTCATCTCTTTACCTAGCCCCAGAGAAAGTCATTGCCGAACTCTTCTCTTATATCCCCTGAAACAATAGGATTGGTTGTTAAAATTCTGACTGCCTAATTTTTTGTTCCTCAGACCCCTTTTCTCCCCCCAACAGTCGAGAGGCCCTCACACGCATCAGATGTTCTGCAGATTCTACAAAAATCTGTGGTTTTGGCCAACTTTCAGCTATTGTGTATTGGGACCATTTACTTATTTTCTAAACGGGCCTTTATTTACTGACTCATCATAATTCTGGAATGCAAGAGGGTAAAGTGACCGTGCGATTTGTCCGTAAAAAAAGGTTCGCTCCTCATGCATGGAATAGATTGTGAGTGGAAACATTATAGTGTATCATTTTCGGGCCAAGACGCCAACTGAAGGCGACCACCCGGACATGGTAGACTGCGTCCAAGTGTCCACTTCCAATAAGCGTCTACACCGAAAAAATGAACTTGTGTTTATTAAAACCACAACGTTTTGTTTTGGTCTCTATGCAGCCGGATTCCCCTGAAGACGCCAGTAGTGGTGAAACATGCTGGGGAAGGCAGCTGGTTACCTGTTTTAAAAGAAAATGATTGTAGCAGTCTAGATAAGCAAAAAGTGATGGTCTTCGGCCCCACAATACAAAATATACAGTATAGGCATTATATTTAGCCTTCAGGACTATAGATTCATCCAAAAGGTGAAAGGGATAAGAGTGAATTACATGAGGAATCCCAATAGGGGATATTTAATTGGAGACGAATATTCTAATACTTATGACAGCAACAAACCAGTTATAACAGCCACAACTGGAACTTTACTTTTTAATAGTTTAACAACACTATAGAGTTTTTAGCTGGGGTTTATTTGCCATTGGCAATTTGTAAATCGGTTCTAAGTACACTACGCTGATAATTTATAAACAAGTTAAGGTGTACGCCTAAAACTGATGCACAATAGAGCACACGATGACTCTTTCGGCACTATTATAGGCAATAGCCCCGTTGGTGCATACGGCCGAATCCTGTTTTGCAAGGGGGTCCAGACATAAGCCCCAATGGGTCCAATAAACATGGGCAAAAACTCTGTATGAAAGCACGCCAAGTTACTTTGCGATTGGGCAATTTTTTATGATAAACTTGCACACACTTTTCTGCCGTCGGATCTATATTCTTTATTACGATGCTTTTATCAATCACTTGCACAATTGCACATCTGAGTATACCTTACTCCAACAATAAGGGTAAGTTCACACTGGGCGTTTTTTCTGCAGCAAAACCTGATTTCTTGGCAGGAAAGAAACTGCAGCAAAAATGCCGGTTTAGGTGCGTTTTTTGTTGCAGTTTTGGTGTGTTTTTTGGGGCTGACTTGTTTCTCTGTGCATGCTTGCTGTCCATGACTTTTCTGCATCAAAAACGCTGCAAATAATGATACCTGCGTTTTTGCAGCGTTTTTTCAACACCCGTTCAAGTCAATGGGTGAAAAACACTGAAAGAAGTGACATGCTCTATGTCCAAAATAAGCAGCAAAGCACAAAATCCTGATGAGAAAAAAACCCAATGTGTGTGCATGAGATTTCTGAAATTTCATAGGCTTTGCTGGTACTGTAAAAAGCAGCTGAAAATTAGCATAAAAAAACGCCCAGTGTGAACATACCCTAAGACCTTCCATAATCCGTTACATTTTTTGAGGAGCTTCGCCTGTCTGGCTCCTAAGATTTGCCCAGTCCTTCTCTCTCTACTTTTTGATATAACCCATGCAACTGAACTTCCCTGCATCCTAATAGTAGTCATGCAACGTGGCTCTGCGATATAGCTGCATTAAGTCAGCCTAACCCTTTGCTGAACTTCTCTGTCAAGATTTTATGACCAAATTTCAATTTATAGCGCAGACAAATTCCAAGGCAGCAACAGAAGGGATGCAGAACCCAAACCTCTCAAACTTTCCTTCAAACTCCCCCACATGGAGTCATTCCTTAACTCTTTCTGGCCCTCACCTCCACATATCCTTATATTGAGCTCTTGTAGGCAGTTAATAAAACCATGCTGAGGGACATTGGGCTTATATCTGCTATTCGCATACTGACTGCAGTAGAAAAGTGGGTCAGAGCAAAATGTGCAAAACCACAACTGAGGTTTAATCTGAACTGTAGTTAATACAATGGATGAGCAAACAGTTTGTGCATTGCTGGCGACGGAAGCCCCTCTATTATATATGCAGTGGATGCCTTCCAATGTTTGGGAAGCCGTGTGAGCACATCCTGAAAATAGCGTTTGTCGGAATGAGCCGAGTTACCTGAATTTGCTTCTCTCACCAATTACTAGGTTGTTGGTATGAAATCTGATAGATTTCTATTTATTTCAGAAAAGACCACATATTACCTGTATATATTTAATTTCATGATAAAGTTTAGCTTTTCCAAAAGTTCTAGGTTTGCATACAGAAGCAGATTTCTGCTAATGTTCCTTTTTTTTTTTTTTAAAGAAAATTCTCAGGCTGAATCAGTGTTTCATTCTACAGATGTGAATGTGTACTAGTCCTGCTGTCACTTATTGGGTTTCCTTATTTTTAAAATCCCCAGCATGTTAATTTTTTCTGCACAGATTTTGCACTGTACGTAAATGGGGTGTAAAATACCATGGACATCAAACGGATGAAGTTGGATGAAAAAGATGGATCTGCTCAATCAGAGTAAAATTCCAAACTTTCAACAAATGCATTTAATGCAATTAATGTCTGTTTAATGAAAAATTCCCAAAAACTCACATGGAACACCTAGGTGTTTCTGGTGCATATAGCACCTTTATTCATGGTGAGCGTGCATCATTCTGCAGCTCGTAAAATACCACTTTTGCTGCAGAATGATGGAGTCTTTCAGGATTTAGGTGCTTAAATCCTGCCAGAAACCTGAATGTTTGACTATAGTCGTTTGTATAGGTGAAAAGCTGATGATGACTCCTATGCTCTCTGTCTTGGCTGCTATTATTATTATTATTATTATTATACATTTATATAGCGCCATTTATTCCATGGCGCTTTACATATGAAAAGGGAAAAATATAGACAGATACAATAAACATGTGCTAGACAAGGGACACACAAGTACAGAAGGAGAGAGGACCCTGCCCGCGAGGGCTCACAGTCTACAGGGATGGGTGAGAATACACTAGGAGAGGGTAGAGCTGGTCGTGCGATGGTTCAGTAGACTGAGGATCATTGCAGGTTGTAGGCTTGTCGGAACAGGTGGGTCTTCAGGTTTTTCTTGAAGGTCTCCGTTGTTGGTGAAAGTCTGATGTTTTGCGGCAGGGAGTTCCAGAGTATGGGGGAAGCCCGGGAGAAGTCTTGTATGCGGTTGTGGGAAGAAGAGATGAGGGGGCAGTCGAGAAGGAGATCTTGAGAGGATTGAAGGTTGCGTGTAGGTAGGTAGCGGGAGACCATGTCGCAGATGTATGGAGGAGAAAGGTTGTGGATGGCTTTGTATGCCATGGTTAAGGTTTTGAACTGGAGCCTCTGGGCAATAGGAAGCCAGTGAAGGGCCTGGCATAGTGGGGAGGCTGGGGAATAGCGGGAAGACAGGTGGATTAGTCGTGCAGCAGAGTGTAGGATGGACTGGAGTGGTGCCAGAGTGCTAGAGGGGAGGCCAGACAGTAGGAGGTTGCAGTAGTCGAGGCGGGAGATGATAAGGGCGTGCACTAGTGTTTTTGTGGTTTCATGGTTGAGGAATGAGCGTATCCGGGAAATATTTTTGAGTTTGAGGCGGCAGGAGGTGGCGAGGGCTTGGATATGTGGTTTGAAAGAGAGGGCAGAGTCGATGATCACCCCAAGGCACCGAGCATGTGGGACTGGGGAAAGCGAGCAGCCATTGACATTGATGGATAGGCCTGGTGGAGGGGTAGAATGAGGTGGGGGAAAGATGATGAATTCTGTTTTGTCCATGTTCAGTTTGAGAAAGCGAGCAGAAAAGAAGGCTGAGATAGCAGACAGACACTGTGGGATTTTGGTCAGTAGGGAGGTGAGGTCAGGTCCAGATAGGTAGATCTGCGTGTCATCGGCGTAGAGGTGATACTGCAAGCCATGGGCTTGTATGAGCTGTCCCAGGCCGAAGGTGTAGATGGAGAAGAGTAGGGGTCCTAGGACTGAGCCTTGGGGAACACCGACAGACAGGGGGCGAGGTGAGGAGGTGGTGTGTGAGAGGGAGACACTAAAAGTTCGGTCTGTTAGGTATGATGAGATCCAGGATAGGGCCAAGTCTGTGATGCCAAGAGATGAGAGAATCTGTAGGAGGAGGGAATGGTCTACGGTGTCAAAGGCAGAAGACAGGTCCAGGAGAAGGAGAACAGAGTAGTGTCGCTTGCTCTTGGCGGTTAGTAGGTCGTTGGTGACTTTAGTTAGGGCAGTTTCAGTTGAGTGATGCGGTCGAAAGCCTGATTGTAACCGGTCAAAGAGGGAGCAGGAGGAAAGGTGGGAGGACAGTTCAAGATATACATGCTGTTCCAGTAGTTTTGAGGCGAAGGGGAGAAGAGATATCGGGCGATAGCTAGACGCTGAGGATGGGTCGAGGGAGGGCTTTTTGAGGATCGGGGTGATTGAGGCATGTTTGAAGGATGAAGGAAAGACACCATTTGTAAGTGAAAGGTTGAAGAGGTGTGTGAGAGTAGGGATGAAGACTGTGGCAAGGTTAGGGATGAGGTGGGATGGGAGTGGGTCAAGCGCGCAAGTGGTGAGGTGTGATCTTGACAGGAGAGTGGAGAGCTGATCTTCTGTCATGGTGGTGAAGCTGGTTTTGGAAGAGTGGCTAAGAGGGGCATTGGGGGCTGCGGGCCAAAGCCTTCTCTGATAGTATCAATCTTTTGCCTAAAGAAGGAGGCAAAGTCTTCGGCAGAAATGAGAGGAGAGGGAGGAGGTGCTGTGGGATGGAGTAGAGAATTGAAAGTGTTGAAGAGCTGTTTAGGGTTGTGAGACAGGGAGGATATGAGAGATGCAAAGTAAGTTTGTTTTGCGGCAGAGAGCGTGGACTTGAAGCTGGCAAGGGACTGCTTGTATGCGTTGAAGTGCTCGATGGAGTGGGTTCTCTTCCATCTCCGCTCGGTAACCCTGGAAGCCCGTCTCAGTTCTTTGGTCAGGCCGGTCAGCCATGGCTGCCTGTTGATTGTACGAGTTTTGCTCTGCATGAGGGGGGCGGCCGAATCAAGTGTGGTTTTTATTGTGGTGTTATAAAATGTGGCAGCAGCATCTGTGTCATTAAAGGGTATGCCACACTAAACAATATCGCTAACGGGATCGCTAAAAAAACGTCACTATTTAGCGATCCCGTTAGCGATATTGTTCAGTGCGGCAGCTTCCAGCGACGAGCTTCCTGCTGTGATCTCGCTCGTCGCTGGAATCGTTCCGGACCCTATTTTCTCGTCGGCGCTCC
Source organism: Oophaga sylvatica (assembly GCA_033576555.1). NCBI lineage: Eukaryota > Metazoa > Chordata > Amphibia > Anura > Dendrobatidae > Oophaga > Oophaga sylvatica. Next base: position 120,543,239 of record JARQOD010000009.1, on the reverse strand, counting down.
CGCTGGGTAAGTATCTAATCGCTGTGTGGCACCTTTTCTTAGCGATTTAGCGGTACTTTTGTACCGCTAAAGTCGTTAAGAAGATCGCTAACGGCGATAGCGTCGTTAACTATATCGCTAAATGCGGCAGCATTTAGCGATATAGAAACAATCCCGCTAGCGATCTCATTAGTATGCAACGCTAACGAGATCGCTAGCGGGATTGCTTAGTGTGGCAGTACCTTAAGTGAGGCTATGTCTGTGAGAGGGAGGAGGGACTCAGAGAGCGATTGTAAATTGAGGTGTTTGAGATTTCTGCGAGGGTGGGTGAGTTTGTGGAGTGGGGGATGCGTACTAACAGAGGAGAGGGAAGAGAATGTCAGTAGGTTGTGGTCAGACAGGGGGAGTGGGGAGTTAGTGAGATTAGTGAGGGAACAGAGACGGGTGAAGATAAGGTCCAGCGTGTGACCGCCTTTGTGGGTGGCCACAGAGGACCATTGAGTGAGGCCAAGGGAAGCTGTGAGCGAAAGAAGTTTAGAGGTTGCCGGGGTGGAAGTGTCAATGGGGATGTTGAAATCGCCCATAATGATGGTGGGGATGTCAGCAGAGAGGAAATGGAGTAGCCAGGTGGTGAAGTGGTCGAGAAAGGTGGAGATGGCTAGTTCCGGGGGGCGGTAAATGACAGCCAGTTGGAGGTTGGAGGGGGAATAGATGCGGACGGAGTGCACTTCGAACGAGGGAATAGCAGCGGAGGGTGGAATTTGAATAGGGTAAAGGAGCAGGTATCAGACAGGAGTAAGCCAACTCCTCCACCACGTTTGTTGCTGGGGCGAGGGGTGTGAGAAAGATGAAATCCGCCATAGGAGATCGCAGCTGGAGAGGCTGTGTCAGAGGGGGTGAGCCAGGTTTCAGTGATGGCAAGGAAGGAGAGTTTGTTGGTGATAAAGAGGTCGTGGACAAATGACAGTTTATTGCAGACGGAGCGTGCGTTCCATAGTGCTCCGGGTAGGGGGACTGGGGGAGGGGGGTGTGGATGGATAGGTATGAGGTTGACAGGGTTGCAAAAACGTGTGGAAGATCGTGGCAGGGTGTTAGAAATGAGTGTGGGGATGTGATGAGGAGGGCCAGGATTTGGGGATACATCGCCAGCGATGAGGAGTAGCAGACAGAGCGTTAGAAGGTGGGAGCAGGATAAACCATGGTGTGGCCGTGTGTGTCTTGGTGAAAAGGATTGTGTGTGGAGGAACAGTTCTGTGGGAAAGGTGAGATGGCTGGGGAGAATGGAGGGGGAAATGACTAAAGGTACTGCCACACTAAACAATCCCGCTAGCGATCACAATAACGACGCATACTAATGCGATCGCTAGCGGGATTGTTTCTATATCGCTAAATGCGGCCACATTTAGCGATATAGTTAACGACGCTATCGCCGTTAGCGATCTTCTTAACGACTTTAGCGGTACAAAAGTACCGCTAAATCGCTAAGAAAAGGTGCCACACAGCGATTAGATACTTACCCAGCGGGAGCGCCGACGAGAAAATAGGGTCCGGAACGATTCCAGCGACGAGCGAGATCACAGCAGGAAGCTCGTCGCTGGAAGCTGCCGCACTGAACAATATCGCTAACGGGATCGCTAAATAGTGACGTTTTTTAGCGATCCCGTTAGCGATATTGTTTAGTGTGGCATACCCTTTATTCCTTACTAGGTGGGGGGATTACAGGGGATAGGAAGAAAGAAAGGAGGATGGGGGTGAAAGTGATAAGAAAATGAAACATAGTGGTTTTATAATCTGTTACCTTGCAGCCAAATTGCAGTCAGAATTCTAGTCTAATTCACAGTAGTGTAATTAGAAATCTGTAATTTGAAATATGGGATTTGAAATATATGAAGCAGACTACGTCTGGAGCAGACCCATGCCACTGAATATATGTGCAGCTAAAGGCAATCAGGTGAGATTGGAAAGTGGGCTGTGACTGCCCAGGCCAGATGTACAGAGTTAAGGAAAGGTCATAAAAGGGGGAGGGGTTACACAGACCACTCAGATGTGTGGTGAAGATAAGAAGTATGGAGTACAATTATGTGCACAGGAAGATGGGTGAGCAAATCATACCATTAACAAAGCAATATACATGATGCATTCAGGAGCATAGAAAGCTGGAGTTTTCATACCATTAACAAAGCAATATACATGATGCATTCAGGAGCATAGAAAGCTGGAGTTTTCATACCATTAACAAAGCAATATACATGATGCATTCAGGAGCATAGAAAGCTGGAGTTTTCATACCTGTGGGAACAGAAGAACATCTCAGTCACAAGGTGATGATGACAATGCTGTAGGATTGATGTGTGGCCAAATGCATTCTAGAATTCTAGTCTATAGTTATATATGCTATAAGTGGTCATCTTGTTGACCAAGATATTAAAAGGCTATTCCAATGTAAAAAAAACAAAAAACAAACAATTAGTTTGGACCCCGTTCTTTGGCCACATGCCCACTGTACGCGATTACCATTGTTACTGCCATAAAAATTAATCGTGTCAGGGTGCATGCATGGCAGGTTGCTAGATTCAGATTCTCCCACCCGCAGTAAGGCGTCAAAGCCCTTGGGTTTTTACTGTTGATCGGTGCAGCCTCTGAGACCAGAGACAATCACTTCGCTAATACTGGAGGTCCAGTGGAGGCTGAGCGGAGCGGGATGCAGGCTCAGTAGAAAGTATCTGTACGTTGCTATACTTGCACATGAATGGAAGGCTTTAGCCCCAGGATTTGAGCAGTCAGAGATGGTCCAGGGACCCGAGCTCCCACTGATCACCAGTGATATGTAAAGGGACTGTTTGGTCCACCAAGCCTCTTAACAGCCATCATTAAGCCTCACAGACAAATTTCCTTCTTTTAAAATTAATGTTTGGAAAACTACTTGTATAGTATGGATCCCCATATGGAAAATGGCTCAGACCAGTCCGGGAGGGCATCATTTCACCCAAACTAGACTGGCATCAATTGTATTTCTTGGCTATCTCCCAGTGATTAACGTCCTACCCTCTGACAATATAATTTTTGGACTGATGTAACGACTCCTTCTTGAGCATACTTTCCCATTCTACGGAGGCACAGTACCAAACTATCCCCTGCTAATCGATTGACATTGTAGAAGTCATTTTGCCGCACATTTGAAGATCAGTCTGTGTCATCAAGGACATAGAAGAGCAAGAATCAGGCTGTTGGGCTTAATGGTGGCTACTAGGGGGACCTGACAGGTTCCTTTTTAAGATTTTTGTGTTCTGAAAAGCCTTATTGTACGATCCAGTTATACCCAGTGTTATATTAGCGGTATCAATTCAAGAATCTTGTGTTTCCTCGTCTACTTGAACTTTTTAAATACCTTTTTTACGAGCAGGTTTTATTTTGGGTTTGACATCAAGTCTTGCCCTCCTGTCCTTGAGGAGAATTGAATTTTTGGTCTTTTGGTTGACTGAACCATCATTTGTCTGTCAGGAATTTGGAGCCTTCCATCATCCATCTGACCCCAGCAGCAACTGAGCTGTTATTCATCCTCTCTTCCCATGTCCGTCTGGAAACTTGTCTCCACTCTTTCCTCTCTTGTGAATTGGCCTCTCGTATTTTTTTTATTTTTTTTTCCCCCATACAATGTGAACAGTTTTTTTGCACTGATAATAAATATCTTGGAAAGAAACCTTATTCTAGAGATCTTAAAAAAAACGAACGTTAAAAATTAACGAAGCCCCCCTTTTTTTTTTTTTTTTATGTTTATCAATCCATGCTTCACAATTCTGAGGCCCAAGCCCCTCATTTCGTTCCAAGTCTGTGGTTAGGACTCGGTGGGAGTCATCGCCCGCGCTCACACACGATGTAATTTCGCAGATCAAGAGCATAGCCTGATGTATAGAATGTGCTTGGATAATGGGGCTTGGAGAGAGGCAGCTCCCGATGCTCCATTGTTATGCTAATAGGCTCTCTGCAACACTCATTGTGAGGGCTGAGTGTTTTATTAACACCATAATATTGTTATTAATACATGCAGAGAGCGGCCATGGAGAGGCTGGGATCCCTCAGGCATCACATCAGTATTCCAGCAGTGCCAGCCAGTAAAGAAAGGAACACAAAGGAGAACAGATCTCCCATTTGTAATGTTCAAAAACTTCAAGCCACTAAATGGCGTGGTCCAATGCACTAAGCTTGTGGCACTAGGAACTGGCCTCCGAGACCTCTCTCCAGATTTACTTGTAATGTTCTGTAGCCTGACTCTTTGGGGGACTGGTCTTGCCCATTTATGTATTTGGTTAAAACTGTGGGTCTATAATTAAACAATATATTTGCATTTAGCGCTGAGGCCATTTAATTGCTGCAGCAGTTACATGGGGTATACCGGCTGTGACTGCAGCCATCAACAGGGAGAATCGGGGAGGGAGGGGAGTATTTGCATATTTCAAGAGTATTGCTGCCTGTAGGCACCTTTTTTTCATTCTCTTGGACAGCCACTTTAATATTCAGGTCTAACTGTTTAAGTTTGGGGCATAAAATTCAAAGTTTAATTTAAGGTTTAATGTATAATCATATATTTTTTTTAAACTTAAAGTATAAGGTATCTTTTATACTTTAAAATGTCTTCTCTGAATCCTGTCCTGTTCGTTTTCTTGACGATCTGTCCATTTTTCATAGAAAAAAAATGGGGCCAAGAATTGTCAAAAGAAGAGTAGATTTGGTGCCAAATTTCACTATGTAATCGGCATACATTATTAACTAGAACTCTTAGACCCGATGAGGCTGGTGGACTTGGATTGAAAATCCATCTCAAAATGGCTGTGTTATCCTGATGTTAAGATGAATGGTAGAATGAAATGGCTTATGAAGTCAATAGTCAACCTGCACCCTAGTCTGGCATCAGTAGTGTAACATAGCGGCAACAGGGAGGAGGTACACTGAGAAATTATCAATCAGGTTAGGGGGGCAGAGATTGAGTGTAGACTATAATAAAGGGTGATAAAGCCAATTTTGACATGGTTTTATGAAGTAAGTGAGATCCGTTTAATAATGTATGCAGTTTGGAATGTGATATCTGATGATGAATCCACTTTAGAATAAGAAAATTGGCAATTATCTGTCGCGGACCCCGACCCTTCAGCGCTGCCTCTCTGACATTGTAAGACTAAATCAATGACTTCTTGTATACCTCATGTGACCGGTGGAGCTAATCGGGAGCTTTCAAGCCACCATGCTGAGGTGGATGTCCCATATTTGCTTAGTTCAAAGATTGGCCGCAGCGGTCTCATTTTGTAGATGTCATGGGGCAGTTATGTAAACCTATATCAAATGTAAAATCTCAACATGTAACGGACATAAAGTGGAAAACTTGTTGGCTTCTTCTGGGGATCGCTGGTAAATTCTTTAGAACAGCTGGCCATAATAGAAGTCTTAAATGAGGAGAGATCAGATATATACAACTAGTTTATGACTGGCTGCACAGAACTGCTCTTTATGTCGGCCCATAATATTTATTCTAGCCTGCCTCACATTGCAATCTATCCAGATGATACTGTCCTTGTTCTCACTTGTATTGTCATCTCTTTGGATTCTCTGAACACGTAAATCTGCTGCTCGTACATCTCCAAAATGTGCTGAGTGTTAAATTGTTTGTTTTTTCCTTGTTTTTTTTTTTTTGTGTGTTAAAATATTATCTTTTGTTACCGTTGGATAACTTGGAAGTCAGGCAGAAAATGTAAATCATAAGGATCACCTAGATGGGGAGCAGCATGACCGGCCAGCTAGACCTCTCCTGACCTTCACAGCACTTGGAAATTATGGGTTTACTGGGTCGATTCCGCCGAACTGACGGAACATTCCCGCTGAGCGCCTGTGAACTGTTTTTCTGGTCATCAGCAGAAGGATAAATCTTTTTGTTCCCTTCAATTGTTTAAAGTTTTCTTTATTCCCGCTCACTTCTTATTGTTAAACATTCCAGGAATTCAGAAGGCAGAAGAGTCTGTCCTGGAATTATAAACCATCTGCTTTCAAGTTTCTGAAAGCATTTTTGGAAGAAACAGATGGGTGCGTGCGTATTGGTGTACGAGCGCGTGTAAATACCCAGCTAACTACAGAGTCTGATGCTGTTGACTGGGACTTTCTTTATACACATGGGCATTAATTCCGGACTTGTGCTGAGTTTGAAGAAATGCAATGATGCTAGTGCGTTCTAGATCACAAACACAAGCTAGAGTCTGACGTTACATTTTAATGATTTTCTTTTTTTTTTTTTTTTTTAAAAAAAAAACAACCATTTTTAAACCGGAAACACCCGAAGGTGCCGATGTGAACCCATGGAGAAGGTGTAAATCTGAATGGGTGGTCAGATTTCTTGAAGTAACTGCATGCTCAATTTAATCCACTAGGGTAATTCCCAACATTGAATGTGATCACTTACCTCTGAGATAAGTGTTTGTATTCTGCTCAGTGTGGTCTGACCTGTTAGAAACCCACTGACCCTGAGGATGGGGCTGTGAGCAGCCCAGTTGGGATGGGTACTGCAGGACAAGGCACCCTTCTTCTATGGCAGCTTTCTAGACAATGAATGGAGGTCTGTCATGCATGTTCCGTGACCACTCTTTTCCATCAGGGCAATTCAAAGCCTGTTCTATGGATTGGTGATAGTCTAGACCCCCACCAATCTTCGTTATCATCTATCCACTATTAAAATTGGGAACGTGTATTTTTGTAAACCTCTAATTATCTATAAACTCCATAGGGTCAACATTTGTAATCACTGAGTTGTTTTTTTTTAGCAATGATACAATGTCACGTCTCGCATGCTTGCATCGTTAATGCACCTTTTCTTAAATCAAGTTGCAAAAAGAAATCCTTATTGCATTTGATGGCTGCTGTTTCCTAAAAAAAAGGCTTATGAAAATGTGGCATTCCTTTACTTTAGACCATGAGAATGGAAGATACCCCAATGTACCGATCACAGATGGATTTGAAAAACCTCCTGAAGGAACTTTACTTTAGACAAAACTCAACTCGGACCATTTATTTTGGTGGGATCAGCAATTATTTAATAATTGGGACCACATGACTTTCCCTTGACCGCAGTTGTTGTAAGGGGAGGAAAGAAAGATTGGGCATATTGGATTTCAACATGTACAATCCTGTGTTTTTAACCAATGTCTCGCAGCTTATTCCTCTACCCCCATTAAAAGAAAGTATGTTTATGACAAAGTCGAGAGAAATGAGCATTTGGTCATCAGTTATTCAATGCGTATGGCCAGATTAAACGCCCAAGGGGTAAATTATAGGATACGGATGTGTCGATCAAGCCTTATCCCTTTGAGGCCTGTGGAGTTGTGACTTATAACCAGTGTTGCCAGTTTATAGATGTTTTGCCTCATAGAATAGTCAACTGCCTGTACCTGTTCTGGCGTGGCCTGGTACATTGTGACTTTATTGACTGTGGCTCTGCTCCAGTTCTTGCAGCCTATTCATTGTGAACCTTGTGGATATATGTATCTAGCCAATTATCCACGGACAACACCTTAGGACGCTTCTTCTGAAAACTTGAGTTTCTACTTAATTGCAAAGTCCACTAGTTACTAGTCTATAACTTATTTATTTTTTTAGCTTTTTTTTTTTTGCTTTTTTTCAGCCTCTTGAAACTCGAGACTTATTGTAGCCCAAAATCTTATCAAAACTCTAGCAAAACATGAGCAATCACTGCTCCATCAGCCAAAAAATAAAGTTACAGCTCTCTGAAAAATGCATTATAGGTACTAAATATATATATATATATATATATATATATATATATATATATATATATATATATATATTATATATATAATATATATGGAACGTCATTGCTGATGCCACTTACAAGAGGGTCAGATTAGTGAAGACCTACAATGAGCATGCAACAAGCTGAAGGACTAAGGGCCCCGTCTCACATAGCGAGATCGCTGCTGAGTCACAAGTTTTGTGACGCAACAGTGATCTCCGCAGCGATCTCGCTATGTCTGACACGTACCAGCGATCAGGCCCCTGATGTGAATCGCTGGTCGTGTCAGAAATGCCTGGACTTTTTTTTGATCGCTGGTCTCCCGCTGGCCAGCACGCATCGCTGCGTGTGGCAGGCCGGGGACCAGCGATCAGCTGGTAACCAAGGTACACATCGGGTTTCCAGGCGCAGGGCTGTGCCTGGAAACCCGATGTGTACGTTGGATACTAGCGTGCTGCTGCAGGAGAGCTGGTAACCAAGGTACACATCGGGTTTCCAGGCACAGCCCCGCTGGTGTGTCACTATGTGAGACAGGGCCCTTATAGTGGCTTTATTATATTCTGTCATTCTGCCAAATGAGATTCTGCAAAACCACGCCATTTACTGCCCAAACCTCTGAACCCAGACTGTTTACTATAAGATCAGACTGCACTGCGCTGATATCACCTAGAAACCTTTTTATACCAGTTGCAATCTTGGAAAACTTTATCTCCTGGTGATACACGTAATGTAAACAATTCTATAAGATCTTCTGCAAGAGTGATATAAAGTCTCGAAAAACCCTTTCTAAAGCACGTATGGCTTTTTGTCTGGACTTGAATGGGCATAAATCAAAAATTTGGAAAGGGAAACCAAAGTGTTTTGTATAGATTTTCTGCAGTAAAAGTCTCTTAAAACAGAATCTGTCAGCAGGTTTTTGCTACCTCATCTGAGAGCAGGCTTATGTAGGCAAGGAGAAGCTGAATCCAACGATGTATGAATTAGACTTCTGGTTGCAGCCTTTCTGACACAATCAGAGCTTTTAGATTTGGCATGAAGCAGAGCTGCGGAAGCTAACCCCTCCCACATCACAGCTAATCTCACCCACACCAGGCTCTCGGTGTACAAAGTCCATAGACAGTGAGCTGCCTATCACAGTGGGGGTGGTGTGGGACCATTACTTATTCAGCCATCTAGTCACAGAAATTGTAATCTGCTGGTGCTAAAACAATCAATTTAGGCAAACAAACTCAGAACTTGATAAAAGATGCACTGCTGAAATCTGTGTTTTAATCCATACCTCCTGCTGTTTTCAGCTTACATAGCAAAATCTGCTGACAGATTCCCTGTTAACTGGGTAAATCTGCAAAGTGCTTGTAAAACAAACAACTTTTCAATTTACCCTTTTTATTAAAAATTCTGTTGTCAAGAACAAAGGGACTTTTAAGCCTATTGTTTACAGCACATTACCTAGGTTATCAGTCATTTTTGTCTTTGTGTATCAGAGGTGGCAGGTTTCCTGGCAAGGAGAGTGCGCTTGCAACCTATTGAGCTTGCAAGCACTGTTCCGAAGCTTGCCAGACTGCTGGACTTTAGTGCCCTTACGGTCCTCCAATGTTACAGAGGCAAAGTTGCCCCTGCTTGCAGCATGGAAAAGTGCACTGTTCGGGCCAGTGCCTCAGTGATGCGGCTGGTCTGAACTAAGTCTTCAGGAGTACATCACATGCCATCAATCAGTAAGTCAGTAGGCAGGAGATCAGTGCGCTCCCGAAGTTAATGCTACTTGATTTTCACAATAACCAGTTTTCAATGATCACTTAAAAGGGATATTCGAGACTTAACATCTGTTACTTTTTTTTTTTTTTCAGAGGCAACTACCTGTCTGTTGTACCTGGCGCCGGTCATTGACCGCTCCTGCCGGAAATTCAGCTGCTCCCTGTCAACAGAGCAGGAGTTTTTCTTCCTGTTAACATGGCGGGACTAGTACTGTCATGCTGATTGACAGCCGGCTTGCGGGAAGCTGGCTGTCAATCAGCATGACACAAATAGTCCTGCCCTGTCAACAGAAAGACAAACTGCTGCTCTGTTCACGTGACGTTAGTGGAAGTCTGTGACCGTTCTGTGCCTGCGGAGAATGACGTCAGGCAAAACGGGCAGGTAGGTAGCAACTACCCGCCTGTTAGCTCTTGGGCACTTTTTTTTTTTTCTTTTAAAGTCCTGAATATCCCCTTTAAGCTTTGTGCACATGTGCCTATATGGACTGATCCCTGTCCATATTGTTGTAAGCTTTGTTTGCGGGATGACTTCATGAGAGTGTAAGCAGCGGTGAGCAAGGTGTGGCACGCGCCCTTGTGTTACAAGTTGGGAGATGGGATATACTGTTCAGTTAATCTGTAGGAGGCAGGAATAGGTTCCTTTTTGGGTTTTATTGAACAGTCATCAGGTTTTTGAGGCTGTAAAATATCGTTGACTATCATAGACTCTGCCATGTACACAGACTGTATATCTACATATGTATATTTTTGCCTTTTCGCCTTGCCTGTGCATTTGCATGCTTCTGCAAACAGGGTGGCATTCTCCAAACTATTTTAGCATCTCGCAGTTGTCATAATTTACACTTTTAATCTGGTACATCTCCATACCATTCATTTCCTCTGTCATAGGTCTCGGGGTTCTGATGCATGTTGGGATTTTTGCAATCCCTCTGTCTGAATTTTCATTACCCACTTAACAAACTCAAGGCCTGTCTAACCAAGGACGCCTCATACATTATGCTAATGATCAAGAGACATGTTAATGATATTTTAGGAGCCTAATTAGTGGAATATATAACTATATGCAATTTGGTAATGGGCTGTGAAGCAGTTGAGAGGGCGGCAGGAATCTGTGAGGAACGCGCCGTGTGGGGGGATGGGAGGTGAGAATGTATTCTGGGTGTGTTCCAGGTCATGTTCAGTTTTAATACCTCTGCCCAAGATACACAGCAAGGAATTGCTTAAAAGGTGAAGAACTATGGTTTTAAATACTTTTTTTTTTTTTTTTTTTAAGATTTGGAAAGCCTCACATTCTGTATTTGCAGGTAATGCACATAGCCCGTAACATGAAATGCGGGTCTGCTCCTATTGTGATCTGTATTTCCACCAGTTAAAACTTTAGTGAACTTCATCTGGCTTTTATGTATAGATTTTTTACCATTTTTGGGTTGGTTCTCCAATATGGATTTTGTTGGTCTCATAGCTTGTTTTTGTTGTATCGCTATTTTGTAGTTTTATTTTATTTTTAATGTTACCATAAAATTCAGATTAGCCATTTATTTTCAGTTTCTTAAAGTTGTTCATGTACTGCTGATTTTAGATGGATTTATAATGAACGACTTATTGTCATTTATAAAGACATCATGATACACCATCTAAATCTCTCGTCATGAGTGGCTGCATTCATCCACTTCCACCGACCCCGCCCAATGACTGGAATAATCTTACCAGTCAGACTAACTTTTCCACTTATATACCTACATTTAAACTGTGTCTGTCACACTTCCCAATGTTGGAAACGGGCTGTATTGGATTTTTTGGTTGTCTGAATCTTAAAGTTGGCCATATATCCTAGTTAGTTTAATTGGGAAAGATGGGACACCCCTTTACAGGCCAGATTGAAAGCCCAGTTTAGCTGACATTCATCTAGTGCACATATCTCAAACTGTGCCCCTCAGGCCAAATCAGGCCTGCGGGTTAGAATATTTGGCCCGTGACGCCTGTTGGGTTCCCCGCATGGCATTGCACATTCACCCGGCATCGCACTTTCAACTATGTCTGCATCCTGGATACAGATACACCTGAAAGCCATGATGGAGGAGGGAGTGTCAGCTGAGGCTCCTTTTCCCGTCATTTCCCCATTGCGTCTGACTTCTCAGCGCAGCGGGCTCGATGACGTCATTAATACGCGCCCGCTGTGCAGAAGATCTTAAAACACATTGAAGAGACCAGTGCAGCGAGGGAATGGGCAGAGGTGAGTTTTTTTGTTTTTTTTTAAATTTTATTTTTTTTTAATGTGGGGCCCGTTATACTTTGTGGAGCCCATTATATGGTATGAAGCACACTGTGGGGCGCATTATACGATATGGAGCGCTATATTCATATATAGGAAAAGCCTACAAAGAACACCTCCACCAATATGTATTCCAAACAAAAAAAAGAGGTTTTTTTATATCATAAAAAGGTAATTTTTATTAAACAATCGTTAAAAAAATATATTTTTAAAAGAATTGTACACATATATGCAAAAAATGGGGATCACAAATGCAATAAAGATGTATAAATCAGACCTAATAAGGGTATCAATGTAAATAATCAACGAAGGGGTCAAATATGTAAAACGGGGCAATAGAGAAGGCTGCTAAAATGCGATATGTCTATCTGCTATATAACGCAGCATGTGCATAATTGCCCTAAATAACACCTCCAATCAATTATCAATACATGCCCAGCTCATATCCGTATAGTTTGAATGGCTTCTATAGCCAAAGAAAGTGCATAGTGCTTAACAGGAGAAGTATCCATGCTGCATGTCCGTCCATATAAAACATATGAATCAATTGCTAAGTAGCGCTCACTAAACATAAAGTTAATGGCTGGTAAAGATTGTTCATACCTCTAAATAGGCTGCAGCACCCTTGACGCGCGTTTCGCTAGTTGCTTCTTCCAGAGGGCACGTCCCCTCTGGAAGAAGCAACTAGCGAAACGCGCGTCAGGGGTGCTGCAGCCTATTTAGAGGTATGAACAATCTTTACCAGCCATTAACTTTATGTTTAGTGAGCGCTACTTAGCGATTGATTCATATGTTTTATATGGACGGACATGCAGCATGGATACTTCTCCTGCTAAGCACTATGCACTTTCTTTGGCTATAGAAGCCATTCAAACTATACGGATATGAGCTGGGCATGTATTGATAATTGATTGGAGGTGTTATTTAGGGCAATTATGCACATGCTGCGTTATATAGCAGATAGACATATCGCATTTTAGCAGCCTTCTCTATTGCCCTGTTTTACATATTTGACCCCTTTGTTGATTATTTACATTGATACCCTTATTAGGTCTGATTTATACATCTTTATTGCATTTGTGATCCCCATTTTTTGCATATATGTGTACAATTCTTTTAAAAATATATTTTTTTAACGATTGTTTAATAAAAATTACCTTTTTATGATATAAAAAAACCTCTTTTTTTTGTTTGGAATAGATATGGAGCGCTATGTGGGGCGCATTATACTGTATGGAGCACTATGTGGGGCGCATTATACTGTATGGAGCACTATGTGGGGCGCATTATACTATACTGTGTGGGGCGCATCATACTGAATGGAGCGCTGTGTGGGACACATTATATTATCGTATGGAGTGCAGTGTGGAGCCGTTATACTGTATGGAGAGCTGTGTGCGGCACATTATACTGTATGGAGCATTATGTGGGGCTCATTATAGGACTTAGTAATTATTAGGACTGTGTGGGGATTACAGTTGGAGAATCCTACTGTGATCGGGTCACCATTCTTTGTCGAGGGAGATTTGAGGGAAGGGTGGTACAGTATAGTCATACTTGTGTGTGGAGGGTACAGTGGATGAATTAACAGTGGGGGGATCTTACTGTGTTTGAGGGCACTTGTTGGCATCATACTTTATTATCTGTCACTGTGTTGTTGTTTTTTTTATCCTTTGTTATTAAATATTTAATTTAGGCCATTGGGCCATATGCTTTTTACTTTTCTTACATAACATGTTATATTATTCCAATATTTTATTCTATTAATTAAAATGTATTTTGTTGGTGGGACAACCCCTTTAAGTTTGTTTCCATATGAAATGTTTTGTTATATTTGATAAGGAAAAACATGCTCAATTGAAGACATTTTTTAAATTAAATATCGAGGTTGGCCTGCGACTTTGTCCAAGCTTTTAATTTTGGTCCTCTATATATTTGAGTTTGACGTTTCTGATCTAATGTGAATGGCTACTCTTAAAGGGGTGGTCCGAACTCCTAAGTAATTTTCATTCTTAGTCCCTATCTAGTTGAAGGTGTATATATAGTACTGCCGATGGCGCTTGTAAGCCATGTAATCACGCCCACGGGGGCATGATAACATGCTTAGTGGGTCGACAAGTCAGGGGATACTAATGCCCCATCGACTAGTCAAAGGCCTGATTTACATATCAAAAACAGACTTTATAAATACTATTTCTAAAGAGAGGTTTGTCTGTAATGTAATACAGGGACTGTTCTGCAGTGTGTCTACATAGACAGACGCAACTGCTGGTGGTTCAGGGGGCACAAGTGACCTGACGGGTTCCCTTTAATAACATAATCAAAATTATTTTCTAATATTCTTGAATTTAAAATTCCCTACCTACACTATCTAGCTGATTTTCTTTTTTCACTTCCTTTTTGACACTTAGGCCTCTTTCACACTTCCGTTGTGTGACGTCCGCCCAAGCGTGAAAATGGCGGATCCGTCAGAAAAGTGTAAAAACGGATGCAAAACTGGTGAGTTTTCTGACGGATCCGCCAAGAAGATTTCACCCGGAAATGATGAAAATTTAGTTCCGGAAATGTAAGTCCGGACCGAAGAGAGAGAGGGAAAACCCCGGACAGTGTTGTCAGCATTTTCAATGGTTTTCTATGGGGCGACGGATCCGCGGGCGGATTCCGTCAAAAACGAAAGCCAGCGGATTCGCCGCCCATAGGCGGTCATTATACAAAAATGGCGGATGCGGCGGATCCGCCGTAGTCCGCCATTTTGGCGGAATAAAAAACGTTGCATTGGACGTTTTTCTGTAATGACGGACGCCAATTTTTTGGAGGATCCGTCAAAAAACGGACCTAACGGACGACCATCCGTCAAAATCCGTCACTAATGCAAGTCAATGGGGAAAAAAACGGATCCGCCAAAAAAAAATGGCAGATGCGTTTTTTTCACATTTTGACGGATTTTGACTGACGTCGCACGACTGAAGTGTGAAAGAAGCCTTAGTTTGAGAATCCCAGTTCATGCTGGAATACTTAAGCAAAGCTTTATCAGCGGGCAGAGGCTGCAGTCACTGCCACAGTCTCTGCCCCTTCTCTGAAATGAAGTGTCATCACTGATGACTCTTCCTTTCAGGGGCTGGTCTGGTCTATGCTATCACTGTGCGATGTTCACAATGACAGTGCGCTTTGTTACTGGCTCAGATCATCAGTTATGAGCAGGCAATAGAGTGCGCTGTCAGACTACCCGGCATACAGAGACAAGTGCTGCCCCTGAAAGTGACGTCACTGGTCTTTGCACGCTGGGTATTCTGGCAGTGCGCTCTGTTGCTGGCTCGTTACTGCTGATCTGAGCCAGTGAGAGAGTGCACTGTCTTTGTGCACAGTGCACATTGTATATCACACATGGACTAGCTGAGTCCCTGAAAGGAGCTTCTCTGATGACACTTTGTTCCAGCAATCCCTTCATGCACGACTGCTCCTCACAAAGGAATTGGGGTGGGAGGGGGAGATAAGTAGTTGGAGAAGGATGGAGTATTTTTAATTCAAGTTTATTAGAAAAAAGTTTAGATTATGGCATTAAATAAATAGACAGAGTGAGCATTACTTTCGACTTCGGACCACCCCTTTTAATGCCCCCAAACACAATAGATAGCTGTCACCTGAAACATTTTTTTTTGTCTGTTATCTTCCTATACACAGGAACCTTTGGCTTATCAGAGCACTGTGTTCACTATGAGAGAGCCATTGCCAGACTCATGACTTAAGCCCCCGTCTCACACAGCGATCTCGCTAGCGAGATCGTGCTGAGTCACTAGTTTTGTGACGCAGCAGCGATCTCCCCAGCGATATCGGTGTGTGTGACATTCAGCGACGATCAGCGCCCCTGCTGGGTATCGCTGATCGTCGCTGAATGTCCTGGACATTTTTTTGATCGCTGGTCTCCCGCTGATAAGGCACGCATCGCTGCGTGTGACAGGCGGGAGACCAGCGATCCGCTGGTAACCAAGGTACACAGCAGGTTTCCAGGCGCGGGGCTGTGCCTAGAAACCCGCTGTGTACCTTGGATACCAGCGCCCTGATGCAGGGAGCTGGTAACCAAGGTACACAGCGGGTTTCCAGGCACCGCCCAGCGCCTGGAAACCCAATGTGTACCTTGGTTACCAGCTCCCTGCATCAGGGCGCTGGTATCCAAGGTACACTGCGGGTTACTAAGCGATGTTACCCGCAGTGTCGCTGTGCTGATCGCTGCCCTGAGCTGCCTGTTTGGCAGCTCAGCAGCGATCATGTAGCGATACACCAGCGATCCTGACAAGTGCATATCCTTGTCCGGATCGCTGGTGTATCGCTATGTGAGAACCAGACTTTAGGCTAAGTGCACACGTTCAGAATTATTCGCGTTTTTCGCGGCAAAAAAACGCTTAAAAACGCATGAACTCAGCATCCTATTATTTAGAATGAATTCTGCTATTTTTGTGCACATGGTGTTTTTTTTTTTTCCACGAAAAAAACGCATCGTGGAAAAAAAAGCAGCATGTTCATTAATTTCGCGGAAAACTAGCGTTTTTCCCGCTATATTATTGAGCTAGAATGTTCAGGAAAAATTTGCGGTAAAAACGCGCAAAAAACTGCGAGAAAAACGCATGCGTTTTTACCGCTCAAAAAGTCAGTTTTTGCTCAGGAATTTTCTGCAAACATTCCTGAACGTGTGCACTTAGCCTTAGGCTTATCTCTTGGAGAAGAAAAGGATTGTCCACTGGCTATCCTACAGGCCTGATGCTTCTCTTTCCCAACATCTGTTGGGAGTATAAGGTGGTTCCCATAAACATAAAACTGCAAGTGCTGCAGATATAGATGGGTTTGATGGACTTTAGACCAATGTCATTAGCTCGTTTCTCGTTTTTTTACAGAACCTGACATTGTCAAGCCTCCTTCACTCGTCTCCTTTTCCAGTTTGTGTGGTATCCGTTTTTTTCATGGACTCCGCACATACCCATTGCAACCTATTGTTCTATGCACATGTCCATATTTTTACACAAATCATATGTCCGTGCTAAACACATTGAGACATGTATTTTTTTTCTCACGTCATGGATGACAGTCCTCCAGTATAACTGCATGGGTCAGTGAAAAAACGCGTACAGCTAAAGTTACGTCACAGGCTTTCAATGCAAGTGTTTGAGAGCGAGACTGTGGCTCTCAGACTAAGGCTAAGTTCACACGTTGCGGAATTGCCGCGGAAATTTCCACGGCAATCCCGCACTTCTCCCGCGGGAAATACGCACTTTTTTTGTATGCGTATTCCCGCCAGAATAATAGCGTTTTGCAAGCGTAATTAGCTTGCAGATTGCTAGCGTTTTCCTAGCGATCTGTAGCATCGCTTGGAAAACTGATTGACAGGTTGGTCACACGAGTCAAACATAGTGTTTGACACGTGTGACCAACTTTTTACTATTGATGCCGCCTATGTCGCATCAATAGTAAAAAGATCTAATGTAAAAATAATAAAAAAAAATAATAAATAATGATATTCTCACCTTCCGGCGGCCCCCGCAGCTTTCCCGCCTTCAGCGACGCTCCCGGCAACTCCCGGTCCCAAGGATGCATTGCGACAAATCACACCGATGACGTACATCTCGCGAGACCGCTACGCCATCTGGGTGATTCTCGCAAAGGACTCTTGGGACCAGGAGTTGCCGGGAGCGTCGCTGAAGGCGGGAAGGCTGCGTGGGCCGCCGGAAGGTGAGAATATCATTATTTATTATTTTAATTATTGTTTTACCAGGGATATGGTACCCAGGGCCTGGAGGAGAGTCTCCTCTCCTCCAGACCCTGGTTACCACCGCACATGAACCGCTTACATTCCGCAAAATTTAAATGAACATGTTGCTATTTTTTCCGCGAAGCGTTTTTTTCGCGGAAAAAAACGCAACATGTGGCCATAACATGCGGAATCAATTAACATGTATAGGATGCTTAATGCTTGTGTTTTTTTTCGCGTTTTTACCGCGGAAAATTGCGGAAAAAATGCGAAAAAAAAACGCAAATATTCCTGAACGTGTGCACTTAGCCTTACACTGATGGGTGGTGACCTCCGGCTTGCTCTATGAAACACTGGAGCTATCCAGTAGGTCCCAAATGGCTGGAGACTGACGGGAGCGACAGTGATAAAAAGGGAAGATGGCGGCAGGTATGCATGGAATCAGTACAGGGACCTTAGATTCAAAGCACCACTCCAGCTTTACAATTTAATTCTTTATGTATCCGTGACGGAAAAACACTGATGACACTGATCTAAAACACTGATACATCGGTACTGTTTTTATCACGTATGTGTTTAGAACTCTTGTGAAGGCGGCATTGAATGTATTTTTAGATCTGTTACACTGCTGGGGAAAATAAAACCTTTTTGAGCGCTCATGACCTAATGTATAGTGGCGCCACTTTATGGTCTTAGAACTGTTGCCCACTTGCAAAAATGTATAATAATATAGTTACGTTAAAGAAATGCAAAGTGTTTAGAAATAAGTTTACATTGCCATTTTTCTCCCTTGGCTTATATCCTCTCCCACGAGCAAATCTGTGAAATTTAAATGTTCCAGAGCCCAAAAGATCTGTAATTGTCATATAATGCTAGAACTAACTCCTGACTTCACAGCTCTAGACTGCTGCAGAATATCCGTATTTCTCAGCAGAGGCCGAGAATGCAAACTCTTCCTAATAAAGTACCGATCCTACAAGTCACAATAAACCTTTTAACGAGTCTTGTAATATGACTTGGGATAAAAGCCAAATCAGTATCTCAATTTGCAGACACAATGTTTCGGACTATTGGTCCTCATCAGTGCAAAGTATGAGATCTGATTTGGCTAGGTGAGAGGCTCTTACCCCTTAGACCTCAGTCCAGAGCCTCACGGACAATCCTCCACACCATATCCTCCATTTTGGCCCGGCTGGGCCTTTTGCTGTGTCTACACTATATTTCCTTATCAAGGACACTCCTCAGTGAGGTTTGATAAAGACCCTATTGTGGGTCGAAACGTTACCTCGGTACACTTTTTTGTCCTTTTTTCGCCATGTGGTGTTTAAATATACATTGAATAATAAAAAGAAACTTCATTAGCACAATATTTTGCTCTTGAGTGCGACTGCTTTTCTACTTTGTCAAATTGAGATACTGATTTGGCTTTTATCCTAAGTCATATTACAAGACTCGTTAAAGGGTTGATTGTGACTTGTAGGATCACTACTTCCAATAGGTGGCGCTATAGAGTTCAAGTCTTCTTTTTCTCTTAAGAGGCAATTTGCATATTACATTTCCCAGAGGAGCATTGCACGGTGAATAAGCCTCCTTACTTTGACACGCCAGAGCTGGTATGTCACTCTCCACAAGGAGAAACCTTACCCCTTAAACCTTAATAAAGTACCTTGAGGGTTAAACTGTAACATCCCAGGACCCAGAAACATTCAGGAATGAATGCCATGCTAAGCCTGTAGCCCGCTCTGCTTTTTTGTGCGGGTTTTGTTTCTCTTTTGCAATACGTAATGCTTGTGCATACCCTACATGTGTATGTAATGTAGCCGGGGATAGTTAGAGCTTGTTAGCAGCAGACGTGCCTTTTATAGAGCAGTAATAGATACCTGTATAATTAGTAATCTTCTAAACCATGCGACGAATATCTAGTGCTGCCACCCTCCATTATACAAGGACATCTGCAGTGTAATGGATCCCCCATTCCCCACCAGCACCGTATTTATCATCACTTTTCACTGTTACTGATTGTTACTTCAGGGATAGTTTAGATGCTTACATGTTCCAAAAGTGTCAGGGGATCTGAGAAATTTACTTTTTTTTTGTGTGTGTGTGTGTGTGTGTGTGTGTGTGTGTGTGTGTACTTGGTGTTTACAGGTTTTATATATATGTATGATATACATTTATTTATTATCAATTCAATAGTCAAATGTATTACTTTTTTTTGTGCAGAAATGCCCCGAAATTTACTTGTTGCCTTTTTTATGTTAAAAAAAAAAATAGTGTGCTATATAGGTGCATTTTCCCATTGAAATCAATGAATATTTATTTATTTTACTCACTTACATAGCACCATTAATTCCACAGCGCTTTACAGACATTATCATCGCTGTCCCCATTGGGGCTCACAATCTAAATTCCCTATCAGAATGTCTTTGGAATGTGGGAGAAAACCGGAGAACCCGGGGGAAACCCACGCAAACACGCGGAGAACATACAAACTCCTTGCAGATGTTGTCCTTGGTGCGATTTGAACCCTGGACCCCAGCGTTGCAAAGCTGCAGTGCTAACCACTGAGCCACCGTGCTTTGAAGTGGGTTTTGTTGTTCGTTTCAGCACAGAATCCATTTGCCGTTCCTGCCCATGGCAAATGTATCAGTAAAACCACCCCTGTGTAAGCCGAAGGCTGAGGTCACTATGAAAATATGAAAAATACCTATCGCAGCACCATCCGCTGTTCCGTTTATGCAAAATTCTGTTTTTGTTTTTTTTTTAATTTACAAATTTAGCTTTGCAAGTGCACTGGTGCGTTTATCTGTGCTCTTGGTGTCTGTGGCTCCTCTTTGCTTCTCTCCATTGGCGCTGCTCCGCTACGGGATCGGCAGTGGAGAGCAGAAGTGGTGCTGTGCGGCACAGCCTATGGTTCTGCTGTCAATCACGAAGAATCAAAGTGGCGCCGAGTGGGAGAAGCAAGGAGGGGCTATAGAAGTAACAGGTGCACTTGCAAACCTAATTTGCATATTAATAAAGGACAAATTTTGGATCAGAGGATGGCGTCGTAGTAGACGCTTCACTTTTTACACTGCCTTATCCTGCGCTACCTCTGTGTATGTACGGGGTAGTGTTACTTACACCTTGGAAGAAAAAACCCTGTGTAATACAACGTGACGATATTAAGTGATTGTGGTGATAATAATCCTCACTAGGGAAGTTTAACAATATTGGACCGGCAGATGGCATCCACTTATTTCATGAAGTCTGCTATAATGACGTATGTATACCGTTAGCTGAACGGTTTCCATGGTCGATGGCGTAGTACAGTAACCACCCCTGTGCCCAGGCTTTATCCATCTAGCTGGTGATATTGGGCCGTATGGGAGATGTAGTTCATCATGAGCTGTTGGCCAGCGATTCGGTGAATCTGTCCTGTTCCTGAGTTGTCCTTGGTTAAGGTTAGTGGTTAGTATGGCGGCCTCATGTCTGCAGCACGTTGGTGTACTTGGATCTGGATGCACACTGGACTGAATTTATCTGGGACCTCATCTACCTACTGTGTTTTATAAATAAAGTTTATTTAACAGCAGAATACCAACGAAACATGGCCGCCTAGTCTGGATTACATCATTTTAGGTTTTCACTGGGAAGACCATTGCTGCATGCAGGACTACCATCATAGGATCGGCCCCAACTTCTGGTACAGGCTACAAATTGCATGGATGTGCTTCATGGGTTTTATTTTTATAAATGCACAGTGTAAAATCTGACTTGCTTTTCATAACCTTTTCCTATTTATTAATTTTGAACACTAATACAGCAAAGCAAGATGGTAATCAAAGATTGTATGCGCCATTTTTTTAAAAAAAAGCAATCAGTCTCCTGTTATCATAAATCTCCTCCATCTCCAGCCCGTGAATCGCACTCTCGCCTGCGTTGGCTTTTTCTATCCATATTGTCTCGCGCGGCCTTTCTTTTCCGTGGTCTTTCGTCTGTTGTCTTGCGTTCTCTCCTCTTCTTCGCTTGTTCCCTCCTTTGTCGTTCTCTGTCCCCCACAACCCCCTCCTGTTGTTCAGTATCAGCGGCTCTTCTCCCTCTAGGCCTTTTATCTGCTGCTTCTTTTTGTTCCTTGTAAAGGAAATGTTAATTTCTTAATCACTGCGTCCCCCCTTTGCTCGTGGTTGCCATGCCAACACCCCGGGAGTGGATTTTGCTAATTCATGGGAGCTTTGTGTTGAGTCCTGAGCCCTCCTGCTGCTTCCATTTGAATATCCCCGTGGTCTGGATGCGGGAGGTGTGTGGGGGGGAGCAGCACAAGAGCGAATCTATAACCGTCTCCCTACGACTTAGTAAAAATGACACAAATTAATATACAGTATTTAAACCAGAGCGAGATTAATGGATCCCTTCACTGCATCTTAGCTTAACTGTCACTCGCTGGGTGTCTGAGCCCCTGGCTTTGAGGAGGCTAGGAATCCCAGCACATGAGCGGCAACACTGACCGCCTTAGATCTGGCAGGAAATATCACTACTCGGATCTCAAAAATAACCACAAATTGTATATCCCGCCTGTGTGTGTACAGGCAGTCCAAAGGAATATGTATATAATATATAATACTTACAGATCTATCCGCTGCTCTGTAGCGCAGGTGTCTGGTGCTTGATGCTTATTTACATGCAATAGTGCAAATAAATCCGTGTATGGCTGTGTATGAGGAGCCCATTAATGTCATATAAGGCTACTAATAATTTTCATATTTTGCATTGTAAATTACTAATTTAGTTTTTTTATTTTATTATTAGATGTTTCTGTTCTAACAGATGTTTGGGTGATGTTCTCCTTTTGGTATATCCACTCCTCAGCTCTGAACTATTCTGTTTTGGTGTTGCAATTTATTGTGAAAATCACAGGATGGATAAGACGTGTTACTGATAAGTAAATGATGAAAAATGGAAGTAACATTTTCAAAACATTTCGATTTATTCAGGTATCTATACAAAAAAGTTTTTTTTTTTACAGGATGATTAATGCGTGGAACAGGCTACCACGAGAGGTGGTGAGTTCTCCTTCAATGAAAGTCTTCAAACAAAGGCTGGACAGACATCTGTCTGAGATGGTTTAGTGAATCCTGCATTGAGCAGGGGGTTGGACACGATGACCCTGGAGGTCCTTTCCAACTCTAACATTCTATGTGACAAACACACACACACACACACACACACCTTGGCTGCCAATGATCAGATTTTTAATGATTGTCTGAGGAACGCTCTACCACATTGCATGTGCTTCGGCACAGAAATGTCAAGATCCGATGCTGACAGCTCACTCTACAATTTCCGACCTATGATGTCTCAGATGTTCTCAATAGGAGACAAGTTCTGAGAGCTGCAGGTCATGGTGGGCCTAACAGCCTGTTCACAGAAGCAGTAGTAACATGCAGTCTGGCGTTGTTGTGTTGAAAAACTGATCCTGGAACACTTTCAGGTTCCCTTGAGAATGTCTCTTTATGCCGTTGCCCACCTTGTCTCCAGACCAACCTCCAGCTGTCACTGTGAACAAGGCAAAGGTAGGAATCAACACTGAAGAGTATAGACCTCCATTCCAGCCTCTATCGCAATCTTAGTGGCACCATGATGGCCTTTGAGAGCGTTGGCATAAGGACAATGAAATGCATGTAGCTGGATGTCTGTCTCATAGCCCATTGGTTTGCAGACACTGTTTGATGACTTAGGCTTGTTATGTGATGTCTTATTTCACTTGAAATACAGAATGGATCAGAAGGCGTTATTCTTTTAATCTGACTGGTCCATGTGGGCAACGCCATGAAGAGGCCTTCATGAGAGAAAGTCACACCTGTCCTCTTCCATTTGTGTTGGAGGCATAATGTGTGGTAGTTGGGCCCTCTAGTCTTTATTCCAGATACACTAACAGCTCAGTGATACACTAATTTGGGTATGGAACCAGTGGCACAGCCATTTCTCCACTGTGTCCCAGGAGCCATTTTTCAACACTAGGCCACGTGTTGCTCTTGCTACTGTGAGCAATCTGCATAGCCTAAACACGCTACCATGGCCTGCAGCATCTCCAGACTTGTCACTGGTCAGCAATTACTCAATGAGCTGCCAGCAGGTCTTAATGATTTGTGTGCTCAAGTCCACTCAGCCTGGCAGAACATTCTTGAGACAACCATTAATAACCTCATTGATGGCTGCCAAGGCATGTAAGTGCCTTCATTTTTGCGCAGGTTTTGCAGCATGGGACTTGTCTCCCATCAAACACATTGAAACGTCATTGCTCGGCAATTTCAAAGGGAGCTGCCAGCAGCGGATCTTGATGATTTTCCAAAGTGCATTCAGCATTGAAGAACATTCCTCAGACAACCATTAGTAACCTCATTCATAGCAGCCAAGGCCATACATACGGTGATTTCTGCATGTGGCACTCAGTCAACACTGAATATATTGAGATGTTTTGAAAATTATATTTCCATCTTTTCATCATTTTACATATGCTTAATATGTCTGTTTATCCGGTGGTTGCCATAACTCCATGGCGTTTCCTTCTTGGTATTGCAATTTAATTTTTGAGGAATGTTTTTGCTTGCGAACGGACATTACAGGTCCTTCTCAAAAAATTAGCATATAGTGCAAAATTTCATTATTTTCCATAATGTAATGATTACAATTAAACTTTCATATATTTTAGAATCATTACACACCAACTGAAATTTGTCAGGTCTTTTATTGTTTTAATACTGATGATTTTGGCTTACAACTCCTGATAACCCAAAAAACCTGTCTCAAAAAATTAACATATTTCAACCGTCCAATAAAATAAGTGTTTTTTAAAAACAAACAAAAAAAACATCAAATAATAAAGTTCAGTTATGCACTCAATACTTGGTCGGGAATCCTTTTGCAGAAATGACTGCTTCAATGCGGCGTGGCATGGAGGCAATCAGCCTGTGACACTGCTGAGGTGTTATGGAGGCCCAGGATGCTTCGATAGCGGCCTTAAGCTCATCCAGAGTGTTGGGTCTTGCATCTCTCAACTTTCTCTTCACAATATCCCACAGATTCTCTATGGGGTTCAGGTCAGGAGAGTTGGCAGGCCAACTGAGCACAGTAATACCATGGTCAGTAAACCATTTACCAGTGGTTTTGGCACTGTGAGCAGGTGCCAGGTCGTGCTGAAAAATGAAATCTTCATCTCCATAAAGCATTTCAGCCGATGGAAGCATGAAGTGCTCCAAAATCTCCTGATAGCTAGCTGCATTGACCCTGCCCTTGATGAAACACAGTGGACCAACACCAGCAGCTGACATGGCACCCCACACCATCACTGACTGTGGGTACTTGACACTGGACTTCAGGCATTTTGGCATTTCCTTCTCCCCAGTCTTCCTCCAGACTCTGGCACCTTGATTTCCGAATGACATGCAAAATTTGCTTTCATCAGAAAAAAGTACTTGGGACCACTTAGCAACAGTCCAGTGCTGCTTCTCTGTAGCCCAGGTCAGGCGCTTCTGCCACTGTTTATGGTTCAAAAGTGGCTTTACCTGGGGAATGCGGCACCTGTAGCCCATTTCCTGTACACGCCTGTGCACGGTGGCTCTGGATGTTTCTACACCAGACTCAGTCCACTGCTTCCTCAGGTCCCCCAAGGTCTGGAATCGGTCCTTCTCCACAATCTTCCTCAGGTCCGGTCACCTCTTCTCGTTGTACAGCGTTTTCTGCCACATTGTTTCCTTCCAACAGACTTCCCATTGAGGTGCCTTGATACAGCACTCTGGGAACAGCCTATTTGTTGAGAAATTTTCTTTCTGGTCTTACCCCTCTTGCTTGAGGGTGTCAATGATGGCCTTCTTGACATCAGTCAGGTCGCTAGTCTTACCCAGTTGGGGGGTTTTGAGTAATGAACCAGCAGGGAGTTTTTAAAAGCCTCAGGAATCTTTGCATGTGTTTAGAGTTAATTAGTTGATTCAGAAGATTAGGGTAATAGGTCGTTTAGAGAACCTTTTCTTGATATGCTAATTTTTTGAGACAGGTTTTTTGGGTTATCAGGAGTTGTATGCCAAAATCATCAGTATTAAAACAATAAAAGACCTGACAAATTTCAGTTGGTGTGTAATGAATCTAAAATATATGAAAGTTTAATTGTAATCATTACATTATGGAAAATAATGAAATTTAGCACTATATGCTAATTTTTTGAGAAGGACCTGTATATGTGCCACCCGGTTGTCTTTGTTGTGACTCCACCTCTGAAATAATGTGGGAAAATGACCCAAAATTCCTTTTCATCCTCGCAGACTGACCTGTGCAGACAAACCTCTACAAAGTGACTTTAGCTGATGATGTGGTTATTTCGCATGTGACTATTTGGTCTTCGGCCTCATTCAGACATCCATGATTTTGACGGATAGAAGATGTACCCAGTATAGTCTGGAGCTGTTCATTGGTTCTGCTGTTTTTTTTGCAGATGGTTAAAACTGACTCTTTTACCAAATGAAACTCTGATCCAAAACAGTGATGAACAACTGTCCCGTGTATTTTACGTAAAGGAAAATCAGACGTCTGAATGAGACCTTCTTTCTAAGGTTTTGCACTCATATTAAATAATGAACCCACCTTGACCCCCGTCAAATGTGTTGCTTGAGTGTTGAGTAGGGGGTTGGGAGAAGGTCAGTCGAGCCATGCACATGGCAGTCAGTGCTAATGATGGCCAATCCAACTCATGGGTCAGAACAGGTCATGTGTGTCTTTCAATCTTTTCTGCCCGGATGCCTAGAAATGATTGATGACTGAATATCTGCATGTTTGTGTCGGAGATTCTGTAGGTACACACTGTGGGACGACACGGTGGCAGCTCATTTGGGATGTCCATGTTATATTTACTTGCATGACAGTGTATATTCCGTTATCTGTCAGGCCAACATTTTCCTTCCACGCTGTACCTCTCAGAATGTACATGCCTTTAAGTGACATGGATAAAGCTCCAATGTGATTTTACATATTTTTGATCGTTTTAGATGCAAATCTGCTTCCATTTCCACCTAGAAAACCACTTGAAATGTTCTTTGAATACTCTTTGGTATGGATTCAAAATCCACCTAGTGGTCTAATGCCCACTATTAGCTGGCAGAGCACTTCACAGACCCAAGCTCCTCTTCTAGTAGAGGTATATTAGGGAATTAGTGTTTTTTTTCTATTTTTCTTTTATAGCGACATTGCTCAATTATTATCTGAACAAGGGTGAGCCCTTTAATATTTACGTATATAAGCACCCAAAACAACCCAAATTATTAGTGCAACTGCTTCTCTTAAAGAGGTTGTACCCTTTATCAAACACTTTATTAGTAGAACCTAGGGTTCCTCTTGGTTGGATCCCTGGCTGATCAGTTGTATTTGTGAACAGTGTCCAAAACACAAGTATGCCGAGATCTCTATGGCATGAGCCGTTGTGGCTCTCCACTTTTGCCTATAGCTGATCGGTGGGCTTCTACTCTATATAAGGGTCTAGTTACATTTTCTTTTGTCTTTTTTTCTTATGTTCCACAAATGTCTAAGAAAACTTCATGCAACCTGTATTTTTCAAAACCTTTCTGCAATAAAAACATGTATTCTCTTTGACCAGTACGTTAGATTCTCTAGATGCATGTTTAAAACACAATTTTCTAGGCTCTTTCTCCATCATCTTTCCCTGCCCCCATTCCTGTCGTCTTATATTCTAGGGGATGGTAAAAGACTCCTCATTAGACAGTACACATTTTCTGTTTTAATTTCCATCTATTATTGGTCCCCAGGAGACTCCAAAATGTCCCGTCTCTACATATTCTGTAAAAGATGTATGTGCTAATACATCCCACAGAGCCAATCTCCGGTGTATGCCAGGGCCGAGCACAACATCATGGCATGCAGGGCACTTAGTGTATGCACACTGCTGGATTCTAGTAATGTGCTGCCGTATGATGTGATCCTCTGTCAGTCTCAGCTCTGCTCAGCTACTTTTCAGCCTAGGGCTGCAGAGACTTCTGACAATTTCTTTCCCATAGTTCCTAGCAGTCTGTCAGGAGAGGTGATGGCCATGTCACCTACTGAGGAAAAAGAAAGTTGTGCTTCACCTATGGCAAATATTGGAACACGATTTTGTTGTCAAGGTGTTAGTAATAATTCCATATATATAACAATTTATGAATTTGTACAGTTGCTTGTCGTTTTCCAGTCAAATTTCCACAAGTGGTACTGATAGAACATAGTTTCAGCTTCACTCTCTTCATTCACCGCACATTAAATACAAAGAAGGTTTTTTTGCAATTCAACATTAGAAAACAGATGCTCAGTATAATGGTCAGTATATCATGACCGGAAAACCACATCATGCAACTGAGTATGTGCAACATTGTGTTGTGCTAGTGGTTGCCATCGTACGGGCCCTGTCTACGCGTGGTTGCCATCGTACGGGCCCTGTCATACGCGTGGTTGCCATCGTACGGGCCCGGCCTACGCGTGGTTGCCATCGTACGGGCCCGGCCTACGCGTGGTTGCCATCGTACGGGCCCGGGCTACGCGTGGTTGCCATCGTACGGGCCCGGCCTACGCGTGGTTGCCATCGTACGGGCCCGGGCTACGCGTGGTTGCCATCGTACGGGCCCGGCTACGCGTTGGTTGCCATCGTACGGGCCCGGCCTACGCGTTGGTTGCCATCGTACGGGCCCGGCCTACGCGTGGTTGCCATCGTACGGGCCCGGCCTACGCGTTGGTTGCCATCGTACGGGCCCGGCCTACGCGTGGTTTTCCATCGTACGGGCCCGGCCTACGTGTGGTTGCCATCGTACGGGCCCGGCCTACGCGTGGTTGCCATCGTACGGCCCGGCCTACGCGTGGTTGCCCTCGTACGGGCCGCTCGCGTGTTGCATCGTACGGGCCCGGCCTACGCGTGGTTGCCATCGTACGGGCCCGGCCTACGCGTGGTTGCCATCGTACGGGCCCGGCCTACGCGTGGTTGCCATCGTACGGGCCCGGACTACGCGTGGTGCTCGTCCTGTACTTATCCTTTTAGCTTGAATAACTTGATAAGATCATTAAGAAATTGGAGATCTGCATATGGCATTCACACTTTGTGAAATTGGCAAACTGTGAAAGTTCCCCATACATCTCCCCAACAATTAGTTGACCTTCGCCCCATACACGTTAAAGGGTGGCGATCCATCAATATAATGTGTATGGAGTCTTAAAAGGAACCTGATAAAATGTGCATTTTTTTACAAATGGGGTATAATCAAGTGAAAAAGCACTTTATATGTATATTGTACTGCTCATTAGTTATAGGAGGGTGGTGCCTCATTTGGGTTTAGTCACAGTTATCGCCATCCATTGCAGTTTGAATTATGTTCCCGGGTTTGCTCTGACATCACTCAAATACACTGGGCAAGCGCTGGATATTCAAGTGTATCATGGAGCCATCTGAAGCCGCGCTGGTGCAGTGTAACATGGAGCTGGCTTGTGCAGTGTATCATGGAGCCATTCTGGAGCCGCGCTGGTGCAGTGTAACATGGAGCTGGCGCCTTGTGCAGTGTATCATGGAGCCATCCTGAGCCGCGCTGGTGCAGTGTAACATGGAGCTGCGCTTGTGCAGTGTATCATGGAGCTGTACTGGAGCAGCGCTTGTGCAGTGTATTATGAGCCATCCTGGAGTCTTGTGCAGTGTCGATCAGGGAGCCACACATGAGACCGCACAGTCAGTGAAGCTGGTTACTACACCAGTTTCAGTGCGCATGCGCGGGGAGCCGCTCGTCACTGCACATGCGCGGCTGCTCCCCATAAACACTGCACAAGACTCCAGGATGGTTCTATGATACACTGCGCAAGTGCAGGATTTTCAAATCGTATTTGAATGATGTCAGCGCAACCCCGGTAACATCATCCACATTGTGTGGCTGACGAAACCCTGACTGACTGAAATGAAGAACACCCCTATGACTAAATGAGCAGGTACGATCTAACTACGGTGTATAAATTGCTTTTTTCCACATGATTACACCACTGTTTTTAATGAAAAAAAAATGTTAGTGAAGCACAATGCATAATAACGCACTCGGGACCGTTACATGCTACAAAGGACATAACAGGTTCCATTTAAAACAGAACCTTTTTTTTCAGATCCTCTTTACCGCTTGCTCATACATTTGGGTCCCAGGTATGATCATAGAATGGTAGAGTTGGAAGGGACCTCCTGGGTCATCTGCTCAAAGCAGGATTCACTAAATCATCCCAGACAGATGTCTGTCCAGCCTCTGTTTGAAGACATCCATTGAAGGAGAACTCACCACCTCTCGTGGCAGCCTGTTTCACTCATTGATCACTCTAACTGTCAAAAAGTTTTTTCTAATATCTAATCTGTGTCTCATCCCATTCAGTTTCATCCCATTGCTTCTAGTCTTTCCGTGGCAAGTGATCATTATGAACTCACTCAGGGTTACAAAGTCTCGCAGATCCTATAGGCTTACAGAAGTTGCCATGGATGCCTGTAGAGGCCATAATTATAACTTTGAATGTTAGAAAGAATGCATAACAGCTAGATTCACTTTTGCTTGTGGTCACTCTACCCACGGTCATTGCTTGAGTATGGTAAGTCCTGTAAGGTATGCACACTAAAACCCGCTACAATCACATAACGACGCATACTAATGCGATCGCAGCGGATGTTTGTTATAATCGCTAATGCGCACATTAGCGATATAGTAACGCGCTACGCCGTACGATCTTCTAACGACTTAGCGTACAAAAGACCGTAAATCGCTAAGAAAAGGTGCCACACAGCGTTAATACTTACCCCGGGCGCCGAGAGAAAATAGGGTCCGAACGATCACGACGAGCAGACACAGCAGAAGCGTGTCGCGCAGCTGCCCACTGAACAACATCGCTTCAGGATCGTAATAGTAAGTTTTTTACGATCGTTACGATATGTTTGGGGCATACCTTAATCCAAGCTGTTCTTGGAAATGGCTGTTTCTTATGGCTGCCATGCCACCTAACAGAGCTCGAAGTTTATCATGGGTATTTGCGAAGACATTTATTGTATATCCCCCATATATGCCATAAATGACTATCAGACATGCAGTCAAACTTCTGTCCCCCATCATTTTGGACAGTGCATTCAGGCACAGAATGATTGGAGAACAGACTGGAAACGTGTGCCTGACCCTAGGAGAAACCGCAGAGCACATATGACTAGCAGCGATACTACTAAACGCTCACATTAAACAGGGTACATAGGTATGCTTATTCTCAATTTGCATCTAATAAGTGTTCACTTAAAGTCCATCCCCTTGTAGAAAGTCTAACCCCAAATCTACGATGATCTAATAAAACACGAACCAGTCCCAGGGGTTGAATAGTTTTGATAAATCAAGTATTTTGCTGCTGAAATAGTTAACAGGAGAGAAAGGCGAGTACTACACTGTCTGGAAGTTGACATTTCTCAGGCTAGGGACTGTCACAGATCGATCGACTACCAATGCGGTAAGCGTTCTTCTGGTGCTGCTCCTCCGACTGGAGCTGTGAGATCCTGGAACAATACATTTCTTAATGCAGTAGAATAGACTCCTACATTGCCTAATGTCTCTTCCACTTGCTTAACCAGGCTTTTTAATCCATACCCTCTGTGTCTGATAACCAATCCTCAGTACCCCTCCCTCCCAGACCTGTTGAGCCCCCCCATCCCTCTTTTCTGTGGGATCCCTGCACCCTCCCCTCGCCCTGGCACAGCACTGCTGCTCGTTAGAATGAAAGAATGCTCATTTTAATTAATGATATGTAAATATCCTTGAATGGGCCACATTTGCATATTAAGAGAGATTTGCCGAATCAGCGGAGTAATATATTTTAATTAAGGATTATTAAAAAAAATGTGGATTTCACTCCGGCGGAGCTTTGGGGCTGGTGCAATTTGCACCCCTAATTCCCTCCAAGCGGTGCGGTTTAAGCAAAATGCAGGGCCCTAATCTGGGGATCATTTTTAGTTACCTCAGGGACATGATTTGGAGGTGTTTTGGGGTTTTGGGTTGGTTTTTAGCGGTTTACCTTCTCTGTAATAGATGTTTAAAAAGAATCGCTCTGTTGTGGGCATTTGCGTATACTCAGGAGGTTCCTAGATTGCCCTTCCTATCGGATACAAAATGGAAATCTTGCAACTGGGCATCTTTGCCACCTAAAATTGTGCACTTTTGAAACTTTGTCCTGTTGCTTTAGCGCATAAAACAAGTAAGGCAACTTTGCAAATAGCCCTTTTCTGTTTTTGTGTTAAGGGGTCTCCATAAACAAGCTGCAAGCAAAAGATTCTGTGTATGTTCTCATGCTTCATTCTGACAACACATAGGGTTTGTTTTTTAGTCTTAACCATGGAAAAAAGAGATTTTTGGTTTAAAGTGTACCCTTTAACGTACAATGCCTCAGAACACAAGTCCCTATCTGCCTGGAGCTTCAACTATTCTCATAGGGTTGGTGGCGTTCCGAGATATGTACATGCTGAAATGGTATATACATTACAATATAGAAA
Source organism: Oophaga sylvatica (assembly GCA_033576555.1). Taxonomy (NCBI): domain Eukaryota; kingdom Metazoa; phylum Chordata; class Amphibia; order Anura; family Dendrobatidae; genus Oophaga; species Oophaga sylvatica. The sequence continues at coordinate 120,511,160 of JARQOD010000009.1, read as the reverse complement.
AATGTATAATCGAATTAAATAAAAGCAAGATTTATATCAATCGCAAACGGGCTCACAGTACAACAATGCATATCATGAATTATTATAACAATGCGAACGCTTACAAAAAAGGCAGGGGAAAAATAAACAAGAACTCGAATAGAAAATAACAACAAACAAACTAATATAAATATTAGAGAATCCAGCCTCTATTCTTGCCTACTGTGTTGTGGTAGCACAGCGGGGGCGAAAAATCCCGGGTTTGGCCGCAACCTTCCCTCTTTAGGAAGCTTGTGAGGTTTTGCACTCGCTGGTTTTTAAAAAAACAAATTCATAGAAAAAGAGGAGAAGTGGCAGGTTTGCTTTTACTTTTTCTTTCTTTATTTTGTTTATGGCAACTTAATGTTCGGAAGAATAAACATATAATAGTTACCCTGAATTACTAATTATGCATTTATGCTGCTTCACACCTGTTTGACCTGTATGAGTGTTACCATCCAGGAGCCTTTGTTTCCCTCTTTTTCCCTCGGGTGTCAACCTACTTTTTTTTTTTTTTTTTTGTTTTTTTTTTTTTTTTTTCTTTTTTCTTTCCAACCCATAAAAGATGCATAAAGGCCCCCAAACATTTTTATTCAAATTTTTCATTAAGTAACGAATCCATCGGGCCGGCTACTCGGACAATGCTGTGATCCGTAATTTTAAGGATGTGTGAATACTCCGTTCTGCCTATGGCCCGAGGACTGTCTGATAAAAAATCGGACCGCACTCAGTTGTGTCCACAGATGTGTGCATCACGTGTAGTTGACATCGAAAAGACTTTAAAATCTTCCCATGTTAACATAAATGATAGAAAATGAAAAGCACTAGACGTGCACAGGGATGTGTGAAATCACCTTACTTTATAGTTTTACCCCCCCAGAAGTAATATATAATATATATTTAATTATAATTTTTTTTTTCTGATAGCCCTAGACCCAGAGTCAATAGATCTGTTGCACATCCATTAAAGTTATAGATCCGTGTGACTCAGAGCTTTATTTATTTTTATTTTTTTCTTTTCAGTCATTATGCTATTTTTGCCTTTTTCCATAAACCCCAAAGACTGTTAATATCCAGACTCAAACACCTACAGTATGGCACCTGTCTAAAAAAGGGGCACCCCACCAGGTTAGACCTGGCGAGGAGCGCTACTCGGCATCTGGGTACTTTTTCTGCAATACCAAATAGATACACAATTACGGTATGTTCTTTGGTAATTGTACCTTTTGTGTTGAATGCATTTAGTTCTATGCTTAGTGTTTTTCTACCCTTTACCTCGTCTGACACTGCCTCTGCTCCATAGGTTTTATCTAAGCTTCTCCCCCTCCCTTATTTTCATCCGCCAAATTTTTTTTTTTCTTTATAATTTTTCTGTCTCCTTCCATCTTCTCCACTTAGTCTCTGTATTGTCATTTTTCTCCATTTCCCCGTTGCCTGCTCCTTGTACATTGTCTCTTCTGCTTTCACCTTTTCTTAGCTTTACCACCCCCGTTACCCTTCCTGCTCTGGCCTCGCTGGTCTATATTTCGCACCTCATGGCCCCCTCTAACTCAACCTCTGGCTCTGCTTTAATGAAAATCCCTCCTAATTATTTCTTGGGCTGCTGCAGAGAAGCCGCAGAGCTTCAGATCCTGATATCGGGAACGTGACTGTGCTACTGATGGGGACGGGGGATCAATAATTTAGGACGCTGCTTTAATAGCAAAACTGACAGAGCTGGAGGAGGCAGCGATCAGACCCTGCCTGTGTCTCTGTTCTCAGTCTGAGGCTGCCTTCTCTCTAAATAAATGTGTGTTCTCATATGCGTGTCGTCTTTTGTGTGGCTATAGGTGGAAAAAAATATCTGATTTGTGCGAGGTTGTGGTGCTCCTGATCCTCCAGGCTGTTGATGGAATCTGCCCAGCTGATATCATTCTAGATTACGTCTTTACTCTGTGTGGACTTGATTCAAATATTATAATTCATAAATTGGCCACGCTTATTGTGCGTTGGTAGGTGTAGACCTAGAAGCTGTGTCAAATGATCTTGTTTCAATATGGAAAGCAGTTTGTCACGTTCTCGGGTTGATGTTTTTGTTGTTCTGCTGCCTCATGACACTGCCTAGAGAGTTGTACCACGTCGTTTTGACCATTTTTTTTTCTGCCAGCGTTTATAGTACATGCATTTAAGAGCATGTGTCCGATGTTTATTTCCATCCTCCGTTGAGCGATGAGGAGTCGGTGGCTGTTGTAGCAGGTACAATTGAAATGAATGGGGTGTGAGGTCCAACGTGCTGACAGGACATTAAAAACGGCCCCCGTCCAAGAGGGAATGGCTATAAAGACGCGTGGAATATTTATCACAAAGTGGGTGTAATGTAAAGGCTTAATGAAAGCAGAGTGGAAAAGGAGGAACACAACAGCTGGGGCAGAGAAGAGGGTGCTAGGTCAATATGGTGCTATTTATCAGGACTTAAAGTGAGCCTGACAGCTGATTTATGCTGCTCGAACCATGGGCAGCACGTGTCGGACACCAGCTTTGGCATTTCAGGCTGATTATGCTGTATTCTGAAACACTGCGACATTTCAGAGAAAATACATACGGTACTTAAGTCAGCCGGGGACCATGCTGCTTAAATGACTAGTCCAACAGTCCAGCATCTTCTTCCCGCCTTGTTACCCTTGAGTGATGGGCCTCTCCCTACACTTGTTGGCATAAGGAGAGACCTGTCTATCGAGGAGAGCTGGGTTTGGAGAAGTTGTCGAAGATAGGCCTCTTGGAACAGTCATTTATGTGGAATTGTCCCTGGCCTTTATTTAAATGTATAAGTAAATCATAACCTGCCTGAAATGACGAAGCCAGGGTCCTCATTCATGCTGTCTGGTTCCCTTGAATATTTTTGCAAATGAATGTCCTTTTTTGAAAGTGTCTGATTTTATTGCATTTGTCCTAAAAAAATAAAATAAAAATTGTCTGTTTCCTGTGAAGCCTCCTCTGCTGTACTCCATTATTGGGCAATAAAGGATTTCTAAGTTGATTGAACGCCACCAAATTGGTACATGACTTAAGGTACTGCCACACTAAACAATCCCGCTAGCGATCACGATAACGACACATACTAATGCGATCGCTAGCGGGATTGTTTCTATATCGCTAAGTGCGGCCACATTTAGCGATATAGTTAACGACACTATCGCCGTTAGCGATCTTCTTAACGACTTTAGCGGTACAAAAGTACCGCTAAATCGCTAAGAAAAGGTGCCACTGTTGGCAAGCCAATCCAATTGTTATCTTCAGATATCTGGCATGTCCAAAAAACACCGGATCATCAGTGGATCCAACCACAATGTACCACAATCCTGAGTATGCCTTCTGTCTGTTGGGGCTCCATGTGGCTTTTTTACCTGTGAACATATTTCTGTCACTATCCTGAAATATGCTATAGTTAGGGGCTAAGACTGCGCAGGATATAATGCTGTGTATTTTCCATGTGAATGAGGTGCAAACGCATTTTGCCCACATCCGCATACGGCATACTTTTAAACAATTTAAATATTCAGTATGTCAATTTTTTTTTTTTTTTTTTAGTGCAGAGAGGTAAAAACTGGTGAATTCTGCGACAAATACCCATGTTACTCATGTAGATTTTGCTATGGGTCCACTAAAGTTTTGCTATGCCATTGTCCAGGGTCAAGTCCTCTACAGCAGCTGGACCAGGGCAGTGTTCACTTTTACAGCTGGCATCCTCAGCCTGGCATTAACTTGTCCCTGTGAAATCTTCACTCTGTGTGAGCCTGTGTTAAGACTGATTTTTCTAAGGTTTTATAGACTGATGAAATGAGAGTGACTCTTGATGGGCCAGATGGATGGGCCCGAGGCTGGATCAGTAAAGGGCAGAGAGCTCCACTCCGACTCAGATGCCAGCAAGGTGGAGGTGGGTACTGGTATGGGCTGGTATCAAAGATGAACTTGTGGGACCTTTTCGGGTTGAGAATGGAGTGAAGCTCAACTCCCAGACCTACTGCCAGTTTCTGGAAGACACCTTCTTCAAGCAGTGGTACAGGAAGAAGTCTGTATCGTGCAAGAAAAACATGAATTTCATACAGGACAATGCTCCATCACATGCATCCAAATACTCCACAGCGTGGCTGGCCAGTAAAGGTCAAAAAGAAGAAAAAATAATGACATGGCCCCTTGTTCACCTGATCTGAACCCCATAGAGAACCTGTGGTCCCTCATAAAATGTGAGATCTACATGGAGGGAAAACAGTCCACCTCTCGGAACAGTGTCTCGGAGGCTGTGGTGGCTGCTGTTGATCGTAAACAGATCAAGCAACTGACAATCTATGGATGGAAGGCTTCGGCGTGTCATCGTAAAGAAAGGTGGCTATATTGGTCACTGATTTTTTATTTTTTTTTTGTTTTTGAATGTCAGAAATGTTTATTTCTAAATTTTGTGTTATATTGGTTTACCTGGTGAAAAAAAAAAAAAGTGAGATGGGTATATATTTGGTTTTTATTAAGTTGCCTAATAATTCTGCACGGTAATAGTTACCTGCACAAACAGATATCCTCCTAAGATAGCCAAATCTAAAAAAAAAAAAAAAAACACTCCAACTTCCAAAAATATTAATATTAAGCTTTGGTATTTGAGTCTTTTGGGTTGATTGAGAACATAGTTGTTCAATAATAAAAAGAATCCTCTCAAATACAACTTGCCTAATAATTCTGCACACAGTGTATTTAGCAGCCTATGCATGGAATTTCTGCATGCCCTATTCAGATGAAAATGACAGTTTAGGACATTTAACAGATCTGTCACATGTAAATATAGCCATCGTTGCAGTGAACCACCATTTAATGATAGACTATTATATTATGATCATGACTTGTAACCCTTTTCCAACATTAAACATGCTAGTACTTCCAGTGTCTGGTTCCTGTGCAGGGTCAGACTATGGTGTCTGTGGCCCACAGGAGGAATGGACTCTAGGGGCCCACCTACAGCTACATGCAAATACCTGTTAGCCGTTATCCCTGTTAGAGTGGAGCGTCGACTGTAAAACACATCTACTGTGCACATACTATAACTGGGATGTACAATTACAGTAGTTTACATTAAACGGGTTCTTTCCTACAAAAAAAAAGTTATCACTGATTCACAGGTTAGGTACTTGATAACTTATTGATCTGTGGAATCAGACCATTCAAAACTGCACCAATCGGAAGAACAGGGAATTTTTATGCCTGACAGGAAACTTTTACCCCATTTTAAAATGCAGCAGTAGTTTGGATCCTCTTTGGGGCTTACAGAAAAAGCCAAATGGAGTGTGCACCCGCTGAGGGGAAGCATGGATCACTGGTAGAGTTGAACATGCCACTCCATACTAAGAGATAAAAGTTCCACATTCTGCCGATCGCGGCCGGTCCCAGCAATCGTACCCCCACCAATTAATAACTTATCACTTATCCTACTTAATCATACATTCAGGATTTTACATCACTTATTTGTAAGCCAAAATCAGGAGTGGAATGATCGGAGGAAAAGTATAATAGAAACACGCCACCACTTCTGTATTTATCACCAACTACTGATTTTGGCTTAGAAGATACCGAGGTAACATATTGACCAAATACTGAACTAGTGAACGTGGCCTAATGCCTTATTATAGGCTATTTACTTTTTTATTTTTATTACCGGAGAGCCTCTCTAAGTGCATATTTTCTACTGTGTAATAGTCACAGGACAGGGAGGGGTTAAATGTCCAAGTAATTAACCTCTATTGGAAATAAACAATCTTCCCCTTATTGATATCCGAGAGAATAAGTGACCTCGAAGACACAACACAATCCTCTATGCCAAGACCAATATAATCACATTCAAGGAGAAATACCACCACATCATGACCAGATCACATATTACCACCACATAGTGACCGAATAATGCCACATAAAAGGAACAAATAGTCACACCATGGCCAGACCACATATTACCACCACATAGTGATCGAATAACAGTACAATGATGAGTAAAAGCCACAATACTAATAACACAAATATTACCACAGGTGACATTATACACAGGAGCTCTGTATATAGTGTACAGGTAATACAGGGATCACCAGTGAGATAATACACAGGAGCTCTGTATATAGTGTACAGGTAATACAGGGATCACATGTGAGATTATACCTCCTTCCCCCATTACAAATAATTAAAAAAAGGAATAAAAATAAACTTGATACTTCCATGTCCGTAAATAACTCATCTATAAAAATAAACTGTACAGTAAAGACCGTAAAGAGAAAAAAAATGCAATAAGAAAATAACTAAATTTTAAAAGTATCAATACTAAAATTCTATTAATAAAAACCTTAGCTCACTACATAAAAAGTTCTCGCACAAGTCTATCAACAGAACAGTTAAAACGCTACTGGACTCCGGATGGCAGAACAAAAAAATTGTGTTTTTTTTTTTTTTTTTTTGTTGTTTTTTTTCTCATTATTAAATATAAAATTTTTGGCAAGTTTGATCTGCGCAATGAACGCCATAAAATCAAGCCCTGAAAAGCAATGCTGGAGTTGCGTTTTTCTTTTTGTGATTTCACTGCACTTAGAATGTACTGCAAAATGGAAAAGAAAAACTCTGTTAAAATAAATCATTCAAAACTACAACTTGTTCCGCAAAACACGAGCCCTCCTACGGCGTTTTCAATGGCAAAAATAGTTATGACTCTTGGGGAGGAATAAACTGAAGAGCAAAAATGGTTAATCACCCCGATCACAAAGGGGTTAAAACGAAGATTCACCTGTTAGTAATTCTCTAATAGAGCATCGTTATGGAATTATATTTAAGCAATTCTCTCATATCCATGTAGGTTCATTGAAGGTGAACAATGCATAGGTATTCCGATAACTGTCTGTAACATCTAACATGTCTGCTGGTGCCTGCGTCACACTAATGCCTTGGGGAGTATAAAAATTGACAACAGCCTAATTAGCCAAAGGCTACAATTTAATTAACTTTGTATCTAGGGAAGCCTTTCTTCTAATTTGAATTGCTGTATACCTGGATTATAGAACCTTTATCTGTCTATTTCAACACTCGATGCAAAATATGTCTCATTTTCTAAATTTATTAATGCCCCAGACTGTTCTATGCTGTGTGCTTCATCCAAACAGTAAATTGTAAAATAATAAACTGAGCAGAAAAGGGAAACCGTCATATTGTTGGATAACCAAGATGTCCTCTGTCCCCAATGGGCAAAACACTGTTTGAATTGATATCATCTGTGCCCAATAGCCGCGAGTCAGAATCATTCTCCATGTTTTCAAATGATTTTGACAAATATCTGATGCCTTGATCATATGAAAGTGGTTGATTTTAGATACGGTTCAATTAACAGTATCACATTGTATGAGGACTGTGACAGGAAGAAACCTTGGTATTTGGATTGTTCAGGTATAGGCACCATTTTAAGTAAAAAAAAATTAGAATTATTAATGGACACAAGTCATGACGTAGGATGGTGGCTCAGGACCCATTTGTGGTGTCAGCATTTGTCAAGCACTTTGTATCTGAACCTCTTATAAAGCCCCTGTTCTTTAGCATCTCCCGACTGGTGACAATCCAACAGCTGTACACTGTAGCTAACAACTTGCTGCATCAGCCATGATCAGTGTTGACACAGACCATGGTTGTTTAACCCTTAAATGCTGTTGTCAATATTGACTACGGTGTCTACATGGTTAACAGAGTGTGGGGGCTCCCTCTTTAACTCCATTGGCAACCCGAGATCTCGATTGTGTGATCCTGATGTTTGCCATGGCAGTTCATGGCCAAATAATGGCCTTTAGAGTCTGCGGATTATAGTGGCGTGTTCAAAAGTTATCAAAATTTAGATGGTAAAAATACAATTTTTCGTTCCCATCATGCACCTTTACATTAAATCCTGAAAAGCACCTGAAGGGTTGATGAACTACCTGAAAGCAATTTTGAATATGTTGGGGGGAGGGTTATGACTACATAAAGTGAAATGTCAGATTTTAAAGAATTGGCCCGGTCACTGAGGGGTTAAAAAAAATGTGTAATGTTATTAAGTGATCCGTTTTACTACAGACCTATACTGCAGTGCTGTTATATTGTAGTGCACCCTGTTACATTCTAAAAGTCAGTATTTGGTCAGCTATCGGGTGATCTGCTTATTAGTCAGTTTATCAGGTAGACTTTAAAACTATCATTTTGGTTAAAATTCTATGAATAGTGACCCTTATGGAGCACTTTGACTTTAATGAGGCAAGCTGAATCCAAAACCTGAAACTTTGGATCATGTTTGACCTGTTTTTCTGACTATGTCCGTCTTTTTAGCCTCACACAATAGCAGATACAGACTGAAATCATGATTGCATCATGATTTGCACATGTGATCCAAGCTAGGGTTTTGCACTTTTTAAAAAGTGAACCCTTTTTTTTTGTAATAAAAAAATGGCAAATACGGATAGTGCTCACGGGGTCTGGTTCCAGCTCTCTGCTGTTGCTCTGGTTTCTCTGTTTTGAATGCAGCATTGACGTCACGTCGGCAGCTCACGTCACCGCTGCAGCCAATCGCTGAGCTTGTGCTTTTTGTGTTGGCCGAGCCTCTGCGCTGAGTCATTGGCTGCAATGGTGATGTCACCGCTGCAGGCATAACACGAAGGCTCCAATTCGTGAAAGTTTCTACACCAGGATTGTGTTTTAAAAGCTTGTAATTTTTTTGCGCATTACGAGGAGGTGCAAAAAGTTTGTGAGTTGACGTTTTTACGCCATCAGTACCGGCAACGAGAGCACAGTGGAGGCATGGCTATCACTGCTTGTCAATTTCATGATGAGAAGTGGCATTCCTTGTGCAACAAATTATTCTCCAGTCCGTGGCTGGTGAAGATTTGTGGCGAGATGTACGGAGGTGCACACCGCTTTGTGCCTTGTCTGATTCATTGAGGCCTGCACTTCTGAACAAATCAGGCGCCTCACACTCAAAATCCCCATTTAAGCTGTTCATACACAATGAGGTAGCTGTTGGATGAACGTTCAGCGGTCTGTCATGACTGCCCCATACACATGAACACTCGGCTTGGCCTATGGTTTCTTGGAAAGAGTGTTGAAATCTATTGCACAACTCTTTACTGCGGCTTATCTCTTTTAAAAGGTATACATTGAGCTTTGAAGTTCCATCTGCCTGGTCCTTCTCTTCTCCAGACATCTGGGCAGAGCTGGAAGGCCCCATAAACATTGAATGGTCCTGCCAAAATCAGAGGGTTTGTCTCATCTTCATTTATTGTGTGGGGCAGGGCTGTGGCGTCGGTAAGCCAAACCTCCGACTCCTCAATTTCCCTGCTTTGGACTCCTGTTCCCAACTCCGACTCCCTCACACGTGCTTTACTGCTGAGCATGTACGTAAAGTGCAGCACTGGCTCACTACTGAGCATGTACGTAAAATGCAGCACTGGCTCACTACTGAGCATGTACGTAAAATGCAGCACTGGCTCACTACTGAGCATGTACGTAAAGTGCAGCACTGGCTCACTACTGAGCATGTACGTAAAGTGCAGCACTGGCTCACTACTGAGCATGTACGTAAAGTGCAGCACTGGCTCACTACTGAGCATGTACGTAAAGTGCAGCACTGGCTCACTACTGAGCATGTACGTAAAGTGCAGCACTGGCTCACTACTGAGCATGTACGTAAAGTGCTGCACACATTCTTCTCAACTAAAAGCCAAGATCCTTAGATCAGGTACAGAACAGACATCTATAGGACATTTCATAACTTTCCCAAAGTCTTATGAAAAATATTAAGCACTGATCTACTGAAACCAATTTATTATATATATTTTCGCAGTCTGTCCATTTTATTCTGACCCACAGCCTTGGTGTGGGAATTTTTAGTCCCTTGTTGTCATGTGGTTGCACAATTCTGGTATATTGCTGGTACTACTTGTGTATCATCACTAATTTTGTTGAATGAGATTAATTGGTGTTTTAGATTTTTTTTTTTTTTTAACCATATCTTTTTTTTCTATATATTTTATATTTCTCTAACATACTTGGCCTTTTTATATTGTGCCATGTCTTCTTTCATTTTTCTCCCCATACAGAATTTCTTAAGGAAAAGCTTTTATAATGTAATAGAGGAAAATCTTTACTTTTTCATAAAAAAAAGAGTAACAAATTGGTAATGGGTAGCCTATATTTTTTCTTAAGATCTTGTGTTCTCCTGAATCTGGCACTGTTAACCTTTTTTTCTTCTAGCGTTCCTGAGATATGGCCCCCTCTTCCTTGTATGTAAATGTCCTTTATTTTATTTTTAGCCAAGTGGGTGTGTCTGCATTTCTTCTCTATGGGCAACACCCACTTTGC
>JARQOD010000009.1:120396105-120500668 GCA_033576555.1 Oophaga sylvatica | reverse complement strand
TAACAAAGAAAGGCGATGGCATTGGGCGACTTGAAACCCGGGACTTTTCCTTTCTCTCCCCGCGAAAAGCGAAGAGGGGGAGAGAAAAATGTCTAGGGCAGAGGAAAAATCAGTATTGTTGAATTTTTCTTGGGTGGAATTCTCTTGCAGCCCCTCGACAGGATCGAATACTGATTAAAAGGGGCTTGCCCGTGACGTCCTCACCCTTCTATATACTCCTTTCTTTGTCTAGCTTCCCCATTTGTTTACGTCTGGATCCAAGGAAAGGCAGCCCTCCCTCCGTCCCCCCTCTTTTTTCTTTCCCGGCACAAAATTATCCATCTTCCCCAAGTTTTTGAGGGGAAACATTTAGTCCCAGCAAACACTTGGGGCTGCCTTTTTCCCCGGGGGGGTTTTTTTAAAGGGCTACTGTTTTTCGTGAAGGAGTTTGGGGTTCCCATGGGGTCCCCTGCTCCTTTTGGGCATCCCCCCACCCTTTATTTCTCCTCTGTCCATAGTTCCGCTAAATATCTCCGCCCCGAGCTAATTTCCCTCCAAAACCCTGCTATTACCCCCCGGAAGCTGTGGAGGGGGAGGCCCTCTCTGCTGCTTCTAAGGCTTGGATTCCCCTTACCCACGACACAATCTGCAAACACTTGGGGGCGGGGCACTGTTTCCCAAACCATTCCAGGCGTGACCATTCCCTTTTTTATCCGGGAAGGGGGAAAAGAAAGAAAAAATAAAAAAAAAAACAGGATTACCAAAAGAATGGGTTTCAATAAAAGTAAAAAAATGTCCAAAAAAAATAAAGGGCAGGGGGCTAAATATGGAATGTAACAAAGACCCTGGGAAGACCCCTTTTTAAATGTTCTTTTTATTACATTTTTTTTAAATTTTAAATTTTTTTTTTTCCATAAAATTTTTCATTATTTGTACTCTGTCAACGAGGAAAAATCACCAACAAATGCGTGGCACGTCTGTCGGTCTTTTATTTTATTTTCTTTAAGTGCATTTAAAAATTCCAAAAGTCGGTTTTTTTCCCTTTCCCCAAAAGTTTTAAAGAACTTTTAAAAACAATAGCCGGAAGAACAATATTAATATTTCGGTATGGAAAAATTTATTATTAATTTAAAAGGCTTCTTTTTTAAAAATTTTTTCGATCCTTTTGGGGTTTTTGGAGTCCTATTCACAGCCGTCCTCAAACTTCAGCTGCGTCACCTTTGGGGTTCGCACAAATATCCCATCTTCTGAACCATTTTTTTTTTTAATTTTTTATCTGCCATTGGAGGACAAAACCACATTAAGGCCAAATTCAGACATCTTTGTATGGACTGTAAAGTACAGACTATCCCACAATTATCCCAAGAAACTCAACAGCCTCTCAGATCTATATGCCGCTGTTGAGTTGTTGTTTTTTTTTTTTTTTGAAAATCCAAGGTCAATTCATGCATTAAGGTCTAGGGGGCTGTTCACATGGTCATGATTTTTTGCTGACCGAGTGGTCCTTGCAAAATTGCTGAAACAGGGCCAAATGACAGATTAAACTCTTCAATGATAGTCACTGAGTCTGTGAAAACAATTGGACAGCATTCGGATGCCATCCAGAAATGGACCGATGCCTAAATGAGGTCATGGGGTGAGTTTATACTAGCCAGTTATTGTTCATGAGTGTTCCTAAGATTGCTCGTTCCTGTTAATCACTCAGTGTAAACGTTCTTTCTTTCGGGAACATAATTAAGCTTGCTTAAAAATCATTGTTCTCGGCAGCACATTACCCTGTGTAAACGGACTAATGTGACCGATAACAGTAGCAACCGAAGTGCTAGAAAGATCTATTACTGACTGTTCTGTGGACATTGGAGATGCAGTCTGCCTGATTAAACAGGTTATTAAACTACCGCAGATTGGCATTCATTTAGCGGCCACCATCACCTAGTGTAAACCCACCCTAAGGTGTTGTCCAAGATTAGAAAGACATTCATCTTTTTCCCAAAAGTGTCCCATCTTTCTATAAGTTGTGTGTGTGGTATTACATCTCTGCTGAATTGAAGTGAATAGAGCTGAGCTGTAATCCCTCTAGATACGAGACACCTTCAAGACGTCAGCCTTGAGGCTTACTTTTTACAAGAATTCTAGACTTTCTTTTTTTTTACATTGTTTGGTATTTATAAAGTTGGTATAGTTTTTATAAAGTTTAATTTTGTTTCCTAAAGAAAAGGAAGCCATATATGTATGAGGTGGCTTTACAGATTCATTTGTCGTTGGACCCCATACTTGTTTCTGAACTTTGTCTGGCAATGCTCTGCATCATTGTAAGAGAAGGGCGGCCATACATATTCGATAGAAATAGGTTGATGATTGGACAACTGTTGAATGAACGATCACTTCCCTTATGCAGCGCTAGACACGTTAGTATATGTTGTTCCTACACATGTTCAATGACACCTGATGAAGGGCGAATGGAGAACATTGTTGTTTTTTTTTTTTTTTGTTTTGTTTTTTTTTTTTCAAATATTTTCTTTCAACCATTTGTGTGAATGTCAGATTTGTCCGACTTTTAATTCGAGAAGACAATGTGAAATCGGGCAGATGAAATGTTCCTTCATTCAGTAAATTGCTTTTGGTTGAAATCCTCAAATTTGATCTTTAGTCAAACATACGGCCATGTAAAGTCCTACATGTGATATGTTTAAACATGTATGTCCTTATTTTACACCTTTTATAATTGGCGACAGAGGGATATATTGTGCATGAGCGGACTGCGGCTTGTAGCATCCACATTGTGGTCCCTGTGCTGATGCTGGCTGGATTATTGTGTCACCGGGGCTATGATAAGAGCTGTTTATAACCTTGGCTCAGACCATGGCCTAATCAGAAAGCAGCACATTTCCAGTGAGCGGCTGATAAGAAGTCACCCTTATCGCTAGCACAGAGGCAGCATCAGAACAGCATTATTATGTGGAGATGCCCCTGTCCCTCCATCCCGCCTCTTCTCCAGCTCCAGGGAGATCTTCCAAACATCATCAATCTGCTGGGACAGATGGGCAGTGAAGAGGATAGACCCATTCATAGCCAGAAATTCACAGCAGAAATGTATCTTCTGCATAAAACGTGCATAGCATTGACCCTGGACCAAAATGGGTCACATGAGAATAGATTGCACAATACTGCATTAACCTGCTGCTGATTCACCGCCCGTGGTAATTTATATGATCTGCTCTAAGTATGGCACAGAGCGGTCTATGATGCTGCAGTAATAATGCACTATATCTTCATACTGAAATCCACTTTTTAAGTACCGTATATAAAGTCCGGCAACTTATATTAAAATAAATAGTTATTTCTAAAGATGCCAGGACAATCAAATCTTTGTTAAAATATTCAATAGTCGCTATGGAATTTTCTGAATGTGGAGTCGTACATTTCTATTTCTAAGGCTACTTTCACACTTGCGTTTTTTTGCGCAGCGCATCGTGCGCTATCGGACGCATGCGCAATGTTCCCCTATCTTTAACATGGCAGGCGCAGGGTCTAGCGCTTGCACACGTTCATGTGCGTTTGTCGTGCGCTGCACATTTTCCCGGTGTGCACCCATACGCGCCAGACGCTACATGTTGCATTTTTTTTTTCCGCCCAACCGCTTTAAAAAAACGCGTGCGCACGTGTGCGCATGCTATGCGCAAAAAAAAAACATTGCAGTCTATGGGGGCGCTGGCGTGCGCATGGCTTTGCGCTCGTCAGCGCTTTTGCACGCACACGATTTTCTTATAAATAATGGAGCCAGAGATGATGGAGACAGATGATGGAGGCAGAGATGACGGAGGCAGAGATGATAATGTGACAAATAGAAAACGCATGCGCCAAAAAAAACGCAAACGCATGCAAAAACGCATGAAATTGCAGACAAACGCTGCGTTTTTGTGTCGAAATGCGCATGCTGATGCAACTAAATATTGCAGCGTTTACAAGCGTTTGCATGCGTTTTTTTAATGTGCTTCATGTGCGCTCGAAACGCAGCGCAAAAAAACGCAAGTGTGAAAGTAGCCTTAGTCACATGCGACTGGTAAAGTAAATTTCGATACCAATGTGCTGCAAAAAGTGGCCTAAAACCTGTAAAATGGCTTCTTATGTGCAATTATGAATGGACATGCACAATTCTGGCTTCATTATCTCATAAGATGGTCCTGGGCTCACCTTATATGATGGTTTTATACCGTGTTATTAGGTAACATCACAATTTATCAAAACCATATAAAAAAATAAAAGATCACTGGTATACACTGTTCTGTCTAGAGTCAGGCCACCTCATGCACACAGGTGTGCCACCATATGATATAAGGAGTCTATAGGGAAATGCCTCCATTATACAACAGCCAGTTGAACGGCAAACCAATCATACACATTGAAATTGGAAGCGCTCGGAGATGGACAGTGTCCCCTTTACTGCTATCTACAACCCAAAGGTAGAGCGGAACCTTAATACAATAGTCTTGATTTGGTTTAGCCATTATCCACAATATACATGGCTAACAGTTAGGCCTAATTAATCTGTTATTTGTAAGAGAAATCTGAAATATGGATCAGGGTTTACTTTTTTATATTTTAATATAAATCGAGCCATACAGTTCCGAGATATGGGCCCGCTTATTTGCCTCTCATGTTTATGGTCTTTACCAAAAGGCAATTTTGCAGAACAAACTTAAGACCTGCACCGTACTTGAAAAAGGCCACACAATGGCCAAAACGTTGTATTTGACAATGGCAGAATAAAGGATTTTTGTTTAATTTCACCTGGATTGGATGCTGCTCTTTTTGTTTTTTGCAAACTTAAGACTTGGTCTCAAAGAATCCTATGAGCCATGCCTATTTTGGTAAAGCGTAAAGACCATAAAAAAGCCCATATTTTTGGAACTTTATGGCAGATTAAAAAATATATATTTAAATGTTCAAGTGCAACTGGAATAAAATAAGAGAAAAAGCCATCCACTTTTGAACTGGTGACTGGTACTCTTTAAAGAAGGACAGCATGCATACTATGGTGGAACTGTAGATCTGTCACAAGAGACTTGCATGGATCACGTCGTTGAATTTTAAGAGTTTTTTTGTTTGTTTTTGTGAGAAGTTTCATTGTATATGTGTAATGCCGTTTTCACACGTCCAACACTCAGTTGAGCATGGACTACCATGGCCGGACTGGCTGCAGCTTCATGTATGCCTATGCTGCTGTTGAGTTTGGGTCAAGAGAACCACAACCAGTCCAGACATTGTGGTCCATACTCGGATCTTGAATGTTAGGTGTATGAAACCAGCGTAAGTGGTGTACCTTCATTTTAGTGTTTATGTAGCGGACTCAAAACCTCCGTAGACCAAATTCAATGTTGATTATCACTATTGACTGCTTTGTGTTTCACTGCTGTGCAAGTTGGGCGTGTTTTACGACGAAACCTCCATAACTTGGCATGTTCATGGCTACGTATATTTATTCAAGTCTGTGTATTCTTATACAGATTTTATTGCTCTGCTAATTATTGTCTTAGTTGCCACCTAATTATTTTCACTTGAAATGAGCAATTAAAATTAGTAAGTAATTACATTTAGCGTGTAGTTAGCATGTATGTAAATCCCACTCTGGAGACACTTAAAGACAACTGCCGTTAATGTGTCATTATCAGACGTAATGCTGTTATGTAGTCTCAGCTGTAATCTGCACAGTGACAATTTTGGACCTAAAGTAGTCCCCTAACTTGTTAAATCTTGAATAGAAAAAAAACTGCAGGGCTTGGATTTCTTGAATTGTCTTTTAATCATTGCATGTATGGTTCAGTCCAAAGTTCTCACACAGTAATCTATAGCCTTCATTTTCTTTTGATCATTTGTGGGGTTTTTTTGTATTTGTCGCCTTGCTGTATCCTCATAAAGTCTAAAACCATATCAGATATCACTTCAGATATGTAGCAGTATATAAACATTCCCATGTAACTGGGGGAAACTGCGACCTGAAAATTGCAATCACCAAAAATTTGGTACGCATAGTGATTTGAGGTCCCAACAAGGAACCTGTTGAAGTCCATCTTTGACTACATGGCACAGTTTTCTAATACAGGGTTACTAACAAGACGATAGATGTGGCCTCTATATGACCAACACGTTTTTTGTAAGGGGAAGGGGAAAAAATAATTTTCCTGCTAAAAGTATTTTTTTTGTTGAAAAATGGGTTGTTTTCTGTAACTTTGTCACTCCGCATTGAATTTTCTTGGATCAGCTCAACCTAAAGACTACTATTCTAACTTTTAACGTTCATGGCTACGAAAATTTGGATGCGAGATTGAGAAGTTTTTCCAACCAGTAGAAATTATTTCAAATGATTCGTTATGTCCAGGTTACATGAAAATCTATTCCTTATTTTTACGTTAACTAGGAGTTTGCTTCTTATCATACCCAAAAATCGCTTTTTTTTGCCAGTGTGACTCATGTATGAGCAGTATCGTCTCTAATAAACCAATAAATATCCTAAACGGTAAAAATCTAAAAAAAAAAAAAAAAAAAAAGGAAAAAACCTGTAATCAATCATATAGATAAGAAGATGGAGTTCTGTAAGGTGAATATACTAAACCCTCAGATCATTTACACATGTAAAGGTTTACAACATTATAAAATGTGTATATGCAATTTATTGGGCTGTAAAACCTCTGATGTAAAGTATATATTTGAATAATGTTTTATTTCACCGAGTATACTGGGCAACTGTCACTGGGGAAAATTTAAGATTTACCATCTCCCCTCGCAGATCTCTTCTCGGATAACCTATACTCATTATTTTAGTAAATGGTCCTCAGTTATGTCGGCGCCGGTGAGTGTAAAGTGCACTGGTTCTTAGGTTGCTGCCGCCATTATTTTATCCATAACCTCCCACCCCATTATGGCCTCCCCAACCAGAACATTAATATTGGCATCACTTTCTTCTAAATCACTGGGTCGTGATAAATGCAGAAGCGGTGCCAAGAGCCAAGCCTTCTACTGTAGTGGAAACCTTTCCATTAAGGAATAGTTGTATGTGTTCTTTCCAGTCGGATTTCATTTTATTTTTTTCTACTTTTGTAAATTTGTAAGTTAATTCTACATAACAGAAAATCGTCCAATTGTGTGTGTGGCGGCGGCGTGGGCTATAACCGTGGCTTGTTTTCCGGTGTCTGTCCTCTCCTGCGTGTGCGTTGCATTGGTGTCCTCAATGGTAACCCACCATTCATTTTGGACTAGTCACCTTTTGAGAAGTCTGTATGTGATTTGTGTAATGAGTATCTGTGGCTGCATCCTCTTCAGGCTCTGACCTTTTCGCAGCTCGTTATAATCAGACGTGGTTGTGTCAGTAACGCCTCCTCACGAGATGTCTCCTACTTTAATTGTGCTACTACCCCGAGGCTGGGATTAAAGGGACGATTCATTCCACACCTCACATCCCAGGAGTCTGTACATGTCCACTGTATGTATCCTCCAAAGGATACACACAATGAACGCTTCAGTGACACTTTCAACTCCGGCACTCAAGTAGATTGCTAGCTTCTCTGCCTTTTGGCTTGGATGACTTTAATATGCTGTGACATAGTCTTGCTGAATGAAATGGGTCACCACACAAGGTCACAGCAATTCTAGGGTCTCACATGACATCTGTCATTCCGGGCTATGGTGGTCTCTGAAGTGGGACGTGGCAAATGCAGATATTAACATATTTATAGGTTGTGGGCACATACTGGAGATGGCGCTCTCCTGACCCGAGACAATTAAGATGTATGATTGGATAGAGCTGAGTGATTGTATGTATACCGAGCAGTATAAAGGATGCTCGCCCAGAGTCGGGATGACTTGTCACAAGACGTCAAGTTGTTTAAGTTCACCAGGCTCCTTACTTAAGATCGCTGTGTAAAGGAATAAGCGTAATAGGAGCATATTGTGTTATTGAGGCCTGTACTGGGTATTCTCTGCCAGGGAGATAATCTGATTATTGCTCTCACTATTTAATGCCGGTCTGGGAGGCAGCTGGTGATGTTTTAATGAAGCTGGAATTGTATAGTCGGCAGCGCAGGATAATCAGAAGCTGCAGAGTCAGAATCAAATTAATAATTCATGTCATTAAAGTGTGTAATTAATTCGAACAGTCCAGATGAGGGAAAACCTTTTCAGCTTTAGAAATGTATCCCGAGGGTTTGGAGAGATGTGCCAGGCGGACACGCAGTCTGTGCAGGGGTGGGGGTGTCTGGTGGTAGAAATGCTATCCTAGGTCCTTTTGTTCTGGATGTTATCTTATAGATGGCACATTCCTTCAGTTTACAGAACGGCTCCTCAGCTCACCTCTGTGAGCACTGACCACTGTCCTCCGGTTTGTCCTCTAGGTAGCAGTGCGCTGCAAGTGGCTGTCAACGCCGTTTCCTAATAATCTGTACCTCAGTCGGGATGCCCAGACATTGATAGGATGGTATGTCCGAATGAAAAATAAAGCAGAGAGAAACCAGGTCATTGACGGCATTGGAAGTTTTATAAAACAAAAA
Source organism: Oophaga sylvatica (assembly GCA_033576555.1). Lineage (NCBI taxonomy): Eukaryota > Metazoa > Chordata > Amphibia > Anura > Dendrobatidae > Oophaga > Oophaga sylvatica. The sequence goes on along the minus strand of JARQOD010000009.1, from coordinate 120,492,146 downwards.
GAAATCTAGATAGTGAGTGCTGTGGACTATTGGAAGCGTCACACAAATTAGTCTCGTTCTCTGCTGTTCTTCTAATCCAGGACAACTCCTTAACAGCCGGTGACACCTATTCATGTTCTAAGCTGATTGTACTAGTAAGGGCTTATTCACAGTCAGTTTTTCACATATGCATTCTATCCGTGTTTTTCACCGAACTTGTAGCTCTTCTAGTTTATGGAGCTGTTGACATGTCCATTTGTATTTTTGTGGACCGACTGGTCGTCACAAAACCATGGGAACATGTCCGTTTTTTTTTTTTATCTGAATTATGGATCAAACTGTAATCAAATCTATGGGTTCGTGAAAAAAAATCAGAGGGCTCTCGAGTGCTATTTGTGTGCCATCCATGTGCTGTTCGATGTTCATGTTTGATAGGAGAAGCTTCAGAAAACTTCGTTTCATCAGATTGCTCCTTACTGTATTTTAACTCAATAACTAGGTTGCGAGTGCATCTCTTGAGACACCGGTTCTATGGATGTCTCTATAAACCAGAACTCACACGATGAGATTTCATCAGATGGCTTTGCTTGACTGCAGGTGGCACAAATGAAGATTCCAGAAGGTGGTTTATCTTCAAGCAGAATTCTTGTAGCTATCTATGCACAATCACAGTAGGTAAAAAAAAAAAGTATTTTGAATGAGAGGTGTATAGAGTTGATCCTCACACGAATATGGCTGGCATATACTGCCTCAGGAGAAATAAGGGATGGGTTACTGATATCAGAGCTGGGGAGACACAGGACAAAATTCTAAAAGGCAAACCTGACCAGATAGCAGTAAAACCATACAATTACAATTCTGTATAATTCACAAGTTGGTAGAACTGACACAGATGGTAAAAATTAACACATGAACCAAACACTGATGAAAATTGGATTCAAAATACTGATGGAAATCGGTCCGATTTTTGAGAACTAGAAACGTTTATGCCATCTGAATGAGCCCTTGGAATATCTTTGTGAATGAATGTTGAAGCCGTTTTGTAATCCCCATGAACCTGCAGCCTGCCCAGTAATAGCATGCTCTGTAAGTTTATCGATCTAGAAGTTGGATCCAGGTGGAATTTACTGCTGATTTGTATAGGAATAGAGCCCGGAATTGGAACAGACCGATGTTGCAGCCTATATCTATAGATGTACTCGTCACATCATAGTGACAACTACGGTTAGTAACATCTTGCTGTCTTGGAGTAGACTGATGACTGATTTTGCTGTGTGTTTTCAGTATTGGTAATGTAGTATACTAGTATACATATGGATAGTCAGTTTTTATGGTGCGTTTGCTTGTGCGTATTTATAGACGCTACAGAAATAAGGTTATTAGCCCAGATACTTGCACTAGATCTTCACATTACCATTCTAGTAGTTGGTAGAAGTCAGGACTATTGTTTTTTGTACTTTAAGTTAAGGCTGAGCCACTAGCGGCAATATCCATCATTACACTTTGCGTCCGTCCTGTGTCGTAAAATGGTCTTCAAGCAAATGGCTGCCTTATTATCATAAACAGCCAATCAGAATTCAGGTTTCAGTTGTTTAAGCTCCACTAGAAAATGAGACGGGGTCTGTGGTTGGTACAAGACTTTTTTTTTTGTCCTGAGAGTTTTGAGGCCATTTGTGTTTGGGTAATTTTAATTTTCCAGATTACCAAGTATATATTTGTCTTCTGCTTATATAAATATTATTGCGTACCTGTCAAATGATATATGTACAGTCCTCCTCGCAACAGAAACCTGCTTTACCGTCCCTTCTGCCAGCTCCCCCTGCTCCTTCCTCTGCTCCAGGCTACGAGCCGCCTCAGTTCTCCTGATTCATATCTTCCTAGGCCGGCATTCCGGCATCTCACAACCGATATCCCCTCCTCACCTAGCCTGTAGCATCCACGCCATTCAAAAGCCCTCATCTGCTCCAGATGTGGCTTAATTTACTGCGACTCTACTAATTACTGTAATTAAGGATTAATTACTGTTAATTACTTTCACATAAACTCAACGCCAGTCAAAAGTGCATAGCCTTGTGAAGCTGCCGCACACACATACATACGAACACATGATGCTGCATATTACCCATAGCAATATAAAGGGTTTCGGCAGCTGGGACATGGTGTCACTTTACTGTCACCTCAACTTGTCTTGTGCAATGACTGGTAACAAGAAGGCCTCCCCCAGTGTCTCCACTCAAATGCCAGAAAAATACCTTCGCTAACAAGATGATTGGCATTAAAGAGCCCACACGAAAAGACAAGCCCCTCTGTAATGGCATGGGTTATTATATAATCGCTTATCTCCTAAATATTGTTTTTTGTATCTCTTATATTGTACACTGATCAACCATAATATTAAAACCACTGAGGGATGACCTTAATAAGTGATTAGCCCTTGAAAAAGGCATATGCCAAGGACATAGTAGGCAGCAAGTAAATGGTCAGTTCTTTTTAAGATGAAGCAGGAAAAATGGGGAAACGTAAAGATCTGAGCCACTTTTGAGTCATTTAGTGGTCACAATTTGGTTCTTTTTAATCAGAACCTCTCCAAAACGGCAGGTCTTGTCCGGCGTTCTTGGAACTTTAGTTATTAGGTACGTACCTAAAATGTTCCAAAGAAGGACAAGGATCAACAAGAAACAGTCATTGGTTCCCAAGGTTCATTGATGCGCGTGGGGAGCAAAGGTTAGTCGGTTTAATCTTACAAATGATACTGGAGCACAAAAAGGCGGCGTGTGACAGTGGGCAATGGTCTGCCGGAAACCTTCAATCCTGGCTTTCATGTAGATATTTCTTTGATGCTTGCGACCTACCTATACATTCTTTGAGGGCAAGTATACCTTTACAGCAGTAGCCTTTTCAACAGGATAATGCACTGTTCACTCTAAATTATTTGGAATGGTCTGAGTAATATCATTCGGAGTTCAAGGTGTTGACTTGGTCTCCAAATTTTACCTGAGCGCTATCCAATCCAGCACTTGTGGGATGTGCGGGTAAAACAAATCCCCATTATGGACTGTCCACATCGCAACATAGAAGACTTTAAATAAAATTGTGTTTACCTCTTTGGGCCAAATATTACAGGATACCTTCTTCTTATGGACAGTTTGGCAGCATGAGTAGGTCCTACACAGTATTGGGGCGCAGTCAGATGGCTGTATAAATTGGAGAGAGATTGGATCGCAGTGCTCGGACTGGCTGGTGGCTCTCCGGACCCGATCGTGAAAGCTTCATATGTCTCTATGCAACTGTCACGGTTGGGTGGGAGAGCCACCAGCCAGTCCAAGCATTGCGATCCAATTTTGGGTCTATTTATACGACTGCTCACTAAGATGGATGGGTTTTCTGTGTCCTATTTCTATGGTTTGAGGTCATAACCATTGTAAAGCATAACTATGTAGCAGCACCTTGATGGCGCAACACGAGAGAAAGAAGCCGCGATAGTTGACCTGAAAATGGATAAAGCAATTTGTAGACAACCTCTTCTGTCCATGGACACTTTGCTTGATAACCAGTGGACAAGCAAGGGTGGCATCTGGTTAATTGTAGACATTTTATTTCAACGTGGGAGTAATTCTGTTCTTTCTAGTTTAGTAGTAATTACATATTCATGGTTAGGGGATCACATCAGTCTCGCGGCATCTCCGGAGAATCTTATGTCTGGTGACTGGCAGACCATCAGAGAGGTTGGATTTCAACCCTATCCGCTCCTACAATTTTCATCCAAGATAAGCGTCGTTTTTCATGTTTTGTACATAGAAATATGTTAATTGAGCGCCGTGTCATAGATGTTTACTGTGAAATATGACAAGAAATCCTTGTTTCATTATCTTTTTGACAAAATTTCTGAAAAAAAAAAATTTGGCTTGTATGTTGCTGCTATGTGAATACTGAGTAGTAAGGTGCTGCTCCAGATATCTGGAAATTTGGACCCGCTTGTGGATATGGAAAGTACGAGGATGTAACCTTGGAGTCTTGGTCTGTCCCTTAATGGTATATTTCCCCGTCTCTCTTCATTGATCAGATACATGGATAAGATATGATCTGAGGTTCTTCGCTGAGCACATCAAAGAATGTTTGTCTTCTTTTTGTCTTCCTCCGCTCTTCTCGCTCCATCTTTCTTTCTGTTTTTCCGTCTTTCCCCTCCTCTTTTATCTCCCTGCTAATCCCCCATCTCCCTCCCTCTTCCTTCTCCTCTGGCTGGATATTTTCCCAGCAGACGCCAGTAATACAGTATGTAGAGCTGTGCCCCAGCTCTCAGCATGCAGCAGACCAAATTATTCTCATGTATTCATGAAAAGCTGCCACCGATCCGTCCCTAACACAGAAATGGCCTTTGTTAGTGTTTCTCAAGTGGATTGGCACAGAGAGCGACCCATGCAATTTGGCTTCAAAAGAAAGAAAAGATTTAACCGCGTCACCTCAAGGAAATTTTATTCCTAACACGCAAAAAATACAGATATAGCAATTTGCCTAAATTGCTGGGCTTTTTATTGTACAATTATGATTTTTTTTTCCCTCCCTTTTGACACCAACACGAAGAGTTTCCTGCAGGCGGCGGCCGTTCTGTTCTGGTATGTTATTGTCTTCAGATACACGAGCGAAGGAATGGATAATGACAGGAACAGAGCGGGTGATACTGTATAGCGGGGCGGGCAGCTTTCCAGCCATTAAAAGAAAAGGTTTAAAAAAAAAAAAAAAAAAAATGAAACAAACATCCAGATGTAATGTATGGGCATCTTGTGTGTGCAGCCTACCCTATAGTCCAGGAAAATATTAGAAACGTTTCACGCATATCCAAGAGCGCCAGCCTACATTGTATTACCTCTAATCGTGGGATTAGAGCTCCGCACGTGACTAGTAACATGAATCTGGATCCAGGTCCATGTTTACCGCTACCTAAAGGGTTAAGCGAATTCCATCATACACTACATACCTAACTACAGGTCTGTCGCTTCCATTTAAGAATGGCAAACTCGGGCTTAGCAAGCCATTTCAGAAAAAGTTTGATTCTAGATTTGCAATGACTGCTGGTATGTCTTTATGCCATAGCAGTGGGCTCGTGTTCAGCCCAGTCTCTCAACACAAAATGACCATTCAAACAAAGCACAGGCACTAGGTGCACTCTTGAGCCTTGATGTGGCCAAACAGTTCCGTGCACCATTCCACTTACTTATTTTGCATTGATCTCCCTTGATTGACAGCTTTGGCTTAATGGGGTCCTAAGCGGAGATGGATAAAAAAACAAGTAGGTGGGAAGTTGCACTGACCTCCCTGCCTATGGCATCTGTGCTTGGTTTGGACAGTCATTCTTGTACAGTTTGCAAAAATTAAAAGTTTATATATGATGATTTAACTGGAAAAAGCAATGCTGCGGTGTAAAGCATGTAGGAAAGACCTACCTGTTCTGTTTAGTGAAGCGAACCTAAAATGTAATTTTTTATGATACAGCTAAACAGATGATAATGTAGCAAAATGTGAAGATAATAGACTAACATGATTAGATTATCTCTAGGCTCGGACTGGCCCACAGGAGAACAGGAGAGTCCTCCGGTGGGCCGCTTTGAAGCTGTGCTACTTCACTTGATTTGCAATTTGCAGAAAAGGGTGTCATGTAATTATTCATTAAACAAGCTTGCCAAATTAATGTTACATAGACGCAAAAGTAAATTTGTGTACTACGGTCAGGTCATTATTTCATGTAGCTGAACGGTGGGCCCCAAGAATCAATGTTCTGGCGGGTTTTTGCCAATCCAGTCCGACACTGATTATCACTATGTATAATCTAATAGCATATTTTATTATAAACAATATATTATACTGTAAATAAAAAAAAAGTAAAATATTTTATTAATGTATTTTCTAACAAAAATGCAATAATTTGCTCACCCTAATATCTGTATCATAGATGTGAAATTCACTGATGAGAAACGGTTTAGAAACAATAGAAAATAGCACACACACAATTCTTGCATTTTTTTTTTTAAGTCCGGCTGTATTGTGTTTTATAATATGGCCGATGCCTTTGAATTTTGGACAATTCTTTATGAATAACTTTATTTGCCATGTTCACAGCTTTTCTGTGCGTTCCGTCATCCAGTAGCAGAGGGGACCCCTAGTGGATCTTTCTGGAATACTTGACCATATGTTTTTGTATCTAGCCCCAAATTCCACTATCATATCTTTTTTTTTTTTCCCTTTTCTTAAGATGTTAGGCTTTAAGTAGAGGTATGTATTCATAGTATGTGTTACATCCTACAAAATCTAATATGTGGAGAAAAGCTTTTCGACATATCGGCAGCAAAAAATACTGTGTGCAATAACAGGTTTAATGATTGTATATCATTTGAATGAATTTTCAGTAGAATTATGTATTTGTGTAATTTTTAGGACTCAAACCTTTTTTTTTTTTTTAAGGGAAATGAATACAAAATCTAGAAAAGTACATGCTGGGATCATTGTGTGATTTATATGTGTAATATGGTTTTATGGCATGGATGTAATACATATAACTTGTTGTTGTCATCCCTTTATGTTTCTGCACAGTAGATGCTGTGTTTATATTTTTGTGTTCTGAATAAAGGATTTTTAAATATTGTTTTGTTTTTTTTCAAAAGCAATATTTCTGTGATTCATCTATGCAACATAATACCATTTTTGTTATTAATTAATATAGTTTAATATACCGTATATCTTTAATATATATATCTCCCCACTCCCCCTTTCCTCCCTCCAAAAACACTAATATTCTTATATTTGTGTCTTTCAGTACTCAGTATTCGGGGAGCACAAGAAGAGGAACCGGCAGATCCTCAGTTGATGCGATTGGATAATATGCTACTGGCAGAAGGAGTAGCAGGTCCAGAAAAAGGAGGAGGTTCTGCAGCAGCCGCAGCAGCTGCTGCAGCTTCAGGTGGAGCTGGGTCTGATAACTCAGTGGAACATTCAGATTACAGAGCCAAATTATCCCAAATCCGACAAATCTATCACACAGAGTTAGAGAAATATGAACAGGTAAGCAGGAAGAGACCAAGCATCATATGAAATTCTTCCCAAAGAGTTAGTCTCAAATTATATCAGTGGTTTTGTCCATAATTGCGAGTTATTGTGTGATGGGGTTACATACAGTCCATTTTCATGTGGGGTGGATCTTCTCTTTATAACATTGATTTCATTCTGACGTTCCATTTTTCCAACTGGAGTTAAACATATTATTACGATTGCATTCTTTCATGACACTCTGGTACCACCAATGGTCATCACATTACTGTGTTGAGTATGGTGGTGTTTAGCAATAAGCGAGCAAAGTTTTCATACTGGGGTGCAAGAAAGACTTTACCGCGAATCTCAGAGTTTAGCATTTTTTAATTTTTCAAGATTTCTGCAGTCATTGAATGGAAATATCGTGTTAACATCCGGAGGCTTAAAAAGGACCTTAAGCAAGTGTCGTGGGAAGCTCTTCTGCTGTGACCTAGAATTAGCTTGATAGTATGTGCTATAGGTTATTTCCAGGTCACTGCAGCTGCATTCATAAATACAGGTTGGACAGCAGTGTGAGCAGCCTCTTACCTCCTCACCCTGGTACATCCAGTATTAGATCAGATAGACATGATGGACAGCAGTGTGAGCAGCCTCTTCTTACCTCCTCACCCCTGGTACATCCAGTATTGGATCAGATAGACATAATGGACAGCAGTGTGAGCATCCTCTTCTTAGGGCCCCGTCTCGCATAGCGAGATCGCTGCTGTGTCACAAGGTTTGTGACGCAACAGCGATCTCGGCAGCGATCTCGCTATGTCTGACACGTACCAGCGATCAGGCCCCTGCTGTGAATCGCTGGTCGTGTCAGAAATGCCTGGACTTTTTTTTTGATCGCTGGTCTCCCGCTGGCCAGCACGCATCGCTGCGTGTGGCAGGCAGGAGACCAGCGATCAGCTGGTAACCAAGGTACACATCGGGTTTCCAGGTGCGGGGCTGTGCCTGGAAACCCGATGTGTACATTGGATACCAGCGCGCTGCTGCATGGCAGCTGGTAACCAAGGTACACATCGGGTTTCCAGGCACCGCTCAGCGCCTGGAAACCCGATGTGTACCTTGTTTACTAGCTCCCTGCATCAGCGGGCTGGTATCCAACGTACACTGCGGGTTACTAAGTGATGTTACCCGCAGTGTCTCTGTCCTGATCTCTGCTGAGAGTTGCCTGTTTGGCAGCTCAGCAGCGATCATGTAGCGACACACCAGCAATCCTGACAAGTTCATATAGTTGTCGGGATCGCTGGTGCGTCGCTATGTGAGACGGGGCCCTTACCTCATCACACCTGGTACATCCAGTATTGGATCAGATAGACAGGATGGACAGCAGTGTGAGCAGCCTCTTCTTACCTTTTTCATTGCTGGTATCTCCAGTATTCGATCAGATAGACAGAGTGTACAGCATTGTGAGCAGCCTCTTCTTAATCCGGCACCATCGGTATCTCCAAGTTTTGTATCAAATGGCTGGACAGCAGTGTAAGCAACCTCTTCTTACCTCATCACTTCTGGTACCTCTAGTATTACATCAGATAGACAGGATGGACAGCAGTGTGAGCAGCTTTTTCTTACCTCTGTCTTCCTGACAGCTCCTGTGTTAGCACAGAATATCCACAGGGATTACATCTTCCTACACATAAAGGAAAAGGGCAGAGCATCCTACAGCATATGCTCCCTGGCACCTGTCATATTAACATTCAAGGACATGTTTCTGTAGAGTAACACGTTGGCAGCCATTAAAATTCTTTAGTGCCTACTTCCATAGACCGGGATTTGATAAGGTATTTAGGAATCTCTTTAGAATACTTTTTATTTTCTATTCCTCCACAGTATAAAATCAATTTTAAATTTCATCTTTAACATGGCTGAGAATTTTGCTACAGTTCTATACAGTCTACACTAAGCAATGCTCTGTGAGTCAAGTTCATCAGCAGAATTAATAGCTCTCCTGTTCTGACTGTGAGAAGACTCCACGGCAGATTCTGATATATATCATAAGTTAAAACAAAGTTCTCCCCAAGACATAAAACAACTTTTTTTTTCCTATCAGTGCATTAGCAGGGAAGGGGTTACGTACAGACAATACCCAACAAGTCATGAGCTTAGTGAATGACTGACTGCGGCAGTGATGTGAGCTCTCAATGTAATGTCATGGAGGGGCGAACAATCCACATTTGTTAGTTTACATCACAAGAATCGAGTGGGGTCCACTAAAAGTGGGAAAACCTCTCTAGTGTAATCATTAGTTCAGGTGAACCTGTCAATGTCTTTCTTTTTTTTTTTTTATAAACGTCAAGTCATCTCTTCCCCGATTTCTCTAATCTGATGTATTGCAAAGTTTATTTTCTTTCCTTGTGTATTGATTTGTGAAAATGATTAAAACGGTGGTTATTTTCAAGTAGGAAATCGTCATTATTTCCCAGCAGAGGGTCCATAGATTAGGGGCTTCCATAGGTTTATAAGATTAGAGATTTTAACCCCTGCATAATACAATAAATCCCAATCTACATGTCGCATTGTGACTTATTGATTATAATAGTGCACACATACATGGTGGAGTTGAACACGTGTCCACTCTCTTCTTTGTTGGAAGAGCTGAAGAAGATGAGTACTTCTGAGGTTTCTTTTCTTTTTCTTTTTTACCACAAGCAATCCAATATGCATTGAAAAATTATAGATCGAAAACCTCTCTAAGGTAACTTCAGGTTTAGACAAACAATTACACATGATGAAAACCTGACGTATTCCAACTTAGCCGAAACAGTATGAATTGAATAAATCTACGTGAGCATGCAGAGAAGTAGACTACACATTTTAACACTCCTGTTCACTTTTAGGCCTGTAATGAATTTACAACACACGTGATGAACCTGCTGCGGGAGCAGAGCCGGACCAGACCCATCTCCCCCAAAGAGATTGAACGCATGGTCGGAATTATCCACAGAAAGTTTAGTTCTATCCAGATGCAGCTCAAGCAAAGCACATGTGAAGCCGTCATGATCTTGCGGTCCCGCTTTTTAGATGCACGGTAAGACCACATTAGATAAAGCCCCCCTGATATTCACTATACTGCATTATCATGGTCTACACTTCCGATATGGTATGCGGTGTGACCACCTTGGTTCCTATGGTCTCCAATATGAGAACCTGGAAACTGAGACCTAATGTCACATACTATGGAGACTTTTACTCTTGGAAAGTACCGGTTCTCCTTGTGGAGATCTTCCTCATATAGGAAGTCTTATAGGCAATGCTTGTTGTGGATGATATGCTAATTAGCCTTCCTCCAGAAGGAAGAAACCGCTCTAGTGTCATCTATCCGGTTTATCTTCTGCAAGGTTGAAAAGTTTCTTCTTACCAAAGCTGACAATATACCCAAGCTTTAATTATAGGCGTTTAACAGACTAGAAGTGGCCCAGTTGCTATCGTGAAATACAGATCAGTATTACCTCCTGTCCCTCTGAGAAGAATTTATGGTCAAACATTTTCCAGTTCCAATATTTACATAGCATGTATCATATAAGTAAAATAGAAGCCTTCTTTTTAACTGTATTTTGTGGAAATGTGGTCAAGTTCAGAAAAGAACAAATCCCCAAAACAGAGTCGTAGGTAGGATTTTGATTCAAGGAGCAAGTTAGTGCAGGTTAGGATAGGATATGGGTTGAACTAGACGGACTTAAAGTCTTCCTTCAACCTTAATAACTATGTTACTAAGTTCAAGGAGGAGTGAAACTTCTTAGTGGGCCCTTAACCAAGTAACCCTGATTACAACAAAGATATATCTAACTTCTCACATTTGAGGCATCTCACCATCTATTCCCAACCTGCACTCCTTATCCTGCTAATACCCCAATACTGAGCCACTGCTGCCATATCTATCCCTATTACTGCACCTATTGTGTGATACTGTGTGCCATCTAGATGGTAAAACAAACCTCTAGAATATACCTGTGCCCTAGAAAACCGTGCCCATTTTGACCCCTTAGACAGTAATAATGCCCTCTGTGTACCCCTTTGACAGTCACAATAACCAGAGTGCCCCTATAACAATAAGTACCCGCTTAACATTTAATAATGTTCCGAGTATTCCCCTCACCCCCTTGTACAGCTCCCCTCTCCAAAATATGATGCTCCCTTATACACCGTATAATGCCCTCACCCAATATCCTGATCTGTGAAGGATGACACCAGAAAGATCACGCAGAATGCCACCGCTGCCACCACTTGTGAAGGATCCGCACCTTGCCACCCCGCCTGACCTCAGTATGTCAGTGGGATCATGTGGTAAGGTCTCCCCACTTGTACCAATGTGATGTTCCGCACCCCCTGTGGATACGTCAGATTGGTACAGTTTTACACAAACCACCCCCGGGGCCAGGGAGGCACGGGTAGTGAGAGGGTGTGGCCCATGCAGTCACTGACGTGGCACCACACTTACCCACAACTCTGAGAGGCTTCTTTTCACTAGTCCCAATGAAACAGAACGCTATCACCCGGTAGTACTGCCACCAGTTCTTCGTTCGATATACGCCTGGTCCGTTAACCGGGTTGTATCTGGCCAGAAACTAGCCCCGGTAGCATGGAAAATTAAACCTAGAAACGAACGTGTGGTTTCGTCGATTGAGATAAAAGAGCAGCCCAAGGTTAAATTATATATTTAATCGCCTTAAGGGCACACTTGAGAATACACAATGGTTATACATATGTAATGGTCAGGCATACAAATATAGGTGAAGTATGACGGCTATAAACAGTTAAGAGTCCGTTACATGTCAGACCGTTTTGGACGGTCCAAGGGTGGCAGTTCTGGCGCAATCAGATCTGGCCGGGTTCCCGCTATGCGGTAAGACCAAACACAGCTTTACTATCTGGTTTCTCCTGGCTACTCTTTCCATGCCCCTGGGTGCTAGAATGGTTCGAGGCACCGGACGGGCGCTCGCCATGTTCTGGAGATCTCTGACATATAACCAGTGTGTGGCTAGGACATACGATAAGCCCATATTCTCCTTATGAAATCCTAGTTGTCTGAACAAAGCAGACTGCATGGTTTGAATCCACAGGTGGTCTTCCTGTAGGAGCTGGATTTTAGCTGCTGGTGGGGGTGTGAAATCTGACTTTGCAGCTGAAAGGCAGGACCACCTGTGGAGCCATGTGTCTTCTTAAAGGTACACTTGCTTACAGGATGATTTACTGCTGCCATTACATCCCCCCATCCTTCACACTGACCCCTTAGTAGCCCCCAAACTGTTTGGTGGCCCCCACACTGTACAGTGACCCCACATTATCTCCCACACTGTATGATTGCCCCCTCACTGTAATCCCCACACCATATGGTGGCCCCGTAAATAGCCTCCATATAGTATAATATACCCATAGTCCTCCATATAGTATAATACTCTCCCCATAGGCCTCTATACAGTATAATGCACTCCTGGTTGAAAGAAAATACAATAGTCACCACGTCAGACACAAAGGGGGAATGATGGGAGAGGGAGCATGTCACTCCCGGTCTCCTCATTGCTTTCAGCCCATACAATTGAACTTGCTCAAGGAACCCATGGCGGCCGGGTGGCAGTGCAAGTCTCCCTGCTCTGCCGCAGAGTGTAACTGGGCATGCCGATACAGTTACAGTAGCGTATCTCTCGTGGACTCCTTAGAGTGCGGTGCCCAGGGCAAAACAGAGCCCACAATTAAAAATCACAAATCACACAAGACAAGTTAAAATATAAAGTGCCATGATTGTATAGGTAAAAAAAAAATCCAGTTTTACTTAACGCCACATTGAGCCGACCAAAACAATTGTTGGCAATGACGATCTGTAAGGTGAAACAGAAGATGGGCTGAATATGTGCCAAACAATGATACAGATGGAATCAATATGCCATGTATTGAGCAAGCCTAATAAATTAGTAAAATGAATTTAAGAAAAAGGAGAGAAAGCTAAAAAATGTAAAAGCATAAACTGATTTACAGACCTGATGGCAATGTAGTGCTCATCTGTTCTCCCGCCACTCTCTACAAACGCTCCATTGTCCCATATTTGTTTTTGTGTTCACTTTGCTTTGCAGGCACAAAAACATGGGGAGAATATAAGTGCTGTTGCTGACTCCATTGGGGTTCAGTCCGAATCATATCCTATGTTTTTTTTTCACACAATTGAGGCATATGGTGATTGCTGTAAGAAAAGGATTCACTTAGATGGCTCCATAACTGGATCCTAGATTCCTACTGCCATTCACTTCTAATGTAGTGGCAACGGGGGGAGGGGGGAAACTGGATGCTGATTTTTCACAAGACCCTTCTCTGCCTTGTCAACTAACTGTATTCAGACATTTTCTCCTTCGTCTCATTGGGGGACACAGGACTGTGGGTGTATGCTACTGCCACTAGGAGGCTGACACTAAGTAAACATAAAAAAGGTTAGCTCCTCCTCCGCCGTATACACCTCAGCACTGGCCGCAGGCAAATCCAGTTATTGCTTAGTGTCTGATGGAGGCACACGTCTGGTTCTTTTTCCAGACCATTTTTTTTTTTTTTCCCCACGAAGATGTGATAGGGGCGACGGATCCTATTGAAAGGGTCCGATCTCCCCAAACCATCAACGGGCGAGCACGTGGAGTAAAGCCTCCAACGTATCCTCTCCCGCAACGTGGGACATGAATGCCGGACTCAGCCCTGACCACCCTAAGGTATTGAAACCCTAGGCTGTACAGAGGCAGGAGTTAGTCCGTGCGGCCCCCACTGCACCACCAATGCCAGACTGCGGTGCTGCAAGGAGGCGGACGGTCCCTCTCCTCATCCCCTGAAGGGGTGAAGGAGTTAGGGTTCCTGCACCGTCCTTTTTTACGAAGAGTCCCCCTTTAATGCGCTGCAAGAGGAATCTCACCTTCAAGATCAGGACGGCGCCAAGGATACAGCAGCGCTCCGGGCAAAAATTTAGTCCCCGGCTTTTACCTTGGACTAGGCCGCGGACTGGAAGGTCGCAGGAACTAGGAAGGATGGTGGATGGTTGCCGGCGTCGGCCGGAGCTCCCTGGCGTTTCTTCCGGCGGGGCCGCTCTCCGACTTTGGGGTGGCCGCCGCCGGAAAATCTAGGCCGCGGCTTCAGATGGCGCTAGGCCGCGGCTTCAAATCTAGTCCCCGGCTTTTGCAGGGGATAGGCCGCGGTCGGAGGTATGCAACGCCGGCGTCAGCTAGAGGGGAGCGGTCGCGGGGATGGGCTCCGCCCCCGGCGGCGTCTTCTTCCGGCGGACCCGCCCTCCGACTTTGGGGCCGCCTCCGCTGGAAATTTAGACCGCGGCTTCTGTGGCCGCCAGGCCGCAGCTTCAAATTTAGTCCCCGGCTTTTGCCGGAGATAGGCCGCGGCCGGAAGTTGGTGGGCGGAAGCCCTGACGTCTAGGCCGCGCCTCTTGACCCTCCCTCCTGAGGCTCGGCTACATGAGCACTTCCTCTCTGACAAAGAAGCGCTCTTTTTTTGAAAGATTGAAGCTTGGATTTCCTATTTTTTTTTTTTTCTGCTTGTTATACACGAAAGGGGATACAGGACTGGGGTAAGTGTTACTACCTCCAGCCTAATTACTGCGCACTTTTGCGCCCCTTCCGCTGACTGACACATACAGTTTATTGTGTACTGTGACGGATTCAGAATGTCCAAAAGAACCAAGACTCATACGATACTTTATACCGCATGCATTGCTTGTAGGTCTCCTTTTCCGCACGCCCAGACTTCTCGGGTCTGCGAAGCCTGTGACTCTGAACGGGCTCAGGAACCCGCTCCTATAGCCGAGCCTAGTGCGTCAAGCCCCCCTGAGTGGGCCCTTTCCCTGGCTCAATCTGTGGCGTCATTGACCAGAGCGGTCGAGTCCCTTCAAGCTCCCGATAGGAGCAGGGACAGTGGTTCTCCTGTCTTGGCTACATATCAGGAACCTCAGGCCTGCAGGGGCCGCGCTCTCACCAGGCAGACACAGGGGAAACGAACCCACACTGTGTCGCCCATGCCGTCTGGAGCCTCGGCATCCGTTAGTTCCGTCTCCCGCTCTCCCTCTCCCTTGGCAAGTGATCAATATTCGGATTCCGATTTGGAAGAATCACTTAATCTAGAGGCACAGTTTAGTCAAGAAACAATTGACAGTTTGATCGAAGCTATCAATCAAACTCTGGGGATAGACGATGAGTCCACCTTGACCTCTGGTCACAAGGTGTCCTTTAAACGAGCCAGGCAAGCCCATAAGGTTTTTGGTGCTCATCCTGAGTTTGAGGAATTAGTGCAGCGCCACCGGGAGAAACCAGACAAGCGCTTTGCTGGACAAAAGGCTCTCAATACTAGATATCCTTTTGCTCCTGAGCTCCTTAAGAAGTGGACAGAATCTCCTTCGGTTGATCCTCCTGTTTCGCGTTTGGCATCTAAAACGCTCCTCTCCATTCCCAGCAGTTCCTCTATTAAGGAGCCAACGGATCGTCTAATTGAGAGTTTGGCCCGTTCGGTATTTGAGGCATCAGGTTCTGCTCTTTCTCCTTCTTTTGCAGCGACTTGGGTTGCCAAGGCCATAATATCTTGGTCGGAGTCTTTAAATAAAGCTCTTCACGGCATAGAGGTGCCGTCTGAGGTAACCCAAATTTCTAATCAAATAGCTCTTGCTGGAGACTTCTTAATTAATGCATCCATGGATGCGGCAAATTGCGCAGCATTAGCCGCTGCTAATGCAATTGCCATTAGAAGATCCTTGTGGCTAAGAACCTGGCGAGCAGATTCAACCTCAAAAAAGTCGCTTACATCTTTACCATACCAGAGTGGTCGGTTATTTGGCGAGAGACTGGATCAGCTCATATCTGATGCAACGGGAGGGAAGAGCAATTTCCTTCCTCAGCAAAGGATTAGACAACCTTTTCGTCGACAACCTCAGCCTCGTTTTAGGGCCTTTCGTAATCCAGGCTGGGCCATGCCAGCCACCTCCAGCGGCTCAGGTCGGCCTAATCAGGCCAGAGATCGCCAGGTCACCTACAGGACCAATCCTCTGGAAGAGGGAGATCTTATCAGCCAAGATCCAGAGGGTCCAAACCCCAAAGATATTCGGACAAATGACTGGAGGCAGAATCCGGTCAATTTTTCCAGGGTAGGCGGCCGCTTACTCTGGTTTCGTCCCACTTGGCTATCAGTGACTCACGACGAGTGGGTCAGGGAGTTAGTCTCCACGGGGTACAAAATAGAATTTTCCAGCCTTCCCCCAAATCGCTTTTTTCCCTCGCGCCTTCCAAGGAGGAATCTCGGATTCGTGCCTTATTCAGGGCAGTCGAGTCTCTTCGGCACAGCGGGGTTGTCGTACCTGTACCGGAGGTCGAAAGAGGTCAGGGATTTTATTCCAACCTGTTCATTGTACCCAAGAAGGATGGTACCGTAAGGCCCATTCTAGATCTAAAGCAATTGAACCGGTTTGTCAAAATTCGGCATTTCCGAATGGAATCTCTCCGTTCGATCATTGCAAGCATGGAAAAAGGGGAATTTCTAGCATCAATAGACATTCAGGATGCCTATCTTCACATCCCCATATTTCCCCCTCATCAAAGGTTTCTTCGGTTTGCCATCGGCAAACTTCATCTTCAGTTCGCAGCCCTGCCATTCGGCCTAGCCACAGCCCCCAGGGTGTTCACAAAAGTCATGGCTGCTGTTGTGTCCATTCTGCACTCCAGGGGGATAGTCATCCTGCCTTACTTAGACGACCTCCTCATCAAGGGTCCGTCTTTTCAGACCTGCGAGGAAAGTGTCAACATTACGTTAGACACCCTTGCTCGTTTGGGGTGGCTGGTAAATATGAAGAAGTCATCTCCCGTGCCATCTCGGAAGATCACCTTTTTAGGGATGAATTTCGACACCGCTCAGGGGTTGATAATTCTTCCTCAGGACAAGGCCTTAGTTCTCCGCCAAGAGGTACGGATCCTTCGCCAACCAATTCCTCACACCATCCGGTTTTGCATGAGGGTCCTAGGAAGGATGGTGGCGGCAATCGAGGCTATTCCGTTTGCCCAGTTTCATCTTCGCCCCCTTCAGCATGCACTCTTGGCAGTGTGGGACGGGAGCCCTTACTCCCTCAATCTGCGGTGTCGTCTGTCCCTGCAGGTCAGACAAACTCTTATGTGGTGGTCGAGGGACACCACTCTTCGACAGGATCGTTTGTTTCCTCCAAATTTTTGGTTGGTAGTCACAACGGACGCCAGCCTGCTCGGATGGGGAGCAGTGTTTCGTCACCACACATCTCAGGGAATTTGGTCTCAGCAAGAATCGAGCCTTCCGATCAATGTTTTAGAGATCCGAGCGGTTTGGCTGGCTCTGAGGCATTTTCACCAGCATCTGGCGGGCCACCCAGTCAGAATACAATCGGACAATGCCACGGCGGTGGCATACATAAACCATCAGGGAGGTACCCGCAGCAGGGCGGCCATGCACGAGGTAAAACAGATTCTGACCTGGGCAGAGGTAAATCACTCTGTGATTTCAGCAGTCCACATACCAGGCGAGGAAAACTGGGCAGCAGATTTTCTCAGCCGTCACGGCATAGCGTCAGGGGAGTGGTCTCTACATCCCGAGATTTTTCAGCAGATATGCCGACGCTGGGGAACCCCAGATGTGGACCTGATGGCTTCCAGGATAAATGCCAAGGTGCCCAACTTTGTTTCCCGGTACCGGGATCCGCAGGCAATTGCAGTGGATGCCCTGGTTCTACCATGGAATCAGTTTCATCTTCCATACTTGTTTCCACCAATAGCTCTGCTCCCAAGGGTGATCAGGAAGATCAGGTTAGAAGGGGTCCCAGTGATATTAATCGCTCCGGATTGGCCGCGTCGCTCATGGTACGCGGAGCTGGTACAGTTGCTCGCCGACGCACCCTGGCGACTGCCAGAGCGCGCGGACCTTCTCTCTCAAGGCCCAGTTTACCACCAGAACTCAGCGGTCCTGTGTTTGACGGCTTGGCTGTTGAATCTTGGATCCTGACCAGGGCTGGATTCTCTAAAAAAGTTGCGGCAACGATGGCTAGCGCCCGAAAGCCTGTCTCGGCTCGCATCTACCATGGGACTTGGAAGGTCTTTTTTGCTTGGTGCAGGGAACATGGTTGTTCCCCGCTTCGGTTTTCAATTCCAAACATTCTGTCATTTCTCCAGACAGGCCTAGATTCAGGTCTAGCGCCAAGTACGCTTAGACGGCAGATATCCGCCTTATCAGTGCTTTTTCAGCGAAGGATTGCGTCTAATTTTCAGGTTAGGACCTTTATTCAGGGGGTTGTACATTTAGTTCCCCCCTACAAGGCTCCCTTAGACGTTTGGGATCTCAATCTAGTCTTGGGAGTCCTGCAGGAGTCTCCTTTTGAACCTTTGCAGGAGGTTTCCCTGTCATTTCTTTCCTGGAAGGTGGTGTTTTTGGTAGCCATAACTTCCATAAGGCGGGTTTCGGAGCTGGCCGCACTGTCTTGTCGAGCTCCGTACTTGCTTTTCCATCAGGATAAGGTGGTGCTCAGACCAACACCTCCTTTTTTGCCTAAAGTCGTGTCCTCTTTTCATATTAATGAGGACATTGTCTTGCCCTCTTTTTGCCCAGCTCCGACGCACCGAGTGGAGAAGGCTCTCCATACGCTGGATCTGGTGAGAGCTCTCAGGAGATATGTATCTCGGACGGCGTCTTTTCGACAGACGGACACGCTGTTTGTCCTCCCTGAAGGTCGCAGGAAGGGACTCGCTGCCTCTAAATCTACCTTGGCTAGGTGGATTCGGTTAGTCATTCAGGAAGCTTACCGCATCAGAGGCGCGGTGGTTCCCGCAGGGATCAAGGCTCACTCCACCAGAGCGGTGGGTGCCTCCTGGGCCCTTCGGCATCAGGCTTCGGTGGAACAGGTTTGTAAGGCAGCAACCTGGTCCAGTCTGCATACCTTTTCTAAGCATTATAATATCCATACCCAGGTTTCTGCGGATGCCAGTCTGGGTAGAAGGATTCTTCAGGGTGCGGTTGCGCACCTATAAGTAATGCTTAATTTTAAATTACACTGTGGAGTCGTTTCCCACCCAAGGGACTGCTTTGGGACGTCCCACAGTCCTGTGTCCCCCAATGAGACGAAGGAGAAATACGGATTTTTGTGTTACTCACCGTAAAATCCTTTTCTCCGAGACGCTCATTGGGGGACACAGCACCCTCCCTAATAGCCGGATGGCTTTGTTTTGAGTTAACTATATTCTCTGATTAATCTGTATCAGCAGTTTTTTTCTTCTGGATATGCTGTATCTGTGTTAACTCTGATTTATTTTAGCCTCCTACTGCTTTTTGCACTAAACTGGATTTGCCTGCGGCCAGTGCTGAGGTGTATACGGCGGAGGAGGAGCTAACCTTTTTTATGTTTACTTAGTGTCAGCCTCCTAGTGGCAGTAGCATACACCCACAGTCCTGTGTCCCCAATGAGCGTCTCGGAGAAAAGGATTTTACGGTGAGTAACACAAAAATCCGTATTTTTTTTTTTTTTTTTACAAAATCCAGTTGTTCAGGCATCAAGTCGCACCCTCTTTTATCAGCATACGTATTATTTGCCTGTACAGCAAAATTGGGAAGTGAACATAACCTTATACAAAACAATGGAGATGTGATTTGTTCATATTTTCTGCTATAACTGTGATATACATCTCTGGTATTCCCCAACGTACATGTCCAGCAGAGGCCTATAGCGTTCATCTGCAGATGACCGTGTGATAGACTGAGCGTTCCTAGCTTGTAGAAGCAAGGTACGCGTACCAAACATGGATGTCCTACAAGGACACCGTTGTGAGATATGTTGGGTATGTGGTTATCTGTGAACATATGAGGTGTGTTGGTAAATGCTCCTTTTGTATGACTTGGATGAGTTTTAAAAGACAAGCAAGTTGCCATAGTTGGACTCATCAATCAATTTTTCAGAAGTCTTTCTACATGTGGAAGACCTATACAAAGTACTTAGTGATCATCACTCTGCATTTTTACTGCCTGTGTTTTAACAGTCGTTTTTTTTTTTTCTTTTTGATAGACGGAAGAGAAGAAACTTCAACAAGCAAGCTACAGAAATTTTGAACGAGTATTTCTATTCACACCTCAGCAACCCATACCCCAGTGAAGAGGCCAAAGAGGAGCTAGCCAAGAAGTGTGGCATCACCGTATCACAGGTAGAGCACGTCTGCACGCCTTCTATGGGATTTCTTAGTCCCTGTGACTTTTGGCATTACTGTTCCTCGAAGTCCTATGGCATGTAGTGGCTTATGTCCTACACATTGCCTGATAAGCCCATTGGAGGCACATTCGAGCTTATAGATGGGGCTCATCTAATCACAAAGCCCAGAGTCTCATGCAGAACAGTTCATAGTATTGGTTGGGTGTTTTAGTCCATTAAATATAATAAATGCCCAATGATCTTAATCATGCCATATGACGTTTCATTATCCTTCAGTGGACAAGTATATGGCTGCTTATTTACCTCGTGGTGGCACTGCTATGAAAATGGCCAGTTACCCCGCGAGCACCCTGCCACTAGCGTTAGGTTTCCAATAATTCTATTATTCTAAACAGGGACCCCCACAACCTATTGTCTTATTAGAAAAGCATAGACTCAGTGTATCAACTTTAAAATATTTTCTTATATTACCTTAACTCTTAAAGGGGTTCTTCATTTTTAATATTTGTTTAACAATTACTGAATTGACTTTACTCACCAACTTCTGCTCCAATGCCTCTTCACTGCTTCCCTGTTCTTTGTTAACACAGCTGCAGCAGTGCCATCACATTTGCTTTATGTGACCACTGCAGCTAATCACAGAGCTCAGTGGTCTTGTCCCGTCTACTTCAGCATCACTGCTGAGCAAATGATTGGCTGCAGCAGTCACATGTAGACAAGACTGCATCGCTGCAGCTGTGGCAACAAGGACTGGGGGAGCAACTGCACCGCAGCACGAGAGCAACGGTCTGTGACTAAAGATCACTTAGTTGTCCAAAGCCTTGTCCTGTTAAAAACATCAAAGTTGTAAACAAAAAATGGACTATCCCTTAAAGTGTACTATTGATTGGTGAAAGTTGGGTTTCATGGTACCACCACGATCACTGAAACCAAAGTGCTGAGCTCATGCACTAGAGCATGATGATATGATGATCGGTCTATGGGCTCCATACGGAGTCTGTAGGTCTGAACATTGCTGTGCACACACATACATATGCCTAAGATGAGTGCCTCTGCCCTGGTTTGCTAGATCAGTGGGGGTCTCAGGACCTCACACTGACAAACAAACCTTAAAAGGGGTACAATCGATCCATTTCCTAAAAGTTTGGGTGCATGGATAATTCAGTGTGCCGTTAATTGAAGGACAATGTGTATACTGTACGTATGTTAAACGTTACAAACTTCTCCCTGTAAACTGGTCTCCCTGTTTCTGTCGCACAAACTGCAGGTATCAAACTGGTTTGGAAATAAGCGAATCCGCTACAAGAAGAACATAGGTAAATTTCAAGAGGAAGCCAATATATATGCTGCCAAAACAGCTGTGACTGCTACCAATGTGTCAGTTCACGGAAGTCAAGCCAATTCGCCCTCAACTCCCAGTTCTGCTGGTTAGTTTATGTTTTTTTGTTTTCTTTTCTTTTTTTCTTTTTCTTTCTTTTTTTTTTTCTTTTTGTTTGTTGCTATTTTAGTTTTTCTTTTTACCTCCAGCCTTTCATTACTATAGACTTTTTGTCCACTTTGTTCTCTCCCCATCTTGTCTCGATGCCATCGCCGTCCTCGTCTTCCTTCTGTCTTGTTTGTGCCCTTACTCTTCGCTCTTCTATATTGTCTCTCTTCCCTGTTTTTGTTTTGCTTTCCCTTGCTTATTTTCTAGATTAGCTTCCCGCTGTCTGTGTTCAGATATTACCATATTCTCTAATGTCTTTTTCACACCTATAATTACCTCAGTAATATTGGGATTTGAGTTATTAAAGCCTCTTGAAATAGCCCGCAGCAGCTGCCATTTTGTGCTCTTTTTCTACTATTAAACATCATGATAACTTGTACTTTTTACTTTATTTGTGGCCTTTATGAAATGGCTGGTCTACCGTCTTGACCGGGTGGCTTGCCCATGTTATCTATATAAAAAAGGGTTGAAATTATAAAAGGGATAACCCCATGAACCTCAATGCCGATGCATTACATTTTTTGCAATTGTCCTGAACTTTCTTCATTTATGGTATTGTAGGACCTTCAAGACTTTACTCAAACTTTGCGGCCATTTTTACTCTTGATTTGTAATGTGCTTTCTGATTTGATCATTTCATTTTTTAATTGGCTTATATATTGTAATATATTCAAAATTTG
Source organism: Oophaga sylvatica (assembly GCA_033576555.1). Taxonomy (NCBI): domain Eukaryota; kingdom Metazoa; phylum Chordata; class Amphibia; order Anura; family Dendrobatidae; genus Oophaga; species Oophaga sylvatica. Next base: position 120,469,759 of record JARQOD010000009.1, on the reverse strand, counting down.
TGTTGTCCTTCAACAGGACCAGACCAATCTGTACTGTAGACTTTTATGGGTGTTTTTTATTTTAATTTTAAAGGTAATGAAGTCTGGTTTCGTAATCACAACCAAAAAGTAAAAAAAAAAAAAAACTTTCCTTCTGTACATCAACCATTTTTCCTCCCCTACCAATGTATATAAAATGGGAGGCTTAAGGAAAAAAGATGCCTAAGATGCGCCAGCAGTAGGGTAGCCGCAGCTTTTTTCAGTCGCTCCCTAAGGTGGAGAAGCAAAGCTTCCATAAAGACCAGACGGGTCAACCCGTCCCTGCTTTCGGTGTGTCAAAAATATTTCTGCACCAAACCATGTGCTGCACTATATGAATGCTACCCATTATGCAATTTATTGGCCGCTCTACACTTACAAGACCCGTTGTTTGATCATAACCTTAGTCACCCTGTACTGAGTGTTAATTCCTCAATGGTGCCTTTATTGAATTTAAGAGAGCCAAGCGTGAAGGGTGATCTAACCAAATCCTTCAATAATACGATCATTATTTTGGCACCAACTCCATTGGAATGATCTGTATAATTTATTGCTACAGGCTGTGCAATAATTAGATCTCTGTAGTTGATCACTTGTTGATGTCATCATTAAGTCATTTGGCTAATGAAATCTCCAGGAATTGATTCTGGGATAGTTGGCAAGTCTCCAGAAAAGAGATTAAGGATTGAACTATGGGAATTGAGCATAAAAAGGAAAGAGGTTAGGAATGATAGACGAAGAGCGATGGGGATTGGGGCAGCAGCATGGAATAAAATGGATCATAACACAGAGGCGATATTAAAAAATTAGACCTTGGTAGGGGTTTTGTTCCGGTCCATGTATGTAAGGTTACACTTTTTGCTTTCTTATGATTTTGTATGTTTGCATAGGTTATGGGTTTGATCTAATCATTTGTTTTGTCAATTTGCATCAAGTAACCATCCAATATGGTATGGATGTTTCTTTCATTATTCCTTATGTGATCATTAATTTTCATTTTTGTAGATTGTATAAATATTTGTCTTATTGCTTGTTAATCTATAAAGATGATATATGGTTAGTGTTACATTTTATGCAGCTTTGTTCTCTGAAGTCCCACCAACAGTAAAGGTGGGCCGCACTTAGTCACCCATTCTTTGTGTACTCGTAAAGCATTGCCACCGACACATTTCGGTCCACGATCCATGCGTGTTGCTGAAATGAACAACTGAAGCCCAAACCTGTCTGATGCCTAAAATTTGGCTGAGTGGGGAAAAATTGAGTTCTAGGGGAATATAGAAACCAGCTGAAGATAAGGAGATCACTTGACCATTTTTGTATTACCGTACAACACTAATGGACCATTTTGTACCTTCTGACTTGATTATAGACAATGGTCTAAACCAGGGTTCCCCAACTCCAGTCCTCAAGGCCCACCAACAGGTCATGTTTTCAAGATTTCCTTAGTATTGCCCATTTGATAATTCCATCACCTGTGCAATCCAAAGGAAATCCTGAAAACATGACCTGTTGGTGGGCCTTGAGAACTGGAGTTGGGGAACCCTGGTCTAAACGGATCAGCAAATCTTGTGATCTGTTTGAGTCTCCGTTTTCAGGCTCACACTTATCTAACATTACCGCAGAAATGAAGTAATCAATCAATAGCCAACATTACCGATGTGAAAATTGCCAGTAGCCACATCCAAATCCTTTTATTAAACCCTATCCAATCTTTTGAGGGACCTTTATTTTATTTTTTTTAGCCTCACTCTCCCTTCTGTTCTCTGACCTCCGACCTCCGTATCTCGCAGTTAGGCCAGATCACACATGCGACGAAAACGGCCGTCGCTCGCATGTGAAATCCCAGCTCTGGCGCCGGCAACTCGGGAGTGGAGCGCGCGGCTGCATATAGTTCTATAGCAGCCGCTCGCTCCACTCCCAAGTGTCGGCGCCAGAGCTGGGATTTCACATGCGAGCGACGGCCGTTTTCGTCGCATGTGTGATCCCGGCCTTAGTCTCCAGTTCTCTCTGTAAGCAGTCTTTCTCTGCATCGGGCAGTATTTAACTTTACGCACACATTTCTTGCCTTCATTTCTTTTCGAGGAATAAACATATGTTCTTGGCAATATGCAGTTCTGTTTGTTAGCTGGATGACAGGTATATGGTACTTTAATAAACATAAAGTGGAATTCCCTTCCCTGAAAGCGCTTACATTGCAATTAGGAGTATAGGGAAATAAAAGAAACAGGAGGCATGCATTTAAATACACATTTCTGTTTCACATAAGCCAGCCTGTGCTAGAAACATTTCATCGCTACTGGCAGCGATATTGTGAGGACAGAGCACTCAGAAGTTGCACATCTGACTAACGCTGACATAAGATAAGGAGAAGAGGAGACCACAGTATAGTTTACAGGAAGAGGACGGGAGGAGATGGCCAGGGTAAAATAAGACTCTGGTAAAGGGAATGTGTCATCAGAAAATGACATATGTAAATTGGGGTTTTGTAAAGGAAGAATGTATTAATTGATAAAAATAAACTAGTAACACTTTTCTGTGTTTTTAATGCAAAGTGAACAAATTAGAAATCTAAATCAACTCCATATTTGATGTGAACTCCTTTCTTTAGCTAGAAAAATGGATTCTGTTTTTAAGCCACACTTGCCCAAAGTCAGGGATTTTTAAAGATGTCCTTTCACCAAATTTTTCACGTTGAACTAGACATATTATAATGGAATAGTGACTGCAGAATAGAATAAAGCTTTTTTTTTTTTTTTTTTTTTTTTTTTTTTTTAATTCTCTCTGTTGCGGAGATATTAGCATTTAAAGTATTTGGCACCTAATGAGTTAAGATCAAGTGGGTGTTATCAGAGAGTTTTCACTGGGGGCATGCCCTTCTCCCTCTAGGTTGCTGTCTGACAACACCCCTGATAACACCCACTTGGACATAAGAGTTAACTCATTAGGTGTCAAATGTTTTGAATGCTAATATCTACGCAACGTAGAGACGAAATATAAGAAACAAACAAAAAAATGTTTATTCCACTCTGCAGCCACTATCACATCCTGTGTCCTGCTCAGCGTGGAAAAAATTAACGAAAGGTCCTCTCTTAAGGATTACAGCCAAGTGTATGTGCAACCAGTTATACCATATAAAACACGGCCATTAATGGAAACAGACACCACAGTGTAGGAGGCTTAACACTGGGTGAGGAAAAGCCAATCTCTGTTACTATGTGAGGTTGTACAATTGGTCAAGGTTAGGAGTAGTAGTCTGCACTGCTGTGCTAGATTCCAGAAATCCAGAGGACTTGATGGATTAGATCATGTGGTTTAGGCTACTTTCACACAACCGTTTTTTGCTGTCAGGCGCGATCCGTTGTTTGTTTTTTTTTTTTTTAAACGGATCATTTTTTTATACCGCCGGATCCGTTTTTTTCTGATTGACATGCATTAGCGCTGGATCGACGGCATGTCCTTCCGTTTCGTGCGTTTTTTCCGGATCTGGCACAAATTTCAAATCCGGCGGCCGGACAAGACGTGTCTAGGAACGTTTTTTATTTCTGGTGAAAAAAACGGACTGCGCCTGAAGCATGGGTCTCTCTCTCCTCAAATTCTCTCTCCTCAAATTCTCTCTCTCTCCTCAGATTCCCTCTCTCTCTCTCCTCAGACTCTCTCTCTCTCTCCTCATCCTCTCTCTCTCTCTCTCCTAGATTCCCTCCTCATTCTCTCATTCCCCTCTCTCTCTCCCCTCAGACTACCTCTCTCACTCCCCAACTCCTCTCCTCTCCCCTCAGATTCCCTCTCTCTCTCTCCTCAGATTCCTCTCTCTCTCTCCTCAGACTTCCCTCTTCTCTCCTCACTCTCCTCTCTCTCTCCCAGATCTCCCCTCTCTCTCCTACTCTCCTCAGACTCTCTCTCTCTCTCCTCAGACTCTCTCTCTCCCCCTCACCTCTCTCTCTCCTCCTCAGACTCTCTCCTCCTGACTCTCTCTCTCCTCCTCAGACTCTCTCTCTCTCTCTCCTCAGACTCTCTCTCCCATCTCTCCTCTAGACTCTCTCTCTCTCCTCAGACTCTCTCTCTCTCTCTCCTCAGACTCTCTCTCTCTCTCCTCAGTCTCTCTTCTCATCTCTCGACTCTCTCTCTCCCCTCAGACTCCTCTCCTCTCTCTACTCACTCTCTCTCCTCCCAGACTCTCCTCTCTCTCTCAACTCCTCTCTCTCTCCTCAACTCCTTCAGACTCCCCTCTCTCCAGATTCCTTCACTCTTCTTCCTCAGACTCTCTCCTCTCTAGCTCCTCTCTCTCCTCAGATCTTCACTCTCTCTCTCCTCAGACTCTCCTCTCTCTCGCTCCCTCTCTCTCTCAGATCCTCACTCTCTCTCTCTCAGACTCTCTCCTCTCTCCTCAGACTCTCTCTCTCCTCAGACTCTCTCTCTCTCTCTCTCTCTTCTCTCTCTCCTCAGACTCACTCTCTCCTCAGATTCCTTAAACTCTCTCTCTCCTCAGACTCCTCTCTCTCCTCAGATTCTTCTCTTCTCTCTCTCTCTCTCTCTCCTCAGATTCCTCTCTCTTCTCTCTCTCTCTCAGACTCTCTACCAACTCTCTCAACTCTCTCTCTAGATCTCTCTCCTCCTCACTCTCTCTCCTCAGACTCTCTCTCTCTCCTCAGATCTCTCTCTTCCTCAGATCTCTCTCTCTCAACTCCTCTCTCCTCAGATCTCTCTCTCTCCTCTCCAACTCTCTTCTCTAACTCTCTCTCTCTCCTCAGACTTCCTCTCTCTCTCAACTCTCTCTCTCTTCCTCAGACTCTCTCTCCTCTCCTCAGATTCTCTCTCTCTCTCCTCGACTCTCTCTCTCTCCTCAGACTCTCTCTCTCTCTCAGACTCACTCTCTCTCCTCAGATCCTCTCTCTCTCTCTCTCCTCAGATTCCTCTCTCTCTCTCCAACTCTCTCCTCAGATCTCTCTCTCCTCAGACTCTTCCCTCCTCTCTCTCTCAACTCTCTCTTTTCTCTCCTCAGACTCTCTCTCTCTCAGACCTCTCTCTCTCTCCTCAGACTCTCTCTCTCTCTCCTCAGATCCCTCTCTCCTCAATTCCTTCTCTCTCCTCTCCCTCAGACTCTCCCAGGCAAAGATTTCAAAGTGTTCTGTTCAGGCTCTTTTGAAGAAACACCATGAAATTGGCAACGTTTAAGATGTAGTCAGCCAAGGAAACTTGGTCCTACAGATGAAAGATGCATCATTATACTTCACTTCATAAGATCTCCAGCAGTGCCATCAGCTCAGAACTAGCAGTATCTAGAATTAGCGCATATAGACTTCATAGAGCCCCATCATACAAGGCTGTTCTGTTGGACCTCTGCCCAAAAAGGCCCATTTCTGTGGAGCTATATGACTTATTATATATTTATTATATTTGTATATTATATTCGGGAGCAGCAGGGACGAAATAAAAGCAAACACTGGCCACTTTTTACTTGGTGACAGGTTCTCATTTAGTTTGCATTCAAGACTTTGTTTGCTTCCTCTGGCAACGACACTCGATTTCCAGAGGTTAATGAAGGCCAAGCTCCAGGTTAGCCGATCTCCATTTTGGCATATTCACCTGCTCACTGTACAGCAGTCTTTTTTAATATATTTATATGTGCAGGGCTCTCACCAACATGATGTACTTTTTGTTCACTATCAGCATTATTATGGTACTTATTACACTTATCCACTTTATAACACATTGTAAGTGTAATAAAGGACAATGTAAAGCAATAAAGCTTTCTTAAAGCTCGTGTGTATTAGTAGGGTATATGCACACCATTTTCACATGCTCTGTTAAATGTTATTGCTTTGTGCCATCATATCGGACTAGGGATCTGTGTTTGAACATGTTTTGAGTTTTCCATGTTTCTCCCTTTTTATGTTGGTTTCTGCATGGTACTATATTCCCTTCCACATTCCAGTACATGCTAGAGTTGACACATCTTCCTAAAATGAGACTAAATGTTATGCATTGACTTGATTATGGGGAAATCCGATGTTGAGATCTATCCATTTGAAGATAATTTAACTGATAAAGTAAAAAAAATTGTAAAACTACGAAATCCAAAGGAGATGGGTAAAGTTTTCTTTCCAGGAGGGGACATATTAGTCGCGACCATTGCCTGCATAGCTTTGATTTTTCTACATCACAAGATCTTTGACACATGATAGGTTTTTGAATAAAACTTTACAGAACTCCAGTAATGAAAGTCAGTAGAATAAAGACCCGCTAGAGTTTTCCAACAATAAGATATGAAAGGATTATTCCTTTTACTGTCACATGCATCAGCCAATGACTCAAAATCCTTTATTAATGCGGCACTCTCCAACGTTAAGTTTGCCACCTGGAGATGTAAGATGAGAGACCCGTCTGAAGAAAAAAGAGAAATAACTCGTAGGTGTGTAACGTTTGAAGAGAGAGGTCCAGTCACTTTTCACATCCTATTCTCTTGTTTATATTTGTAGCACACATCCCAAAAGAAATTTAGGAAGTTATTGGTTGTTCCTAACCAGGTACCACCAATCTAGATTCGTGCATTAATTGTAAATTAAGTGGTTATAGATATTGGCCCTAGTATGATCCTCCCATATCTGAACCTCATGCTTGGCAACAAAGATGAAGAACAATTGCCACAATTGAAAATTTATAGTCTACAATCTTTCACACTCTTTAGTTGGCTTTTTTTAGCTATTGAAAAGTCATCCCAACCCACTGATTTTGGTGGAATTTGATGACTTTGGTCCCCAAGGAAAGAAGGCTTGGGCATGATGAATTAGAATGCTTGATACTTTTGTTTTCAGAGGAGATCCTCTTTTTTACCATTCCTTTTATACTTGGTACATTACTCAGAGTTTTTTTTTCCTCTACTTTTTATTTTGTCCGACATATCTCTGAATGAGATGTGGATCATGTGACTCCATTTCCTCTACTTTTTTCATCCAAGGTCGTGTTCTGTACATCCGGCACTTGATCTTGGCTGCTTTATTCCCTTTTCCCTTGTATAGATCATCAGCATTCATGCTAAGTCCATGGTCAGGATGCAGCTGTATTTGTCACCGTGCATACGCAGCACTAACACACTGCGCATGCGCTGAGACTATAAGCGATTGAGCCCAGACGTCACGTAGACCCAACGTCATCACGGAGGGGTATTGGGTGGGTGCTAGAGATAAGTGGAGAGCAGATGTAATATGTTATTGAAAGTTAAGTTCAGGGCTCGCAAACAAACTCAAGCACGCAGTGAAATCAAAACGCGTGAGCCAGATGGATCAAGTTGATTTAGAAAAAGAAAGAATCTATGTAATTTTCAGTGAAATATCTTTTTTTGTTTTTAGTTAGTACTTTGATTGTACCTGCCAGGTTTGCACTCTTGAACTCTCGGACAACCCTTTTAATGGTGTTGTGCAGTTCATTTTTGCATTGATTGTGATCCACTTGTATACACTAGACGAGACGGCTGTCAAGGCAGCCATTGGATGCCCGGCAGGTATCGTGAAGGTGTCCGGACTCCCGACTGATCAATAGGTTATTTGTACGATACTTGCCAGGCATTCGACTGTTGCTTCGAGAGCTGTCTGGTCCACCTTGTATCAGCTTGTCTCAAAACCTGGTTTGGAAATACGTGGCTCTGCACAACCCATGTTTCCGTGCATTTGTTTTTGTAACCCGTTTAGATTTAAAAAAAAAAAAAAAAACTACTTAAGTTCTAAACATGGCAATTATTGAAGTCCTTCATGCAGGAACATTTATAATTTTTATTTCCATATAATATACTTCCACATTACCGCTTCATTTTGAAAATACAGCATTTGTACTTGCAGTTCTTGTTGACCTTCTGCTGTGTGAAGCTATGAAGTAACCACGGGTCGCTCCTAGAGAGCTAGGATAGGATGAACATGTCTCGCCCGTGTCTCTCCTAATTTACACTGACTGTAGATCACAGACGGTTCACGTAAAGCCATGTGGTCAACCAGTCTCCAGCTGCACACATTGCTCGCTAACCCTGCAGTTAAATGCTTCTTTGTATGCCAATGACAAGCTAAGGGCTGATATCCTTGAAATTGCTGGTTTTGTATTGTGTTTCATTCAGGAAGCAAACAGACGGAACGCGGGGCACTGGCACCACAAAACAAAATGCAGTTCCTGTCACCACAGAACCTCGGTTAGTACGCATGGTCCTCCAGACGCGTGCACGTGACTTTGGCTATAGTCTTGTGGTTGTTTTGTGGTATCAACTATTGGTTGGTGTTATCATATTTTTTTTTTAGATGCTTGTTATCAGTGTGCTCTTTCCATCCATTTGTCTTGGTCCATTCTTCAGCTTTGGTATTAGGAGGATACCCATCTATGGTGGGCCTGTATGGTTAGGAATGAAACAACTCTACGTAAAGTCATGCTCGCCCACACACTCCATAATGTCACTGCCTATTTTACCTTTGTGTGGGCTGTAATAATATATAATCAAAGTGTAAGATTTTACTAACCATACTGTAGTATTTGTGCTGTGACTGCACAACTGATCCGTAACTAACTTGACCCCTAAGTTGGAAGAATGGCTACAACAGATCCCAGGAGCAACATCTGAGCTCTGTCCAGAAAAGCGCAATGCTGGGAACAGCTAAGATCCTGCGCAGAACCCACAAACTCCAAGGCCTCTGGTAGAGGACCCGATAATGAGAAAGGACAACACAGACCACCCCCAGTGGGGGTGAGAAGGAAGTTTTTATATATATATCTTTTGTTTCTCCAGCGATCAGTCCAATGACCATTGGACTGATCGCTGGAGAAACAAAAGCCATTTCTTTTATATGCATGGATTTAACCCGATCCGTTTTCCGTGTGAACTGTAACCACAGGCTGGACGTGATCCTGGTTTCTATATAAAAATAAATATATATATATATATATAATATATATTATATATATATTATATAGTTATAGAGATAGAATACATATATATAAATAAGAGAGAGATACACACACACACTTTAAGCCTTAAAAAAACAGTACACGTAGTATTGACCTATAAGAGTGAACCTAAAGTTCTAAGATCAGGATAACATCACGGTTTGTCAGAGTTCAGAATCGTCTGTGGATTCCGTGGGGCTGACCTGCAGATCGAATCCATTTTCAGTGGGTGAGAGTCAGATGGGTGGAGCTAACAATGTGTCCTATTGCAGAGGGGGGGAGGCTCCTGCTGCAGCCAGGGTCCCATAGCCAGACAGTATTATGCTGATCAGGTGAAGGACAAACATAGAAAACTTTTAAATAGTTTTATTTGCAGTATGAGACAAAATAGGATTGAAGGAAAGATTTGAAAAGATTAGTGGAGATTTTTTTTTTGTGAATTTCTGTTTTTAAGTCAGGTTATAAAGGGGTGCATACTTGAGTAAAAGTGTGATCAGCTATAGCTGTGGCACGGAAGAGGGAAAAAATAATATATAATTGTTTATAGATAAGAGACTGCTGTTTGCCCAGAACGGTCAGGGGTATTTAATATAAAATGCCCCTTCATTCTATGAACTGCATCGGTAACATTTGTCCATTGCTTGTGTTTGGCAGTGCAGCTCTGATTCATTGAATTGAGGGAGGTTGACATTGAAAACAGTGCCACACCTGGTTGTATGTGGTATTGCAAGAAACCAGCCATATTTTTATGGTGGACAACCTTTTTACGGACAGGATAAACTACCCCTTTTCCCTCCTTTTAAACAAAATCCTAAATACAAGTTGTATGTTTATATTAATCCTCAAATAACACTGATGTATTACTAGCAAAACTTGTGCTGATAATTTACCAAGTCTTTGTAAATCTCTGCTCCCTACCAAAGGGAATTTACAGGATTAGAAAAATATATAGCTTCAATTGTGCTAAAACAGCGCCACACCTGTCTACAGGTCATGTGAAGTATTACAGCTCGGTCTCATTCACTTCCGTGGCGCTGACCTGCAATACAAAATACTTCTGTTATAATCATATACAACCTATTTAAAAGGGATTGAGGAGCTTCTTACAGATGGAAGTGCAGCAAAAATCAGTGCATTTATATTGTATAAGGACATTAGATATCTAGAACAGGATGGTATATTGTGTAGGATATTGGGTCGGTCTTGGTGGCCGTCTACACTTAAATATAGGCTGTATTTCATGCATATGGTGCTAGGTGCTTTATCCATATTTATTTTTATTTTCACATGGTAAAATACAATCATTGATCAGCGGATTTCTGTTTCTAGAATCTACCGCGCTCCCCCCAAATTGAACATTTCTGGAGTTAAATTCATTTTTCTAGAACGTGTTACTACTAGTGATGAGCAAACATGCTCGGATCAGCTGTTATCTGAGCTTGCTCTCGTGCTCAAATTATATGTTCGAGTCCCCATGGCTGCATGTCTCGTGGCTAACAAACAGGCAATCCCTGCATGTGTTGCGGCTGTTGAACATCCGCGAGACATGCAGCCAGGGGACTCGAACATATTTTTCAAGCACGCCAAAGACACTCGATTAGCACCTGAGCATGCTTAGATAACACCTTATCTGAGCATGTTCACTCATCACTAGTTACTACATTTGGCGTGCATATTGTGTAAATTAAAGGGGTCTTCTGTGACTTTAATATCATTATAATAGGTCATCGATACCTCATTGGTGAAGGTCTAATGTGCAGCGGATTTTAAGTGGGTATATAGAGTTCACAATTTGTTTTGATTTTTTTTTTATTCGAACACTCACATAATACTTACATGCCTATGTCCTAGGCCTCAAAAAATTGTCCCCAAAGGTAGGCACCCCCTTTAACTACTTAAATGCATTTATATCTGTATATGCAATTGTGTTTTGTTAAAGATTTTGCATAGATTTTTTTTTTTTTTTGCCGCATATTCACTTTAATATGGTCTATGGTCATAATTCAGCTGAGAGAAATTAACAAAAAAAAAAACAGAATTATTTAAAGAATTATTTCAGTGTCTCCCATCAAAGTGAGCTTACTGATGGATTCTCGGTTAACTCACCGAAACAAAATAATACAAGGGCTCCATATAGCAAACAGTGCAAAATTTTCAACAAATCCCAATTGCAAAAACTGAATTTCAGCTCCAAATACATGCATTTAAGTAAAAACTGTTAGCAGTGCTGTAGCCTTTAGATCTTTTTGGCCTTTATTACATTATTTTGTCCGTTGCTAAATTGAATTATTTGATTAATTTCTGATTTAATAAGGTTTTTACACAAGTTTAAATGTCTAATGATTTATTTTTTTTAGTCTTATGACATGAGACTGGGCAGTATACAGTGTTGGCATGTCTAATGCTTGGGCACAGAAAACCAGACCTGTTCACCTCCATGTGATGCAAATTCAATGAACAAATCCTCCCTACTAACCTAGCTCAAATCACAAGAATAATAACTTATCCTCCTCATACTAAACGTGGGCTGTCTTCACTTGTTCCTTTCTTTCTTAAACCTGCAGAAATCTTCTCTCTCCTCCTAATTTTCCCTTTTAATTATTGAATCTTTATCCCTTGTACTAACACTGTTCAGCCTCCTCATCTGCCTGTCTCACCATGTAACTATGCATGTCAGACCTCCTCTCTGGGGTTTGAACTTCCTTCTTTCTTTGATTCAGGTGCCTCACTCTTTCCTTTCCAGGTTCTTCCAGTTCTTTTAACATGTCAAACTCTGGAGATTTGTTCATGAGCGTGCAGTCTCTCAATGGAGATTCTTACCAAGGTGCCCAGGTTGGAGCCAACGTACAGTCACAGGTAGGGACCTTCAGATGATTTGGGAGAAAAGGCGTTGGTGACGTAATGGTTTATGGAGGAAGTTGTCGACTGTTGGGATTTTCTGTCATAAGCTTCTGGATACAAAAACATATCGGCTAAAAAATACACTTATTTATAAAGATGATGGTAGATCATGATGGAAAAAGGTGTTTGCCACATTCCAAAAGACTTAATGAAAATGATGGTCTTGTGGCCTGGCCAAATCTAATGTTGGTGGTCTAACCACACGTTAGAGATTGTTTCATGGGAAGTCAAAGGCAATTTTGGGCAAGTCCTAAATCACTTATACAGGTTGAGATGTGATTGGAATAGAACAATATACCTGTTGGTCAACTTCTCGTGTTTATGGACAACTTTTGTCTACTGCTATCTTCTGTCTTGATCATGTGTTTTCAGTAGGCAGAGGAGAGAAAGCGGTGTCCAGACAACTATCAGCGGCTTATATTCCCTGAAAACAAAAGGATCAGGCATTTGAACTGTCTGATTTTTGTTATTGGAGACTCACAAGGCCTCTCATACATATCAGATGGTTGGTCGTCCAATTTTGGTGGGACTGACTTTTATCTGTGTATTGGGGTCTTTAGTCTCTTGGGCCAATTGCATTATATTTGACAGGACGATTAGCACTGCTTGTAGCAATAATCCTCCCGGCAAAGTGCCGCACACCACAGCGGAACACCAACATCCACCATTGATTTAAAGCGCCATATGACTGATAAATGTGGTTGCTTTCCATTATACACAGAAGCGACTATAGGCGAGAATCGAGCCTTGGCTTTAATATGTTATCAAAGACTGAGACCAAAAATATCCAACTGTAAAACCAAAGTGGGTTGTAAATAATAAAATGGTGGGCTCTTTGGGTTTGACTTATCGTGATGTTTGGAGATTGGTTGTCACGCTGATTGTTTGTACTGTCAGATCTATGCAATTTTATGCAAATTTCTGGAAGGAAGCTGAACTCTTCTAATGTTGCGGCCTGGTTTCTTGAGAGTTCGACTCCCAGATAAAACTATTATTAATCTGTTGGTTATAGAATGATTGCACCTCTAAAAAGTGAACAAAACTTTTCTTTTTTTTTTTGTCAAGAAATGTAAAAATTACATCTCGTTTCCCAAATTGTATCTACTACCTGCTATGCCGACGCTTTCACTACGGCTGCATTCACATATATTGCCCGTTTGGTAGGGTCTGACAGATTGGTTGCTGCTGTTGGCTGCTTACAGAGGACGAATGAAAATATTTTGGTCCCCCTTCATTATTTTAAGCAGTTATATTCTGTTCCTTGGTTTCAGCATATACATACATTGTTTTGTTTTTTTGCCTTTTTAGATGTTTAATGGCTCTTCGCTGGTTTTGTTTTCTTTCTTTTCCTCTTACTTCTGACTTTCTGTATGTTTCCTGTGACTTCACCTTTCCTCTCTCTTCCCCTCAATGGCTGGATTCCTTGTTTCCCTTTCCTTATCATGTGTCGTGTATTTCACACTTTTTCCTTTCGGTGTTCTTGCTTTATTTTTCCTGTATGTTCCGCTTTGTGTCCTGTCTCTGTCCTCATCGTGTCATGGTGCCCTCTCCTCACCATTAGTATTGTCTGTCTTCCAGGTGGATACCCTTCGCCATGTTATCAGTCAGACAGGCGGATACAGTGAGACTCTGTCAGCGAATCAGATGTACAGTCCGCAGGGCATCAGTGTAAGCAAAGAAACCTCTTGTTTTCCCTGTCTGTTTCCCAATTATTTCAAGTCCACAGGGCCCTGACTGCCACATTGCACACACTTCTCTCCCTTTCATGGTCACCTATTCTGCGCTGTGCCGGTGAAGCCAGCGGCCAGCGCTCTACCCACAAATGATGTTCGATGTAGGCAGCTGGAGCCCAAGCCTGTCACACGCAATCAACTTCCTTGTGCCACCTGCGGCCACTTACAGTCAGCCGAGGGAAACCGCCAAACAGGTGACAAGTAGCATGGCCACAGCGGAACAAGTGTGGGATCCAGCTGTGTTAACCAGTTCTGTGCTAAGCAGACATGTCTCCATTTGTAAGGTGGGGCCGAAGTATGGAAGAAGTAGTCTCCAGACCCGTCTTGCGCTGACTAAGCCATCACAGCTGAACTCCCCCATACACGCGCTATATTTTGTAATAAGCCATTATTACAGCGCTCTGGTGCAGCAGTTCGGAGCCGCAGACATACATGCACGGACGTATTTGGGTGTTTGTTGGAGGGCGGCAGAGAGGAGCAAACATTCCTGGCAGTGCTTGCGGCTGGGAATGACATGTAAATTCATAGCGACAAGCCGTGTCGTATGGAGTGAAATCAATAAGACAGACACAGGGAGAGCGGCTGCAGATTTGGGACAGCAATCCAAATACATTTCTCAGATCAGCCATCCACCATCCAAAGGCCGTGACAGAGGAATGGAGGAGGGGTTGAGATCCGCACACAAACACAGAAATAACACAAGATGCCCACTGTGCCGTGGGAGGGGAGAGCCGCAGGCTCACATAGGTATACAATTGTTTTTGTTATTTTCGGCGTTGCATTTGCTTGATGGAGAATGTTTGCCCCGCGCTGTATCTCTGCTGTAACGACCTGGTATTTAATTATACACATTTCACAACATGAGGCTCTCTCCGCACATTTGCATCAGAGCGCGCGAGGCGTTGTGACATCCGCAATAAGCAGAGCGCTCCAGAAGCAGGTATTGATTCATTCCATTTGGTATCAGAGCCCATTTTAATTCAGAGATCGCGTGAAACGGCAAATGTTTCTTAATAACAGGAAAAAAAAAACATGACCAATTACCTAAATAAAGCATTCAATTCAGGAGAAAAAAAACCTTTCTATTGTAGCAAAATCTATCCCTGCTACTCTCCATAATGAGTCTTTCCCTGTGATCACCATTTACTCGCTGCAGTTGTATGGATAATGGTGATTGTTCCAGAAAGAAATAACAGGTCAGATCATTTCTCCCCAGCTCCCACAACCCACCCACCCCCACCGAATGCAATCATTTTGCCCGTAAATGCACAAAGAAATCATGGATACAATTATTATTTTTTCCTTGTTTATAGAAAATAATTTGGAAGCGCACAAATGTGATCACTAGGCTTCATTGACCTGCTTCCCTCCTCCAGTTTTGGCTGCTAATTCTTATTTGTTGTCGTCTGTGACATGTTATACATTTGATTTAATGGTGAACTGATGGGCATAAAATGAACCAAAATCTGAATTGAAACTGTTATTTAATCTAATTTTACTCCATCAATAAATGGGAATAAAGATGCCCATACACCCTAGTGGTTGTTGACCAATCTCTTAAAACACCCTTCCTCCCCCCATACACATTCGCTGTCAGCTCGGCTGAGGATGGGTGTAAACCGCTGCCTGACACTCGGGAAATCAAAAAGATATTGTGTTTAATTCAATCTGCGCGATGGTCGGGAGGCCTCATGCCGTTGATTGTCAGAGGGTCGCATCCGCATCGGCAGATATGGACCGTTCTACTCTAATGGGTCTGAAAACTGTTAGCATTAATGGGGCAGTCTGACATCTGGGTATTTTTTGGATGCGTTATCCTTGCTGTTAAACTCTACAAAATTTGTTTTCGGCCAATGGGGACCTTCAAGATTTTCATGTCATTCTTCAAAACAAAACCTATACGTAAAGTTTCTCATATACATATCGGCCTCATGCACTTATTTTGAGGGGCCTCCTGACTATTCCCCCAAAAGACAATGTTAAGAGAAAAAAAAAAAGCATGAGGCGTATTGAATTTCAGCCCTCAGTCAGTAGAGAACTCCTGTGTTCTCTTTTGGAAGCCACTGACGGACATCTCTGCCCGCTGACTTATCACAGGGAGAACAAAGTGATAGGCATGTCCAATTTCAGACTGCCAATTTGACATCTCTCTCAACAAGCAGTCAGTGTGGCCCCTATACAGACCTTTAGATATTGGTGGGTCCGGCTGTTAGTCTGTGTATGGTGGGCTTTAGCCCAACCAAACGTGTACTGTATGGAGAGATGGAAATGGATAAGAAGCTGTGAGCTAAATATTTGCAGATAGCTGAAGTTTGTGGAAACCTAAAGTAACAATATACAAATGCCAACAATAAAAACATACCCAAATAATAATTATGAATAAAAGTGTCAAAACTTGGAGAACTGCACAAGGCACAGGCAGTACGAGTTCAGGGACCATATGGAGAATACGTATGTAGTGGCTGCGATATAGATATTGTAGAACTTCTCGGTCAGTAATAACTTCTTTTGTAAGAAACTTCTATGCTGATCTTGCATAATACACCATTAATGTCCTTAGTCCTGAAAGAGAATATCCACAAAGCCCTTCCTTTCTGAAAATGATTGCTGGTACGAGATCACAGACCCCATAAGCAGGGCCGTATTTGGCCTTCATGCTGCCCTAGGCACTTTTCGTGGTCGCGCCCCTTACCGATGTCACACATGAGTCTGTGCCCACGACATCTATTTAAGGCAGATCTACGCTGTAAAACGCTTTAAAAAGCGCTAATTAAACACTAAAAGAATGAACGTCTGCACTTGCTGCGCACAGGTTCAGTCTTTTGAGTGTTTTTTTAACACCTTCAGCTTTTCAAAGTCATAAAGAGATTAAAATAGGTGACCTAACCATTGCTTCATAGAGGCCTAGTGATATAGAGACATGCTGTCTGCTCATTCACCCTCCTCTTTACTGAAGGTGTTCAAAGGGAAGCCAAGAGCAGACAGGTAGCAGGTGTCAGAGCGAGCCAGCAGCCACATTGTGTGCACCCACACTGACACTTGGATTGTGCTGCTGCACTCATCCAGTGTAAGGCTGTGGTTCCACGGTCCGGAACCACAGCGCTTTGGACGGAGCGGAAATTCCGCTCCGTCTAAGCCCCGCCCCCTTTATGACGCGCGATCTTTCCGGAGGTGTTCAGGACACCTCCGGAACACCTCCGGAAAGAGCGCAGGGCTACATAGCCCTGTGTTAATTCTGTTGCGGCGACGCACCGTCGCCGCAATACGCGAGGACATGCTGCGGTCTAAAAAGACGCGCCGCATGTCCGTTTACGCAGGTTTGCCACCTGCGTATTGTTACGCATAGTGGAGACGGGATTTCTTGAAATCCCCTCCACTATGCTGTAACATCTGGACGCTGCGTGTTTGGCGCTGCGCCAGCGCACAGCGCCAAACACGCAGCGTATCCTGACCGTGGAAACTCACCCTTACTGGTTTCACACTTGCGTTTTTTTTTTTTTTCAAATCAGGCAAAATCAAGTTTTTCAGCCAAATCCTGATCCTTTCAGGATCCAGTTTTTGCCCATTCACTTTAATGGTGTCAGGTAGAATCCAGTTACTTCAGGTTGCTTCCTGACACCATTAAAGTGAATGGACAAAAACTGGATCCTGAAAGGATCAGGATTTGGCTGAAAAACCTGATTTTGCCTGACTTGAAAAAAGCACAAGTGTGAAACCAGCCTCAGTGAGTAAGCGCAGACTTGCAAGCTGATTTTAGACAGCACTCTCTTTTACTAACGGAGCGCTGACAATAAAGATAAGCTTTAGTATACAAATATGAGAGTGCTGCGAAACACCCTCATTTGCATGTTAAATAAAGTAGATTTTACTTTATAGCGCCAATAAAAACTATTCTATAGGAATATGCCGCCTCATCCCCATTCTAAAGCGTCGGCCTCCCCCAAATCCCCAGCCTGCATAGCACCAGACTCCCATGTTCACCAGTATATAGCAGCACCAGACTCCCCTGTTCACCAGTATATAGCAGCACCAGCCTCCCTGTTCACCAGTATATAGCAGCTCCAGCCTCCCGTGTTCCTCAGTTACAGCAGCTCCAGCCTCCCCTGTCATCAGTATATAGCATCACCAGCCTCCCCTGTCACCAGTATATAGCAGCACCAGCCTCCCCTGTTCACCAGTATATTGCAGCACCAGCCTCCCCTGTTCCCCAGTATACAGCAGCTCTAGGCTCCCCTGTCATCAGTATATAGCAGCACCAGCCTCCCCTGTTCCCCAGTATACAGCACAGCCTCCCCTGTCACCAGTATATAGCAGCACCAGCCTCCCCTGTTCACCAGTATATAGCAGCACCAGTCTCCCCTGTTCACCAGTATATCGCAGCACCAGCCTCCCCTGTTCCCCAGTATATCGCAGCACCAGCCTCCCCTGTTCACCAGTATACAGGAGCTTCAGCCTCCGCTGTTCCCCAGTATACAGCTGCTCCAGCCTCCCCTGTCACCAGTATATAGCAGCACCAGCCTCCCCTGTTCACCAGTATACAGGAGCTTCAGCCTCCCCTGTTCCCCAGTATACAGCAGCTCTAGCCTCCCCTGTCATCAGTATATAGCAGCACCAGCCTCCCCTGTCACCAATATATAGCAGCACCAGCCTCCCTGTTCACCAGTATACAGGAGCTTCAGCCTCCCCTGTTCCCCAGTATACAGCTGCTCCAGCCTCCCCTGTCACCAGTATATAGCAGCACCAGCCTCCCCTGTTCACCAGTATGTAGCAGCTCCAACCACCCGTGTTCCCCAGTTACAGCAGCTCCAGCCTCCCCTGTTCCCCAGTATACAGGAGCTCCAGCCTCCCCTGTTCCCCAGTATACAGGAGCTCCAGACTCCCCTGTTCCCCAGTATACAGGAGCTCCAGACTCCCCTATTCCCCAGTATACAGCAGCTCCAGCCTCCACTGTCACCAGTATACAGCAGCATCAGCCTCCCCTGTTCACCAGTATACAGCACAGCCTCCCCTGTCATCAGCCTCTCCTGTTCACCAGTATACAGCAGCAGCCTCCCCTGTTCACCAGTATACAGCAGCAGCCTCCCCTGTCTCCAGCCTCCTCTCACCAGTATACATCAGCTTCCCCTGTCACCAGCCTCCTCTCACCAGTATACAGCAGCAGCCTCCCCTGTCAACAGCCTCCACCCATCTTCAGCTCTATGAGCGCTCACCTGCTCCTGTGTCCTCCTCCCATGTAGTCTTCCTCCTCCTCTTCTGCTGCTGCTGTGATGTCTGCAGTGAGAGATGATCTCATCCTCCTCACATGCACAGACGCTGCAGCACCTCAGATGCAGGGACCTCTCTGACCCCTGAAGTTGTGGCGCCACTACTTCCTGGGTCAGTCAGCTCCCTGCATCGAGGTGAATATGGAGCTGCGCCGCTGCCCCCTCCTGACCCTGCCCCCACATCCAAAAAGACAACAGATTTCTGGGATTGTCTAACGGAGGGGAGGTTTAAAAAAAAAAAAAATTCTGTCTTGGTGCCGCCCCCTGCAGCCCGACGCCCTAGGCACGTGCCCTCCAGTGCCTTGTGGCAAATACTACCCTGACCATCAGTGAGGTCTTATCACAAGAATGTACAATGTACAGTTTTAATTTTTCATCTTCTGTCAGTAGTTCTCCTGTCAATGGGTATTACACCGATTTCTGCTGTTTTGTCACCAGGGTGTAAGGTTTTAGTTCCCTGGTCTATTATTGCTACTCGATATGTAAATTGCAGACCCTGAAAGACACAAAGTTGGATATAATTATGAATGACCTATAACAACTTGTAACGCTCTTGAATACTTTCTCATTCTCTACCGTCCCTAGCCGTCACTTACTTTGTTCTCAATGACCCCACATAGCATAAAATGTCATTTGTGTGCATTAAAGAGATGCAGAAGGGACAGGAACAGATGATCTTGTGACATGGCAATTACAGTTCTGAGATGGATTGGACGCTAGAGAGGAGGGGACAAGACCAGGCCACTGTGATTACAGAAAGGCCGCCACAAAATCACAGGCTGGGAAATAAAAGGCTGCCAGGTTCTGCTTAGAGGTGGATCCAGAAATTCAAGCTGTGTCCTTGAATCAAGGAACACGCAGCATTAAGGAGAGGTCACACCTTTCATAAAGCCATGATAGCAGTGAAGGCTCGCTGGATTCCAGGTTCAGCGAGGACAAGATGCATGCATTGTGCATATATAAAATGGGAAAGCTCATTACAGAATCAGAATTATGTCAGCAGGCCCAAGATAGATTCGTTTTTTGTTATTGATAAAGGGCAGTTCAGATACTATTCCTCAAGGCTGTGCAGTCGGTAAGCCAAATCCTCCGACTCCAACTGCTCAATTTCCATGACTCCGACTCCACCAAAATGGACTCCGACTCCGATTCCACAGCCATGATTCCAATTAACTACAAAGTCAGGTTTTACTTAAGGAGAAAATTTGCCCTTTAGATCCCCTGTTAAAGGCCTCTCACCCAGTCAGCCAGTGGCCTATTTTGCACTGATGAGGGGCAAGAACCTTAAAACAGGATATAAAGCCAAAGCTGAATCTCCATTTGGATACAGCTATATCATGTCGCCAGACCCTTCTAAGGTTCAGTATTACCTTATAGCATTACTCCCCTCCAATAGGTGGCACTAAAGACCTGTTCTCTTCCTTTGTGAAGAGGCTTTTTGCATAATGGATTTTGCTGGGGAGCATCACATGGCCTATAACGCTTCCTACACCTGCTTGGCTGTCTCCTTAGGGAGACGCTTAAGCCCTGAAACCGCATAACACAGCCTTACCTGCTGTTAAATTGACAAGCCACAATGTTATGCGATGGAGGTGTAATATACTGGTGAACGTCCATGCTCACGCCTATCATATATGAAGGGGTGGACGCTTGGTATTCTAAATACACACAAACACACCTAAATAAGACTTCTGGAAGGTTCCATATAGTGCGCCATGTTTGCTAACTGCCTCTTGGTCACTTCAGTACAGTTAGACAGGCTTCCCAGCAGCATCTAAGTACACCCCACACATAATGAATACCCATTCTACCTGAAATTCACAAGGCCAGCTAGCAACTGGACAAAAAAAGTAACATACTCATGGATATTTTGGCTAAAATATGCACGCTCATAATCCAGATTAAATGGGTTTTCCACCACACTGACATCAATGACCTGTAAGGCTGTGTTTCCATGGTCCGGTAACACAGCGCTTTGGACGGAGCGGAAAGTCCGCTCCGCCCAAAGCCCCGCCTCCTACTGAACGCGCGGTGAATCCGGATGTGTTCATGGAACACATCCGGAATGACCACAGGGCTACATACCCCTGTGTTATTTCCCTTGCGGCGACGCAGCGTCGCCGCAAAGGAATAGGACATGCTGCGGTCTAAAAAGACGCGTCGCATGTCCGTAAACGCAGGTCTTCCGCCTGCGTGTTTGTAAGCATAGTGGAGACGGGATTTCTTGAAATCCCCTCCACTATGCTGTAACATCTGGACGCTGCGTGTTTGACGCTGCGCCAACGCACAGCGTCAAACACGCAGCTAATCCGGACTGTTTCCGGACCGTGGAAACATACCCTAACAATGGTGGAGGTCCACCGATCTGTTATCGATAGGCTGACATTCAGCATCCTCACCGCTCAGCTGTTATAACCTACAGTAAATAGTGTATGGAGCAGAACATGACTGCTGCTGATTCCTACAGATTAGACCCACACCGATCTGATTTTGTTGATCTATCAATAGATTATCAATACAGTGGAAGTCCCCTATGTGTCCTCATTTTCCTTGCACTAGTCAATCTTCTAGTACACATCTGAAGCAAAAACATATGAACAGATGGCTCCATTGGAAGCTAGAAAAAAGTTGAGCACCTTTTAGACTACAATTGGGAAACCAATTCTAAGATTCTTGGCATAAGCCATGATTGTTTGATGGAAGACTGACCTTCACACCTCTACAGATCAGTATAACGAGAGGCCACAGTGATCTTGGGAGCACCACATCACCTTCATTGTTGACCTGGGCACATGGAGCTTTTCCGGGCACGATCACTCACCCCATTCTCTTAAATGAGACTGCGCTTCAGTACCTGACACATCTGCCTGTAGGAAAAAAAACTTTCTTGCTTCACTTTCCTATTTTAAATATTGTCCTGATGGGGTATGTTAAAGTTCTAGTTTTATACTCAGTTAATTTTTTTTTTTCAGGCTAACGGAGGGTGGCAGGATGCGGCCACCCCTTCGTCTGTGACTTCCCCTACGGAAGGACCTGGCAGCGTCCATTCTGATACCTCCAACTGAGCAGCCGGCTCCTGAATTTCTACTCTTGAAAGCCAGAATCCATCTCTTCCCTCTCACTCCAGATGGCCACTGTGGGAATGCAGCGAACAAAGCAACCTCTTTTGGCATATCCATTAGAAACTCTCCAACCCTTCATTATTACTCACATTGACTCCTTAATCCATGCCTACATTTCTATCAATGATGCCGGTTTTTGTAGGTTGTAGCCTTTCCATTTTCTTTTTATTTTATTAAACCATTTTTTTTTTATTTATCGTTTGGGATGAGCAGAAAACTAGCTACCAGTGTATGAAACATTAATTGGGTTATTGATTTATATGTGGCTGCACCTATGCACACAAACGGCCATGTCTAAATGGTCCCAAATAATGCTTCCTGCAGACCTATAACTGATTATGGGACAATTAGCAATTGTGTTTGGCATCTACCCCTCTGAAAACGCTTAAATTATGGGTGAGGGCCAAAAATCCTGACATTCATTGTCTTCTCATGCAGTAAAATATCCTTTTGGAACGTGGTACTGAACCATAGTTACTGCAATACACATGACCTTCAGTTTTTTTCAACTTCTGGTTAATTTGTTTCTAGCTTAGAGAGAGACCATCTTCAGAAAATTAGTAGAGATACAGGATCATGAGGAAACCCTTAATATACGTGGATTAAGTATACTAACCAAAGGCTGTACATTTTAAAAGACAATAAACTGGAATAAAGTTTCCATGATGTGTTGCTACCAGAAGTAGTTCCAGCTACATATATCATTAAAATGACCTTAGCGCTATTCTTCAGACCGCAGTTCTTCTCTGAACACAGAAGCCGATCTTGTGCTAGTTCACTTGGGTAAAACGAAATGGCATCCATGCAAAAAATATATATCTGTAAGCTTTGTTATCAAACCAGAGCTCCGTCCATGGTCTGTAATCTTGGATTTGGACATTACTCTTTTTGAGAAGATGAAAGTCCACCATACGAACATTGCAGATAAGGATTGATGGATGTGAAGCCTACAAACTGTTCTTTGGTCCATTTCGTCCAGTTTCTCCATCCGGATGTTAATTCTATACAGTCATTGACTTTTTTTTTTTTGTCCATTAGAAATGATAAACAGAATTTTCTGAGATATTTTTCGCAACACTTCTCCGTCCAAGATGCTATGGCTGCTTCTAACTTCAAACCTTCCTACAGCTTGTAAATTATGATTTTGACCCAAGGAATTGTTTTGCCTAAGATCGATCACGTTTCTGGACCTCCTTTTCATTACTGAATAATCTTCGTGTCTGGCAGTTATCCACAAGCACCTACAACAGGGTGTTATCAATCCACGTTTGATACCAAAAATCCGCATGTACTCGCACAGAGGAAAGACGGACACAGAGGGAAGTGCTCAGCTTTATTAACATTCACTGCGGTTTCACATAACTTGTGTATCGTCGATTGTTATATTTGAGATAAACATTTGATGCTGGATGTTCTTGTATATTCTGAAGAAAACTAAAAAAAAAAGACACAAGATAAAAAGACAGAAGAAAAACAAAAGACATCAAACAGCCAAAAAGTTGTCCTGGGTTTAATAATCTTTATTACTAAAAAAAAAAATGAAAAAAAAACTTTAAAAAAAAAGTCCTGTTACAGAGATCACACCCGTTTAGCATGGAAATAGGTTGATGATTTCTATTTTATGTCTTTCATATTTCTTGCTTAGTTTTAACACAAAAAAAAAACAAGACTACCTACATGTGATTTTTATTTTTTTTTTTTTTTTCTTATTTTACCGTAATTCTTTTTAACACCGCGCGTTTGTGAATTATAACGCAATGCTAGATAAATGTAGTTGGGCACCTTTTTAGTTATTGTTTTAATTTTTTTTTTCTAAGGGATGGGTGAGCGGGCGGGCACAGGGTTTGGGGCAAATTCGGGATTGTTTCAGGGGAAAGGGTGGGGGCATTTTCCATATATGACCCCTTTACGGCCAGAGTAATCTGACATATATGCTGTTATTTGCCCCTCTGGCAGAAACGGGGTTAAATAAGCAGACTCAAAGATTCTGCCGGATAAACCCATTTTGTAAACTAAAGTAAAAAAAAAAAAATAAAAAGCAAAAAAATTATGAGAAAAAGTTGGAAAAAAAGTTGGAATAGTTAAACCTTAATAGGTACATCATAAAATGTACATTTAATAACTTTTCTGAGAACCAGAAATAAATTCTTTTTTTCCTGTTTTCAGTTCGTATTTGTTTCAAAACTCATGTGATAATTAATTGTGATACTTCCTGATAAAGCGGCAAATCCTTTCATAAAACCTTTCACTACTGAGGCCAATGACAGTGAAAGAAAAATTTGGGATGTCTGATAATAATAATAATCTTTATTTTTATATAGCGCTAACATATTCCGCAGCGCTTTACAGTTTGCACACATTCTCGTCGCTGTCCCCGACGGGGCTCACAATCTAGATTCCCTATCAGTATGTCTTTGGAATGTGGGAGGAAACCGGAGCTCCCGGAGGAAACCCACGCAAACACGGGGAGAACATACAAACTCCTTGCAGATGTTGTCCTTGGTGGGATTCGAACCCAACACGGGGAGAACATACAAACTCCTTGCAGATGTTGTCCTTGGTGGGATTCGAACCCAGGACTCCAGCGCTGCAAGGCTGCAGTGCTATCCACTGAGCCACCGTGCTGCCCTATCCAGTGTTATAATGAGGTGTCCTAAATACTTCTGGGAAAGATTGATAAAAATGGTAAAAAAAAGAACATTCCTTCAGTATGACTGATCTGAAGGCTATAAGGTATCAGCATTACACTAAGCATTTGTTTTAGATTTTTGGGGACCCATAACATCTCCAATACTATAGATAAAATTGCCCAATATGACAGTGCATTTTGCCTTACATATCACATAATATCTGTTGAAAGGGAATCTGTTAACAGGAGAGCAGCATGATGTAGGGACAGACCCCTGATTTCAGAAATGTGTCGCTTATTAAGGCTGGGTCTCACATAGCGATACACCAGCGATCCCGACAACGATCAGGATCGCTGATGTATCGCTACATTATCGCTGCTGAGCTGCCAAACAGGCAGCGATCAGCACAGCGACCACTGCGGGTAACATCGCTTAGCTGCGCGGTGCCTGGAAACCCACTGTGTACCTTGGTTACCAGCTCCCTGCTTCAGGGCGCTGGTATCCAAGGTACACAGCGGGTTTCTAGGCACAGCCCCGCGCCTGGAAACCCGCTGTGTACCTTGGTTACCAGCGGATCGCTGGTCTCCCGCCTGTCACACGCAGCGATGCGTGCCTGTCAGCGGGAGACCAGCGATCAAAAAAATGTCCTGACATTTCAGCGACGATCAGCGATACCCGGCAGGGGGGCTGATCGTCGCTGAATGTCACACACAGCGATATCGCTGGTGAGCTCGCTGCTGCGTCACAAAACTAGTGACTCAGCAGCGATCTCGCTAGCGATATCGCTATGTGAGACGGGGGCTTTAGGCTGTGTTGCTGTTTCAATACAATCAGCATTTTATCAGCAGGATATTATCACTACTGTTCAAGGTGTCTCGTGCGTCCTATTCTAACCCCACCACAAACACTGATTAGCAGATTTTTTTTCAATGTACATTAAAAGCAGCCAATCGGTGGGGGTGGGGTTATACAGGGCTCAGCATTCAGAGATCTGCCAGAGAAGTACATGGTCATTGTAAAAACTGCTGCCCACAGTAAATTTAAGTGGTACATTGCTGTAATCAGGGTCTCTGTCAATGCCTCATGCTGCAGTCAAATTACATAACAAAAACGTGTTGACAAATTTGCTATAAAGAGGATCTTTCACTGGATTTTGTTTTCTGTGACCCTCCATTCCAAAATTGTCAAACATTAATAACTATACAAATTTTCCCTTCAACCAACTGGATCTTCTGTCATAGAAAAGGCAAACATCTAGAAAGGGGGGTCTGTGGTACATGCGTAGTAGGTTGAAGAGAGAAGTTGCATGTTAATTAACATGGAATAATAATATACGATCCAACCAAATTATAGCGTGCCTATAACAATGCTATTAAACCCGTCCGTTACACCTTACAATTGCATACCGGTGAACAGAAACAGCACCACATCAAAAACCATTGATATATAATTTTATTATCCAGAAAAGGTTATAAAAACCATGACAAAATATGATGTTAAAACAATATGGTAAACTCCATTGTGGGACAATAATGAGGCTAATGACTCCACAAAACAATAAAATAATACAAAAGGATCAGAGATTGCAAAAAATATTCTGACTGGCAGTTTCAGGAAGTCAGAAACGGCGCCCTCTGAAGAAGAGGACGAAACGCGCGTCGGGATGAGGGACACGGCATTTACTCCAGACATGTAAGATACTTAGGAGAGATTGTTCTTATTGTAGTGCATGGTCTTATGAGCATTTTTTCTAAGGCGCTAATTGTGGTCACATAGTTGCTATGGTGTATACCAGACTAATAATACAGTCATGGACAAAAGTTTTGAGAATGACACAAATATTAATTTTTACAAAGTCTACTGCTTCACTTTTTCTAATGGAAATTTGCATATACTCCAGAATGTTATAAAGAGTGATCAGCTTAACAGCAATTACTTGCAAAGTCAATATTTGGCTACAAAATGAACTTTATCCCCAAAACACATTTCAACATCATTGCAGCCCTGCCTTAAAAGGACCAGCTAACCTCTTTTCAGTGATTGCTCCATTAACACAGGTGTGGGTGTTGATGAGGACATGGCTGGAGATCAATCTGTCATGATTAAGTAAGAATGACACCACTGGACACTTTAAAAGGAGGCTGGTGCTTGGCATCATTGTTTCTCTTCTGTTAACCATGGTTATCTCTAAAGAAACACGTGCAGTCATCATTGCAATGCACAAAAATGGCCTAACAGGGAAGAGTATCGCAGCTAGAAAGATTGCACCTCAGTCAACAATCTATCGCATCATCAAGAACTTCAAGGAGAGAGGTTCCATTGTTGCCAAAAAGGCTCCAGGGCGCCCAAGAAAGACCAGCAAGCGCCAGGACTGTCTCTTAAAAGTGTTTCAGCTGTGGGATCGCTCTACCAGCAGTGCAGAGCTTGCTCAGAAATGGCAGCAGGCAGGTGTGAGTGCATCTGCACGCACTGTGAGGCGGAGACTCTTGGAGCAAGGCCTGGTCTCAAGGAGGGCAGCAAAGAAGCCACTTCTCTCCAGAAAAAACATCATGGACAGACTGATATTCTGCAAAAAGTACAGGCAGTGGACTGCTGAGGACTGGGGTAAAGTTATTTTCTCTGATGAATCCCCTTTTCGATTGTTTGGGACATCAGGAAAACGCCTCATTCGGAGAAGACAAGGTGAGCGCTACCACCAGTCTTGTCTCATGCCAACTGTTAAGCATCCTGAAACCATTCATGTGTTGGGGTTGCTTCTCAGCCAAGGGAATCGGCTCTCTCACAGTCTTGCCTAAAAACACAGCCATGAATAAAGAATGGTACCAGAATGTCCTCCAAGAGCAACTTCTCCCAACCCTCCAAGAGCAGTTTGGCGATCAACAATGCCTTTTCCAGTGGATGGAGCACCTTGCCATAAAGCAAAGGTGATAACTAAATGGCTCAGGGAACAAAACAGAGATTTTGGGTCCATGGCCTGGAAACTCCCCAGATCTTAATCCCATTGAGAACTTGTCGTCAACCATCAAGAGACGGGTGGACAAACACAAACCTAAAAATTCTGACAAAATGAAAGCATTGATTGTGCAAGAATGGACTGCTATCAGTCAGGATTTGGTCCAGAAGTTGATTGAGAGCATGCCAGGGAGAATTGCAGAGGTCCTGAAGAAGAAGGGTCAACACTGCAAATATTGACTTGCTGCATTAACTCATTCTAGCTGTCAATATAAGCTTTTGTTACTCATATGTTTGCAATTATTATATTTCTGTCTGTGATAAAAACATCTGTCAAACACACATAAAAACCAGAGGGCAGCAGATCATGTGAAAATATAATATTTGTGTCATTCTCAAAACTTTTGGCCATGACTGTATATTAACCATTTGGTGGCGCATATATATATATATATATATATATTTTTTATCATGTGGACTCATTGACCGTTTGTTTCTGACTTCCTGAAACTGCCAGTCAGAATATTTTTTGCAATCTCTGATCCTTTCGTATTATTTTATTGTTTTGTGGAGTCATTAGCCTCATTATTGTCCCACAATGGAGGTTACCATATTGTTTTAACATCATATTTTGTCATGTTTTTTTATAACCTTTTTTGGATAATAAAATTATATATCAATGGTTTTTGATGTGGTGCTGTTTCTGTTCACCGGTATGCAATTGCAAGGTGTAACGGACGGGTTTTATAATATTAATTAACATGGAGCATAACTTTGTAATGGAGCGGCATAGAAAAAATGAAAAATGTGCCACAACAGCACCATTTGAGAGAGCACTCTGTTAAAAAAAAAAAAAATACCATATTTTTCAGATTATAAGACACTTTTTTTCCCAAAATTTTTTTAGGAAATGGGGGTGCGTCTTATAATGCGGATATACCTTACCAGCCGCGGTGGAGCAGGGTCGCTGCTGTAGGAGGCAAGAGTGGGGCATTGCTGCAGGCCGCAGGCTGGGATGAGGGGGTGTTCCGATGTGCGCTACTGCGGGTGTTCAGTGGTGCGGGGGCTCTGCCGACATTTTGTGAAAGCCCAGAGCCCCTGCACTTACATGGTACTGTGTGGTGGACTGTGGGAAAATGGCTGCCGGTCTATGCACAGATGGAGATCTCAGCACCAAGATCTCGGGAGATGAGATCTCAGCGCTGCAATAAGATGTATGGATTATAAGAAGCACCACCATTTTATTAAAAAAAAAGGTTTTTTCCTATTTTTCTCCTCAAAATTTGGAGTGCGTCTCATAATCCTCAAAATACGGTAAATAGAAAAAAATCCAGAGAAAGGTCTGTTTCTTTTTTTTTTTTCTCCAAATAATATTTGGGTACTTTATCCTAAACTAAGCAGTGTCGCCCTCCCTTCATCACAATGGAGTTTATCACCAAGAAATTACACATCACAAATAGTTATGACTACAAGTTTGTTGTTTATTCACTTTAAATATATTTACTATGTTCATGAATCTCCTAAGCTCAGGCAAGTTCAAACTGTGCAATCGCGTTTGTGTTTTTTTTTTTGTTTTTGCTGAAATTTTTCAGAATTGCAGCACAAACAGTGGCTTTAATGAATCTTTAATTTAAATAATTTTTGAAAAACAGCGTGGTGAGCTCTCTATTCCTGATAACCTGCCTTGCTAAAGCTGACTGTTGAGGTTTGCAGCCTGCAGCTGTTAGCTTTGCCTGGCTGGTTATCAAAAATACAGGGTAACCCATGTCGTTTTTGTTTTTTTTTTAATTATTTATTTAGATCGCAGACAGCTGAATTCTGCCGTCAGCCGCTCCTGCTCTTCCTGTTATTATCGGCAGCAGCCATAAGCTGATGGGAGTAGTAGTCCCGTCAGCTGACGCCTGTGCCTGGAGGTAAACTTTTTACCTCCGGTCACACCTGCTGGCTCATGCTGACATCTGACACAGTGAGAACCGCGTCTGTCTGACCGGTGGTATTAATCGTACACATAAAATCACTATTTATTGATATCAATAATAAATGAAATAATACAAAAATGCAAATTGTCCCCATAAAAAATATTAAATCCAGAGTGGTACAGGCCTATAGTTACGAGATGACAGGGCCATCACCCTATTCTGTCCCCTAGTTTTGTCCCTACCTACCAGAGGAGGTTGGAACCCTCCTGGACGCAAGTGTCGCCCCCGCTCCACAACGGCTCTTTAGAATTCCCCATAAGACCCTATTGTGATGACGTGTAAGGACAAACCACAAAAAGGTAAATACAGTACTATATAGCTCAAACCAATCATCTTAATATATTCTTGTGCTGTAGTGTTGCCTGTTGTAAATTGTCCAAAATATATCATGTCATCAGTATATACCTCTTGACACTGGAGCATGTGTATAGATCATCTCATATATCCGTATATAAATTTCACCACAGAGTATAGCGTATGCAACACTTGACATTTTTCTCCTCAAATGGGCTCATCTGTACATTTCATCAAGGAATAACAAAGATTCTTAAAAATAAAAATCACTTAGCTCATAGAATAGTAGAAAGCCCTGTAGTAAAGTGCCTTGTGGATCCTCTGGATACAACATCCTGGTGTGGATGGAAGTTGTGCCCAATGGCAGCATACAGATCTGGCAACCACCCTGTAGCAGGCCCATGGACAAAACTAGGGGACAGAATAGGGTGACAGGCCTGTCCTCTCGCAACTTATAGCCCTGTACCATTCTGGATTGAATATTTTTTATGCGGACAATTTGTTTTTTTTTGTATCTTATTTTAATTTATAACTATAAGTAGTATAGTCTATGAATCAATAGTGAATGTATCCACTACAATATTGAAATTCGGCGTTTTATTCTGGCATTAATCTTACGGCCGATCAGAGTTGCCGGTGTTCGGGGGGCCGAACCCGAACAGTAAGGTCGGGGTCACGCTTGAAACTGCAATTCGAGAAACCGCTCTTCAATACCCGGCACTGCCGCCGGCACTCCGACAGGAGTGTTCAGCTGCCGGTCCCGAGTGCCAGCGGCAGTGCCGGGTATTGAGGTGCGAGTTTCTCGCATTGCGGTTGCAAGTGTGACCACGGCCTAACACTGACTTCCTGGTGAAGTCTGTTCTAGGTCCGTGTCCGAACAGTAGGCGTTTGGTACAGACCCCAAACTTTACTGTTTAGGTTCGCCCATCTCTATTCCTAATAATTGAATTCAGGCTTTCCATTCAGTCCCATTACCCCCGTATCTGGCCCGTCATCATGCCGTCTGCTTTTACTAACATTTGTGGGAAAAAATGGTTGATGCTAGAGCTCGCTGATACCAGTGTGGTTCTGTAATCTTGGAGTCACCAGTGTAACAAGTCAATTCATGACTTTTCTTCCATCCTAAATATTCCCTCATCATCCGTGAGTAGTATTGTTGAAAAATGGAATCTTGGTAACTCGGACCTGAAGTGGAGATCACAAAGTTATGTAGTGAAGTCACCCAGTGCGGAGGAGAGGGCATGAACTTCTGCTAACCACTACAGAGCTCCAAATCTCCTCTGACATTAAAGTTAGCATAAAAACTGTCCTTCATCACATGGGTTCTTGTGGCCAAGCATCTGCATGCATGCTTTACATCACCCAGCACAATGCCAAGCGTCAGATGGAGCGGTTTAAAGCAAAACTCTACTGGAATGACATCATGCATCTTTATCTGCCTGACAGCATTCTGCCAACTATAACATTTGGAGCAGGAGGGATAATGCTATGGATTGTTTTTCTGGATTATCCTAGACCCCTTGAAGAGAATCTGTCATGAGGTTAATCTAAATGTTAATAGTGTTCTGAAGCTGCCCGGCGCCTGTACTGAGCGCTCCGCTGCTGGCAGTATATGAACTTTATTACTCCTGACATCCTGGGGCTTTCAGTTGGGTAGGCTAGCGCGGCTTCAGTTACCCCCTGCAGCGGAGCTCTCTATGCAGATGCCAGACAGCTTCAGAATGCTATTAACCTGCATATTAACCCCCATTAATAGTGGGTTAATAGTGTTTTTTTAACCATGACCGGTTTCCTTTAAGGTTTCAGTGAAAGGAAATCTTCATGCTTCAGCATACCCAGTGTCATGGGTGTATCGCCACGAGGATCGTCGCGATTACACACTCTGACTTCTCACAGCTGAGTTGCTGTTTCTTTGTGTTTGGTAATGAGGGAGTTAATTTTACCTAGCTCTTTGCTAAGACTAGGTCCAGCCTCGCCCGGCTGCTTTTGATTATGTTCTAATTAGATTCCTTCATATACCTGCCAGTCTGCTTGTTAGATGCCGGTGAAAGCATTCATGTAGTCTAGCAGACTGGATCGGTTCTGAGAATATTTAAGCTAAGAGCTCCTTAGTTATTTTTACTCTTACAGCTTATAGTTTATCTCTGAGACCTTAGGTGTTCCTACTGTGTGTGAGTGTTGTATGTAAGACTTTATTTACTTTATTTCTTGTCTTTTTTGTATGTCTTTCTGTTCATTAACCGTTACCTGTTCATTCCCTTTGGTGGTAATCAGGGTCCTTCTTAGGACTAGATTACAGTTGGCAGGGATTGATAGGAGACAGGGTTTACGCTGGTGGCCTGGACCTCTGTACCTTTAACAGTACCTCCAGGTAGAGGGATTAGTTAGGACCCCAGTTTAGGGTCAGCATAGACCCCGGTCACCCTCTAGCCGGAGACAGCGTATAACGGATTCCGTATTGACCCACTGGACATTCTGTCAGGTAATTCTATGTTATCATATATCTATGCGCATGTTATATAGTATGTTGCCCTTTTGATATAGATTACTGACATCACATATATATATATCTGTTATACAGCATGACACCCAGGCAGTTTAGGTAATTGTATGCTTCCAGCTATAGGAGAACAGTTTGGGGAAGATTTTTTTTTTTTTCTGTATCAGCATGACTTTGCTCCCGTGCACAAAGTAAGGTCCATAAAGACATGGTTGGGTGAGTTTCTTGAGCAAGAACTTGACAGGCCATGCAGAGCCCTGATCTCATCCTCATCCAACACCATTGGTGTGAGCTTGAATGGACATTACTATCCAGGCCCTCTCGTCCAACGTAAGTAACTAACCTCACAAATGCTCCTATGGATGAATGGTTCAAATTTCCACACACTCCCAAAATTGCCTGTCCCTGACCGTACACGCATAGTGACCGGGTGCGGTCTCCTCCCAGTCTTCTCTCTGCCTATGCCACTCGCAATACTAATACCACCTGAAGTGTAGCAAGTGGTGTCAGAGAGGGTTTTTTTTAACAACTTCAAACAGATTTTGAGTGCTTATAGCATAATAAATCTTCCTCAAAGTTTTAGTACTTGGCAATTTTTTTTAGTGTGTGAGCAAAAGTATTATATTTAGAAAAATATATGTACAAATGTATTACATTAATAATAACAACATAAGGTGATTGTTGGCAAAAAAACCCACCCTTAAATACTAATTTCTTAAGACGCTCGGCTGCTTACCATCTGACCCTCTTCTTTTCGTACACGCGTGCCACATCTCCAAAACTTCCAGCAGCGTCCAAGCCTTGAAAGTCACTGCACATCAGAAATTAGCATTGTGACCTTACGAAGACCAGTAAGCTCTGGCGTGGATTCTGTCATAAGTCCTGGCCTACAGTGAACAGGCCGGAAATGTGATATGTCCCATAATAGAAGAAGAGAACTGGACAGAGAGCAGCAGGGTGTCTGTAGAGATTAGTATTGGTTAAAAAAAAACCTCTCTAGCACCTCGACCCTCTCCATACAGTCCTTTTCTTTCCGCCATTGCATGTCACATCTCCAAGACTTCTAGCTGTGTCCAGGACCCTGAGGTCTCTGTGTATCATAAGGTTGTGACCCCCTGACGCATGGTAACCTATGCCTGGACGTGGCCCAAGTTGATCGCCAGAGCAGTAGGTGGTGAGGTATTAGGTTTTTTTTTCCTGGCCTTTTTCTAACTTGCATACATATCCGGGTTACAAACAAACCTACAGAACGTATCTATTATCCTGGGGACTGCCCCTATTGCATTTAATTTAGCAGCCTAAGAGCAAATTCCAATTTTGTCATTTTACATGTAATTTACACCCATCTTTCATGTGGATATATTGTCTTACTATAAGCTGTAGCTTCATCCAAATACTTCTGCTAAAAGACAAGCAGTTACCCTACATTGTGTCTTCCTAGCAAACAGTTTAACCCCTTCTCTACATTTAGTTTTTTCTTCCAAAGACCATAACTTTTTTAACTTTCTGTCCACATAGCCATATGAGAGCTGATTTTTTGCATGACAAGTTTTACTTTTGAATGACAGCATTCATTTTGCCACATAGTCTACTGAAATACAAGGAAAAAAAATTCTAAGTTAGGTAAAATTTATTGCAATTCTGACACTTGTCTTTTGAGGAATTGTTTTTTTCTGTGTGCATCCGGTGGTAAAAATGACCCGGAGTTGTGATAGTGAAGGTCAGTATGATTACGGCGATACCAAACTTGTCCATTTTTTAAATTATTTTAGTGGAAAATTGGAGATTTATAAGAAATAAAAATTAGGGGGAGTCATTCAATTTTTTTTTGTCAA
This sequence comes from Oophaga sylvatica, assembly GCA_033576555.1. Taxonomy (NCBI): domain Eukaryota; kingdom Metazoa; phylum Chordata; class Amphibia; order Anura; family Dendrobatidae; genus Oophaga; species Oophaga sylvatica. The sequence continues at coordinate 120,435,612 of JARQOD010000009.1, read as the reverse complement.
TAGAGCTGTGTGAAGACTTATTTTTTGCGGAGTGAACCATCATTTTTATTGATGCCATTTTGGGACAGATAGTAACAGTATTTAACCCCTTCACCCCCAAGGGTGGTTTGCACGTTAATGACCGGGCCAATTTTTACAATTCTGACCACTGTCTCTTTATGAGGTTATAACTCTGGAACGCTTCAACGGATATTCGCGATTCTGAGATTTTCTCGTGACATATTGTACTTCACGTTAGAAGTAAAATTTCTTCGATATAACTTGCGTTTATTTTTTAAAAAAAAAAAAGCAAATATGGCGAAAATTTTTAAAATTTTGCAATTTTCAAAGTTTGAATTTTTATTCCCTTAAAACAGAGAAATATGTCACACAAAATAGTTAAGAAATAACATTTCCCACATGTCTACTTTACATCAGCACAATTTTGGAACCAAAATTTTTTTTTGTTAGGAAGTTATAAGGGTTAAAAGTTGACCAGCGATTTCTCATTTTTACAACAAAATTTACAAAGCCATTTTTTTTAGGGACCACCTCACATTTGAAGTCACTTTGAGGGGTCTATATGGCAGAAAATACCCAAAAGTGACACCATTCTAAAAACTGCACCCCTCAAGGTACTAAAAACCACATTTAAGAAGTTTATTAACCCTTCAGGTGCTTCACAGGAACTAAAGCAACGTGGAAGGAAAAAATGAATATTTAACTTTTTAGCCACAAAAATGATCTTTTACAAACTTTTTTTTTATTTTCACAAGGGTAAAAGGAGAAAATGGACAGATAAAGTTGTTATGCAATTTCTCCTGAGTACGCCAATACCCAATATGTGGAGGAAAACCACTGTTTGGGCACACGGCAGAGCTCGTAAGGGAAGGAGCGCCGTTTGACTTTTTCAAACTAAAATTGGCTGGAATTGAGATTGGACGCCATGTGGCGCTTGGAGAACCTCTGATGCGCCTAAACAGTGGAAACCCCCACGAGTGACACCATTTTGGAAACTAGACTCCCTAAGGTACTTATCTAGATCTGTTGTGAGCACTTTGAACCCTCAAGTGTTTCGCAAAAGTTTATAATGCCTAGGTGTGAAAAAAACAAAAACAATTTTCCACAAAAATGATTTTTTAGTCACAAATTTTTGAATTTTTCCAAGTAAATTGGACCCCAAAAGTTGTTGTCCAATTTGTCCTGAGTACGCTGATACCCCATATGTGGGGGGGGGGGAAACTGTTTGGGCGCACAGCAGGGCTTGGAAAGGAAGTAGTAACGTTTTGGAATGCAGATGTTGATGGGGGTCATGTTCCGTTTGCAGTGCCTCAGATGAGCCTAAACAGTGGAAATCCCCCACAAGTGACCCCATTTTGGAAACTAGACCCCCTAAGGAACTTATCTAGATCTTTGGTGAGCACTTTGACCCCCCAATGCTTTACACAAGTTTATAATGCCCGGGCATGAAAATAAAAAATCCTATTTTTTTCCCACAAAAATTATCTTTTAGTCACTAATTTTTTATTTTACCAAGGGTAACAGGAGAAATTGGACCACATAAGTTGTTGTCCAATTTGTCCTGAGTACGCTGATATCCCATATGTGGGGGGGAACCACTGTTTGGGCGCACGGCAGAGCTCGGAATGGAAGGAGCACCATTTGACTTTTTCCAACCAAAATTGGCTGGAATTGAGATTGGATGCCATGTTGCATTTGGAGAGCCCCTGATGTGCCTAAACAGTGGAAACCCCCCACAAATGACCCCATTTGGGAAACTAGACCCCCTAAGGAACTTATCTAGATCTTTGGTGAGCAATTTAAACCCTCAAGTGCTTCACACAAGTTTATAACGTAGAGCCGTAAAATTTAAAAATCATATTTTTTCCACAAAAATGATCTTTTCACCCCAATTTTTATTTTTCCAAGGGTAACAAGACTACAAAAGTTATTGTGCAATTTGTCCTGAGTGCGCTGATACCCCATATGTGGGAGTAAACCACTGTTTGGGTGCATTGCAGAGCTTGGAAGGGAAGGAGCGCCGTCTGACTTTTTCAACGCAGAATTGGCTGGACGCCATGTCGTGTTTGGAGAGCTCCTGATCTGCCTAAACAGTGGAAACCCCCATAAATGACACCATTTTGGAAACTAGACCCCTCAAGGAACTTATCTAGATGTGTGGTGAGAACTTTGAACCCCCAGGTGTTTCACTAAAGTTTATAACGTACAGCCGTAAAATAAAAAATCTTTTTTTTTTTTTACAAAAATGATTTTTTCGCCCCCAATATTTTATTTTCACAAGGGTAACAGAAGAAATTGGAACCCAAAAGTTGTTGTCCAATTTGTCCTGAGTACGCTGATACCCAATATGTGGGCGAAAACTACTGTATGGGCACACGTCGGGGCTCGGAAGGGAAGTAGTGACGTTTTGGATTGCAGACTTTGATGGAATGGTCTGGGGGCGTCATGTCGCATTTGGAGAGCCCCTGATGCGCCTAAACAGTGGAAACCCCCCACAAGTGACCCCATTTTGGAAAATAGACCCCACAGGGAACTAATCTAGATGTGTGGTGAGCGCTATGAAGCCCCAAGTGCTTCACAGAAGTTTATAATGTACAGCCGTAAAAACAAAAAATTCATTTTTTTTTTTACAAAAATGATATTTTCGCCCCCAGTTTTTTATTTTCCCAAGGGTAACAGAAGAAATAGGACAAATTGCACAATAACTCTTGGGGTCCAGAGTACGCTGATACCCCATATGTGGGGATAAACTACTGTTTGGACGCATGGCAGAGCTCAGAAGTGAAGGAGCACCGTTTGACTTTTTCAACGCAGAATTGGCTGGAATTGAGATCAGACGCCATGTCACATTTGGAGAGCCCTGATGTGCCTAAACAGCGGAAACCCCCCAATTCTAACTCCAACCCTAACCCCAACACACCCCTAACCCTAGTCCCAACCCTAACCACAAACCTAACCCTAACACACCCCTAATCCCAACCCTAACCCTAATCCTAACTTTAGTGCCAACCCTAACCCTAACTTTAGCCGAAACCCTAACCCTAATGGGAAAATGGAAATAAATACATTTTATTTATTTTATTATTTTTCCCTAACTAAGGGGGTGATAAAGGGGGGTCTGATTTACAATTTATAGCGGGTTTTTATGATTGGCAGCTGTCACAATAAAAGACGCTTTTTATTGCAAAAAATAGTTTTCAGCTGCAGATGAAGGAAGGGAGACACAGTCATTACTAGTGGGTAGGCGGAGCCCACATAGGATAAACACACCTCAGATTAAAAAAGTGTTGTCCGGCCCCTCCAGCTATATAGGGCTCCTCCTACTCCAGCTCTCCAGTCTAAAATTTGAGGTTCACAGACGATAGTCGCTGCTGGAAGCAGCTCCTCAGAAGATTTTTTTTTATTTTAAGTCGGACAGAGACTTGGATCACCAGAAGTGGTCTAGAGGTCTCAGGGGTCTCAGCGCTGCTGGACCCCCACCTCTCCCTTGGCGGATCTGTATTACCCTATAAGGTGGTCCCTGCAGAACCCTGCCGGCCCTGGGGGATGAGGATTGCTTCCCTGGCAGGGACGCAAACCGCGCTTCTGGGGTCACTGCGTTCCCCGCCCTGGGGGGAAGCTACGGGCAGCGCCACAAATCTGTGAGGGGTCCCTGTGGCGCTCAGCTGGGTGAGTACTCCACATTTTAATGTGTTTGAGTGCTTCAGCGGCCGCTGCGGCAGCCGCTGCTACATGTATTCATGTGTGGTGATTGTGTACTTTTGTCCGCAGGTGGATTGCCTGCAGGACATGGGAACGGAGAGTGGAGTGAGTCGCACGCTTTTTTTTGAAACCGGCGGGGGGCGTGGCTTCGCGCTCTCCCATTTTTTCACGGGCAGGAAGCGCTCTGAGCGCACGCCTTGTCCTGCCTTTTTTCTTCCGGTTTAGATCTCTCTAGCGCGGCGGCCATTACTGACGGCCTCCTCGGGCTCCTCACTCTCCGCTCTCCCCTACCAACCGAAAGGAGACACTACACCACGGCCAGCTGGGTGAGTCGCCTCTACCTGTCAGGGCAGAAGCTTGACCCCCTCAGCGCAGGACAAGGTATTGTCACACAGAACGCTCCCGCTGCGATCACAATAGCGACGCATAGTTTTGCGATCGTTTTTTCTTTTGTGATCGTTTTTTATGTCGCTAGTAGCTTCCACGGTGGGCGATCTCATTGACGATGCATAAGTGGTTAGCGATCTCTTTAGCGACTTTGGTATTGCGATATACAATTCAGCGCAATATGTTAGCGATCTCGTTGGCGTTCTTGTTTAATGTGGCATACTTTTGAACACTGTCCTTTCTTGTTGTTACCTCATAAGAGGCACCTGCGGCTCGCACACCCTTTTTATTAAATAAGGGTTGTGGAGAGTCTGCAACATTAACCCATTCTTTGGTGGTTAACCCTTTATTGGGAGACAAAAGCTGGGGTAGCTCTCTATTTAAGAAGCTTAACCCTTCAGCGTTCATTTTGCCTTTGAAATCCACACTGTTCTGGTGCTGACAGGTTTTTACCTGCCATATACTGTGTGAGGGCATGTCGGATCAGGGTCCAGGAGCGGACCGTCTCCCAGATCTGCTACAGGATCAGCCTCGTGTATCTGACACGCAGACCTCGACGGCGTCAAGCGCAGCGGTCGGAGGTTACAGTGACGCCAAAATGGATGCCCTCGCTCGTTCTATTGATGGCCTGTCTGACCTTCTAGGTTATTGGGTGTCAGCTAGATCCTCTCATGGCAGGAAGCGACACAGGCCGGTGCCATCTTTTTCGCGTAGCGACTCAGAGATTTCTGATATGGAGGGTTCCCCTCCAAGCTCGGATGGTGAGATATCCGATTCGGATAAAGAGGAGGATCGGCAGGGACAATCTGCCTCTCTTTTGAGCCGTACAGAGGCTTTTATTGGAGCCATGAGGGAGGCGTTACAGTTACCGGAGGAGGTAACTAGACGTCCTGGTAAGTCGTCCCGGATGTTTCAGGAGCCGCATAGGTCGCGATCAGCCTTACCATCTCTGGATGAGCTTAATGAGGCAGTGGAGAAGGAACGCCTGTGTCCAGATAAACGTTTTCAGGGGACACGTTTTTTTTTAGACGCTGTATCCGTGTACTACGGAGTTGATTGCTAATTGGATTCCTTCTCCTGAAGTGGATGTCCCTTTATCCCAGCTTAGCAAATCCTCATTACTTCCTGTTAAAGGGAAGGCGAGTCTGCAGGATCCGCTGGACAGAAAAACGGAGATGGCGGCGAAATCCATCTACGAGGCCGCGGGTCATGGATTCAGAGCTGTGCTAGGATCCATGTGTGCTTGTAAAGCCTCCTTGAGCTGGTTAGACCGTCTACGGACGGCGTGGCAAGATGGATCCCCACTATCCGAGGTAGAGGGGCTTTTCAAGTCATTGGAGGATGCAGCTCGATATGACAGTGATGCAGGTTTGGATACTGCCTCCATGCTGTCCAGGGCACAATCCTCAGCGATCACAGTCAGGAGAGCTCTGTGGCTTAGACAGTGGACCGGAGACGCGGTTTCCAAGCAAGGTTTGCTTTCTTTAGCTTACAAAGGTGGTCAGCTATTTGGATCTGGCCTCACGGAGCTGATTGCCAAAGCAAAGGCAAAAGAAACGGCTTTACCGCAACGAAGAGCTGTGGCTTCTGCGTCTGGCAGGCCTAGTGCCGGTGGTAGTCAGCGGTCCTTTCGGTCCAGGGGACGGTTTGGTCAGCCCTCTTGGGGATCGGGTCGTCCCTCTTTTTCGGGAAAAAAGAGCGCTCAGAAATTTAGCACTCCCTGGAAACAGAGCTTCCGCCAAGACAAGCGGGAAGCTGACAAAAAACCCGCTAAAGCGGACTGATGCCAGGGTCTCACTCGAGGGCTCTCGAGTGGAGATCGCCTGCTCCAATTCAAGCCGACTTGGGCTTCCCGCGTGTCGGACACCTGGGTGACGCGGGTCGTGTCGGCAGGCTACTTCATAGAGTTTCTTTCTCGACCCCCAGACAGTTTTTGTCTATCCCGCATTCCGTCAGAGCCCGGGCTGATTGCCGCTCTACTACGGGAGGTCGATTCCCTTCTACAGAAGGGTGTGGTGGTACCAGTTCCACCGGAGGACCAAGGAAGAGGTTTTTATTCCAACCTCTTTGTAGTCCCCAAAAAGGAGGACAAATTTCGTCCCATTCTGGATCTCAAAAGATTAAATCGGCATGTCCGCACCCAAAAATTCCGCATGGAATCACTTCGCTCCGTTGTGGCGGCCTTGTCACAGAACTATTTTTTGGTGTCAATCGACATTCGCGACGCTTATTTGCATGTCCCCATCGGAAGGGCCCACCAACGCTTCCTGCGTTTCGCCATAGGTCAGGACCATTACCAGTTTGTGGCCCTGCCATTCGGTCTGGCCTCAGCACCCAGAGTTTTTACAAAAATTCTGGCTCCTCTCATGGCGATTCTGCGAAGACAGGGGATTACGATTCTTCCCTATCTGGACGACCTTTTGATTGTGGCGTCCTCAAAGGAGGAGGCGGTGACGGCTCGCGATTTATCCCTTCAGCTCCTGGAGGACTTCGGGTGGCTGATAAATTGGGAGAAGTCATCCCTGGAACCGTCGCAGTCAATCCTGTTTTTGGGAATGCAGTTCGACACGGTACGAGCAGTGGTGTCTCTGCCCTCAGACAAGCAAGCGAGTCTTCTTCACCATGTGCAGGGTATGAAGTCTGCGACAGCAATGTCCCTTCGAAGGTGTATGCGCCTTCTGGGTTTGATGGTGGCGTCAATGGAAGCAATTCCGTTTGCCCAATTTCATTCCAGGGCTCTCCAAATGCTCATCTTGAACCGTTGGGATCGATCACGGTTTTCACTGGATTGCAGTGTCATCATCTCCCACAGGGTGAGAGAGTCGCTAGAATGGTGGTTACGTCCGGAAGCGTTATCCCTGGGGAAGTCCTTCCTTCCTCCAAGGTGGTCGATCATAACCACCGATGCCAGCCTGACGGGCTGGGGGGGGCGTCTGGAACGGTCTTTGGATTCAGGGGGTATGGTCATTGGAAGAGTCTGTCCTGCCGATCAACATCCTGGAATTGAGGGCAATTTTCCTTTGCCTCCAACACTGGACGGTCCCTTTAAGCGGTCTACCGGTCCGAGTGCAGACAGACAACGCGACGGCGGTCGCGTATATCAACCATCAAGGTGGAACGAGGAGCTTCAGGCTCATGATGGAAGTGTCTCGAATCCTGGTATGGGCCGAGGCCAGGGTGCCAGCCATCTCTGCGATTCACATTCCAGGAGTTCAGAATATCACAGCGGACTTCCTGAGTCTCAAAAAGATGGATCCCGGAGAATGGAGTCTTCATCCGGAAATTTGTGCGCTGCTGTGCTCCCGTTGGGGAACTCCACAAGTGGATGTGATGGCATCCAGGCTCAATGCCAAATTACCGACATTCATGTCCAGGTACAAGGACTCGAAGGCTGTGGCGGTGGATGCTCTGGTGGCTCCTTGGGACCATTTCGAGCTAATTTATGTGTTCCCGCCGATATCCATACTTCCTCTGGTTTTGCGTCGGATCAGACTGGAGAGAGTCCCGGCTATATTGATAGCCCCAGATTGGCCAAGGAGGACGTGGTTCTCGACGCTGGTGTCACTTCTGGCAGCGCCTCCTCTTCCGCTCCCTCTTCGCCCGGACCTGTTAACCCAAGGGCCCGTTCATCACCCGGACCTGAAGTCTCTGCGTTTGACGGCGTGGCTCTTGAGACCGAAATCTTGACCCGTCAAGGTTTTTCAGCCGAAGTCATTGCCACTCTGCGAGCTGCCAGAGGTCCGGCTACCACTAGAATTTATCATAAGACTTGGGAAGCCTTCTTTTCGTGGTGTTCGGGTTCTTCTAGGAACCGGAGGAGTTTTTCCATTCCCAATTTGTTGGCCTTTTTGCAGTACGGGCTGGACAGGGGTTTGGCAGTTAGCACTTTGAAGGGGCAAGTTTATGCTCTGTCCTTGCTATTTCGGAAGGCTATCGCTTTGCATAGGGACGTACGTTCCTTTTTTCGCGGAGTAACCCGTCAGTTTCCGCCGCGGAAGGCGCCTGTGTCTCCCTGGCGGCTCAATCTTGTCTTGGAGGCTCTTCAACATGGGCCTTTTGAGCCTATGGACTCTGTTAGCCTTTCTTTGCTTTCTTGGAAGGTTGCCTTCTTAGTGGCGGTCACTTCTTTGAGAAGGGTTTCTGAGTTGGCGGCTCTCTCTTGCTCGCCTCCTTTTCTGGAGTTTCTCCCAGATCGCGTAGTGCTTCGCACACGCGGCGACTTTCTACCTAAAGTAGTATCACAGTTTCATGTTAACCAGGATATTGTGTTGCCCTCGCTCTGTCCGGAGCCAAGGAATGCGAAAGAACGAGCCTTGCACACATTGGATTTGGTGCGGGCTTTAAAGTTCTATTTGTCCATTACTCAAAACTTTCGGAAGTCGGATTATCTGTTTGTGATTCCAGCAGGTCGTCGACGTGGGCAACGAGCTTCCAAGGATTCTATAGCTCGTTGGATTCGGTCGGCCATTTTAGAGGCTTACCGACTTAAGGGCGAACCTTGCCCGATTAAGATTCGAGCTCACTCCACAAGGGCTGTGGGTTCATCGTGGGCTTTTCATCAAGGAGCCTCGGCAGCTCAGCTCTGCCGGGCGGCGACCTGGCGTTCCGTCCACACATTTACGAAATTGTATAAGGTGGACGTTAGTGCTTCCGCTGATGCGGCCTTAGGACGTAGGGTCCTGCAGGCGGCTGTAGTTTAAAAGTTCTTGTGAACTTATAGTTAGCACTATTTGCGCATTTATCTAGGTTGTTGGGTATCTGCCTCTTTTGGTTTTTTGCCCACCCTTATTTTTGGACTGCTTTGGGACGTCCCACTAGTAATGACTGTGTCTCCCTTCCTTCATCTGCAGCTGAAACACGGATTTTGGTAAGAACTTACCTGTAAAATCCTTTTCAGCGAAGAAGGAAGGGAGACACAGCTCCCTCCCATGGCAGAAGTGTGTTGTTGTGTTTTCAGATGCGGCGTGACCCTTCTCTGATAGCGATTATCTGGGCTGAGGTCGGCGCGCTAAGGCTCTGTTCCAGCATTGCCAGCTCATCGCAGTGGTCAGGTTCAGTGAGTAGTACCTGGACTGTGTGGTTGTTTCGGCTATATGCATAACCTGTCTTCTTGTTTTTTCTCTGAAGTCCTTCAGAAGGGGTTATGTTGCTACGCTGGTGATATTTGCTCTTCCTTAAACTTGGGTACGACTGGAGAGCTGGAGTAGGAGGAGCCCTATATAGCTGGAGGGGCCGGACAACACTTTTTTTTAATCTGAGGTGTGTTTATCCTATGTGGGCTCCGCCTACCCACTAGTAATGACTGTGTCTCCCTTCCTTCTTCGCTGAAAAGGATTTTACAGGTAAGTTCTTACCAAAATCCGTGTTTTTGCATCGCCACATTTTGAGAGCTATAATTTTTCCATATTTTGGCCCACAGAGTCATGTGAGGTCTTATTTTTTGCGGTACGAGTTGACGTTTTTATTGGTACCATTTTTGAGCACGTGACATTTTTTAATCGCTTTTTATTTTGATTTTTGGGAGGTTAGAATGAACAAAAATCAGCAATTCATGAATTTCTTTCGGGGGAGGCGTTTTTATCGTTCCGCGTGTGGTAAAATTGATAAAGCAGTTTTATTCTTCGGGTTAGTACGATTACGGCGATACCTCATTTATATCATTTTTTTATGTTTTGGCGCTTTTATAGAATAAAAACAATTTTATATGAAAAATAATTATTTTTGCATCGCTTTATTCTGCGAGCTATAACTTTTTTATTTTTTCGCTGATGATGCTGTATGGTGGCTCGTTTTTTGCGGGACAAGATGACGTTTTCAGCGGTACCATGTTTATTTATATCCGTCTTTTTGATCGCATGTTATTTCACTTTTTGTTCGGCGGCATGATGATAAAGCATTGATTTTTTGCTTTGTTTTTTTTTTTTTTTTTTTTTAAGGGGTTCACTAAAGGGGTTAACTAGTGGGACAGTTTTATAGGGGGGGTCGTTACGGACGTGGCGATACCAAATATGTGTACTTTTATTGTTTTGTTTTTTTTATTTACAGGAAGAAATGAATTTATTGGGGAATATATATATTTTTTTTATTTATTTTGGATTTTTTTTTAAAACATGTTTATTTTTATTTTTTTTACTTTTTTACTTTGTCCCAGGGTGGGACATCACAGTATTTTATCAGATCGCTGGTGTGACAGTGTGCACAGCACTCTGTCACACCAGCGATCGCACAGGCATAGATGCAGGCTTCTCAGTGCCTGCTCTCAGCAGGCACTGAGGAAGCCGCCTCCCTCCAGGACCCCGGCGCCATCTTGGATCCGGGTCCTGGGAGGGAGGAAGCCCTCAGAACAGCGCGATCACATCGCGCTGCTCTGAGGGTCTCAGGGGGGCGTGCAGGGAGCCCCCACCCTGCGCGATCCTCCCCTGTGCCCCCAGTACACCGCGATCATGTTTGAGGGGGTTAATGTGCCAGTCACGGGTGTCAGCTAATCGCCTATGACGTACTATCCCGTCCATGGTCAGATTGGCACGGGTTTCATGGACGGGATAGTACGTCTGATGTCAGAGAGGGGTTAAGGTTGAAGGAAGACTTTAAGTCCATCTAGTTCAACCCATAGCCTAACATGTTCATCCAGAGGAAGGCAAAAAATACCCATGCGGCAAACACTAAGCTCCATATTGTGGAAAAAAATTCCTTCCCAACTCCACATACGGCAATCAGATTAGTTCCCTGGATCAACGCCCTATAGAGGAATCTAGTATATATACCCTGTAATATTATACTTTTCAAGAAAGGCATCCAGTCCCTTTTTAAATTTTAGTAGGGAATCACTCATTACAACATTAGATGGCAGAGAGTTCCATAGTCTCACTGCTCTTACAGTAAAGAATCTGCATCTGTGATTATGGCTAAACCTTCTTTCCTCCAGACGTAGAGGATGCCCCTTCTTCCCCGTCACAGGTCTAAGAGTAAAAAGATCATTAGAAAGGTCTTTGTACTGTCCCCTCATATATTTGTACATTGTAATAAGATCACTCCTAAGCCTTCGTTTTTCCAAACTAAATAACCCCAAGTGTAATAACCTGTCTTGGTATTGCAGACCCCCCAGTTCTCTAATAACCTTGGTCGCTCTTCTCTGCACATGCTCCAGTTCAGCTATGTCTTTCTTATACACCGGAGACCAGAACTGCACACAGTATTCTAAGTGTGGTCGCACCAGTGACTTGTATAGAGGTAAAATTATGTTCTACTCATGAGCATCTATGCCTCTTTTAATGCATCCCATTATTTTATTTGCCTTGGCAGCAGCTGCCTGACATTGGCCACTAAATGTGAGTTTGTCGTCCACCCATACACCCAGGTCTTTTTCAGTGACAGTTTTGCCCAGTGTTTTACAATTAAGCACATAATTGTACATCTTGTTTGTTCTACCCAAGTGCATGACCTTACATTTATCCCCATTAAAGCTCATTTGCCATTTATCAGCCCAAGCTTCTAGTTTACATAAATCTTCCTGTAATATTAAATTGTCCTCCTCTGTATTTATTACCCTGCAGAGTTTAGTGTCATCTGCAAATATTGAAATACTACTCTGTATGCCCCCTACGAGGTCATTAATAAATATGTTAAAGAGAAGCGGCCCCAATACTGACCCCTGTGGTACCCCACTGCTAACCGTGACCCAGTCTGAGTGTGATCCATTAATAACCACCCTTTGTTTTCTATCCATGAGCCAGCTCTTAACCCACTTACACATATTTTCCCCTATCCCCATTGTTCTCATTTTATGTATCAACCTTTTGTGTGGCACCATATCAAAAGCTTTTGAGAAGTCCATGTACACCACGTCCACTGCGTTTCCTTGGTCCAGTCCGGAACTTACCTCTTCATAAAAGCTTATCAGATTAGTCTGACAGGAATATCACATTTTAAACAATTCTTACTGCATTTTTTTTTTTTGCAGCGAGCAAAAAACCCTGCAATATTCTGGTTTTTTTTTTGTTTACGATGTTTCCTGATTGGATTAATTAATTTTTAATTTTAATCAAACTTTTATGGATGCGATGATGCCTCATATTTATATTAAAAAAAAAAGTATATATCTTTATTTTTAGTGGGGGTGGAAAGGAGGTGATATGAAGTTTTTAGTTTTTTTTGGGGGGGGAGGGGTGGTTCAGATTTTTTTTTAAACAATTTAGTAAGATTCTTGTGTCCTAGAGTCCCAGCCTTGATCCGATGTAGACTTATATTGTAAAAGCCACTTTGGGGTCATTCTGAGTGCGGTGTGATCCGGAGGAGTCTGATTCGTCGTCACAAAACTCAGAAGAGATGCGGAACAGTGCTGGATACCAGGGAAGATGGTGATCATTGAGTATATTAGCACACTGACAGTACACTACACTAAGATTTACACAAGTTTAGGGAAAGAAAAAGTTAATGGGGGGCTTCTTTAAGTATTGCATTATGCTCCTTGTTTCAGTAGAGCAGACCTGTAACATGGCATCGGACACTCAATAGTTTTCTTTACGCAAGTGTTAACCTGCATTTACACTGTCACCTTATGATAAGATTATTTATCATAACTACAAGATTATTATTTTGTTTTTCCCACTGAGAGCAATCTTTTTTTCAACTGTCTAACACAGTCCAAACCTTTTTTCTTTCAACATAATCTTCTTAAAAACACTCATTTCACAATAACCTTACAGTGTAAACAGGTTGCCAATCACCTAATGCTTGTTCATCTGGAAAAATTATATTTTGCGCAGGGCAAAAGATCATTGTACTCGGGGCAACAGTGCCCGTGTAAACAGGTCTCACACTGTCAAGATCCTTGTGTACTGAGCGATCTATTACAGATTGTTCAGTGTGCATCGTTTTCTTTGGTTTGCTTGTGTAAACAGGTTATTAAATAACCTCCGATCAGTAAAGGTTTACCGACCGGTGGTCGTATTGTGCCACCAGTCCGTCCATATAAACGGACCCTGAGCCTGTGTAAAGATCTACAGAAAAGATCACCTTTGGCAGTAAATTTTGAGATCTTTGCAATTGGTCCCTCCCTAGGGATTTACTTGCTTCATCCACATTTGTTGTGTTGCTTATAAGGAGAGTGATGGTTTAGAATATAAATAGGTTTTCCCGTACTCCCGTCAGCAGCAGAAGGATCTTTATTCTATTCCCAGTTTGCTAAGAAAGAAAATAAGACATGAAGTAGGTGAATACAGGGCCCCTTATGTAGTGTCCAGGTGAGAAGTACAATTTCTACCTGTACTATCAATTTGCAGGGAAGAAACATTCCTCCATGTGTTGTGCTGCTCACAGGACTAAGGGGAAACAGATTTACATTCTACATTATCACTTTTTCCAACAAAGAAGTATTAAAGTTCAGGTTTATGATACATTATATGTAGTGTAAAATTTAGCTATTAAATTATAACATTTTTCCCCAAAAAAGCCCTCTAGAATTGGGGAATTTTTATTTTTGCCTTATGAAATGGAGAGATGTAAAAACATAAAGAAAGGGTTAAATGCTGATGCCTTCTGAATGTCTATGAATCAAATACAACATCATATGTCAAATAAACTATTTGGTATTGCTTTATTTAAAAGAGACACAATATATATTATATACCTGGGTTGTCCATAGAGTAACATATGGCTGAGGAGTAAGTTTAAAAAGAAAAAAAAAATTATCTTAATAATAAAGTGACTGGGGATATACAAGTTAAAAAGAAGAGAGGCACTTGTATAATAACTGAATGACCGCCATCAGCCAAGTATATGTCCATGTGTACTTGCTGTGGATCTGCTAAAGGTGATAGAAGCCAGACTTTGAACTTTAATGAACCCAATTTTCCAGGCTTATTTTCGAGCCACTCAAATTTATAGTAGAAGATGCTTCTTTAAGAAAAAGGGACTGGAAAGGAATTTTTAGAACAATATGTACAGAGACAATGGCTTCTACAGCAGGATGGTAGGCATCATGGATGGAAGATACAGTGGGTGAAATATGTATTGACAAGTGATGGGCAAGCACTAAAATGCTTGGGTGTTCGTTACCCAAATCAAGCAAATCGTAATGCTTGGGTGATCGTTTCAAGTAACAAGCATAATGGAATTCCATGAGAAACTCAAGCATTTTTACGGCACACTCTACCAGGAGGTCTGGGTGGCCGGAAAAACGTTCAAATGGATGGAAACATTGAAATGGAATGGGAACAGCATGGGGTAGACACCTGGATGCATCTCTGACTCCCATGTTGCTGCTGGGAACAATGTTGTCAGAGCATTACGTCGATTTTACGGACTGATAATAAAACATACAAAACCGAAGATAAAATGGATTTTACAGGAAAAATGTTATGGAACATTCTTTCTTGTATAATGACTTGTATATAAGACAGAAGAAAAATAAAAATAAAATCTCTTACACCATATTTCCCTGTCATTTTTAGCAATAGATAAATAATTTTAAAAAATTTTATGTGTGATCCCCCCTATTTTTAATAACCAGATTAGGCAAAGCAGACAGCTGAGAGCTGAAATTATCAGGCTGGTAAGGTCCATAGTTATTGGCCCCTTCCTAGCCGAAAAATACCAGCCCAAAGCCGCTTCAGAACTGGCACATCACACTGCACTGCTTAAAAAAAAAAGGAAAAGAAAATCAGCGTGCGATCAACGCTAATCTTGCTAACCAGCGCAGATAAGACTGAGAGCTGCAGGCTACAGCACTCAGCTGTCGGCTTAATCTTGGCAAGTTATTAAAAGTAGAGGGATCCCCAAGCAGGTTTTTTAATTATTTAAATAACTCATATTAAAAAAAAAATGGCCTGAGGTGCACACAATCTTTGATAACCAGCCAAGCTAAAGCAGACTGCTCGGGGCTGATATTCTCAGACTGAGAAGAGACCATGGATATTGGCCATCACCAGCCTAAAAATAGCAGCCCGCAGCCACCCCAGAAAAGGCACATCCATTAGATGGGCTTTGCCCGTATCTTCCTTCTTGTCCTGGTGCAGTGGCAGGTGAGGTAATAGGTTTTGGTGTTGATGTCAGCTTTTCTATGGTCGCTGACATCATGTCCAGAGGTTAGTAATGGAGAGACATCTATAAGACGCCCCCATTACTAGTCCCGTAAGTTTCAGTAAAAAAGCGCACACAGAGCAAAGTCCTTTATTTGAAATAAACACTCCCCAACCCATTTACTCATCAAAAATAAAAAAGCAAATTTATACTCGCCTGTCCCACGATGAGGTCCAACCCTGCTACATCTGGATGCGTTGCTGAGCAGTGCCATGATGTAACCGCTCACCCCTGCATCTAGGACACACAGAGCGTAAAAATGCAACTTCGGTGACCAGCAATGATGTCACTGTTTGACAGCGTGGGAACCACAACACTGTGACCAGCGGTGAGAGACGCTGTTTCCCACACTGTCACACAGATGACAGCATGAGAAACAGCAGATGTTCCGGCTCCCCCTTCATTTGAAAAGGGTTCGGGAACCATTTTAATAGTGTCTGAACCCGAACATGAACCCGACGCGTTCAAAATGATGAGGTTTCAACTTCAGCCTTGATGTCATTGAAGTATAGTGTGTGAAGATAGTTGGTCTAATTTCTTTGTCAGATTCTGAATCTACCAGCTCATATGTGTTGCTGACGTAGTTATCGTAGGTATCCTAATATAATACTTGGAGTTGTCAGCCACATGTCGTGTCACCAAGCTTGGATGCAGCTGCAAGTCTCTTTCCTCGGTCAGCTGGTTTAGACCAGAGGGGATGTGATGCCACTGCTTAGGAATAGCAAAGCATCTGATACGGTCAACTCTATTACTCATATAGACGTAGAATTGTTTCGTTTGGTTATATATATATATATATATATATATATCTGAGTACCACTCTACTATCTGTGTAGAATGTAAAGGAATCGATTGCGATGTCCATTTCATCTCTCACAACTTCAGTGATTTCTACCGCCAATGCTGTGGCACAAAGTTCAAGCCTTGGTACTGAGTGTGCAGGTTTAGGGTTAGTTTGGCCTTACCCAGAATGAAACCACAGTGCACTTCATTGTGCGCTCCCAAGGTCTTCAGATAAGCTACTGCGGCTATGGCTTCTGTAGACGCGTTGGAGAAAATGTGAACTTTTCTTCAGGCAGCAACTGAAGGAGATTTTACAGAATAACAAAAGGGACTTGGAGATGTTCTAAGACCTTCAGTGATTTCTTCCAGGCCTCCCATCTTTGTTGTTTCTGGGACGGCAGCGGAGCATCCAAATCGGTATTTTCGGCAGTGAGCTGTCTTAGCAGTATCTTGCCTTCAATAGTGATGGGTGCGATGACCCAGAGAGGATTGTAGATACTGTTTATGACAGATAGGACTCCTCATTTGGTGAATGGTTTGTCGCAGGGTGAAACTTGAAAAGTGAATGTGTCCTGTTTAATATCCCATAGCAGACCGAGGCTGCGTTGCAAGAGAGGGTCGTCGGAACCTAAATCAAGGTCTCTTAAGCTCGTGGCATAGTCTTCAGATGGAAACGCTTCCATTACCTCTTGAATGTTGGAGGTAATCTTGTGGAGCCTGAGATTTGATGAAGAGAGCATTTCCTGAGTCCTGGAGAGCAGATCGATAGCCTTTTGACTCAATGATAAAGACTTGAGCCCGTCGTCCACATAGAAGTTCCTCTCTACAACCTGGCAAGCATCACATCCATATTCTCTCTCACCTTCCTAGGCTGCCCGTCTCAGTCCATAGATCGCTACAGCAGGTGAAGGGCTGTTGCCGAAGACGTGTACCTTCATCCGGTAGTCTACGACTTTATCGTGGATGTTGTTGCCCTTGTGCCATAGGAACCTGAGATAGTTTCTACTGTCGTCCTTCACAATGAAGCAATGAAACATCTGCTGGATGTCGGTCATTATCGCCACGGGTTCCTGCCTGAAGCGAATCAACACTTTTATGAGGCTGTTGTTCATGTTGGGTCAAGTAAGAAGCGAGTTGTTGAGGGAGACACCTTCGTGCTGAGCACTGGAGTCAAATTCAACCCTGATCTGGTTAGGTTTCCGAGGGTGGTAGACCCCGAAGGACGGACGATACCAGCAGTCTTCTCCTTTCTTCAGTGGTGGTGCGGGTTCTGCATGATCTCTGTCAAAGATGTTTTGCATGAAATCGATGAAATGTCTCTCCATCTGTGGCCTTCTTGTTAAAGTGCGCTTTAGAGAAGAGAACCTTGCTGTTGCTTGCTGCAGATTGTTTGGCAACCTTGGTCTTGGAGAACAAAGGAGTAACAGAGCCACCCAGCTGTTGGAGTCATCTTGAGCGAATTCTTTGTCCATAACCCTTATAAATTCTTTATCTTCTCTTGTGGGTGACAACTTCTCTTCACTTGTGGAATTGAACACTGTTGACCTGAGGTTGTCATCCCAGGGACGGTCCGTATTCATACTGTCAAGTGGTGGCCGGAGCCACTTGGTGTCACTCAGTTTCTCTTTTACCCAGTAATGATGTGGCATGGCTGGAAAAGAGTGTTGCGACCATTTGGCAAGATGTGCGTTTTGTTGGAGAAGATAGATGATCACCCAGCCTAGGTCGAAGCACTGAGCAAATGGTGCGTCATGAGGGCCGTTGATTTGCTGGCGTACCTTGTGTAAATGGAGGATGTCTCTCCCAAGTAAAATCAGGATTTCTGCGTTGTGATCGAGAGCTGGAATCTTGCTGGGTATAGTCTTCAGGTGATGGTGATGAAGAGCGGCTTCCGGCGTTGGGATCTCTTCCTAGTTGGACGGTATTCGATTGCACTCGACGAGTGTGGGTAGGGGTATTTGTACAATATTTTCAAGAAACGTTACCATGAGACCACTGGCCCTTCTTCCGAGGACTTCTGAGATGCCTAAGGTGTAGGGGTTGGCGCTTCCCTTTAAATCGAACAGAGTTCTGAACTTGCTAGTGATCGGTTGCTCAGATCATCCAGGATGCTATACACCTTCACAGCCTTCTCTGGGTGACCCTTGGGATATACCTTTACCCGGCAAATCTTTGCACAAGACTTGTCCCAAAGACCTTCTCCGCAGACTTCTGAGCATGAAGAAGATACTGCGAGATGACTTGCTGTTTGGCCTGTACTCTCCAAGCCATGGCTTGTGGTGGGAGAAGGCATAGGTGTAGGGTTAAGCTGGGATGGATGGAGCGCTTGTACGTGGTCCTCACTGTCACAATCCATACACTTGATTGTAACCTTACAGTCTTTAGCAAGGTGTTCGGTAGAAGCTCAACATCTGAAGCATACTCCAAACTTCTTTAGAAGCTCCTTGCATTCTTGGAGTGGTTTCTTTCTGAAGCCGATACATTTCTTCAGCGGATGTGGCTTCTTGTGGATGGGACACTGACAGTTTGAATTCTCGACTCTTTCACCCTTATCGTCCTCGTCAGGAATTGATGCTGGTGTGGGGAAGAATGTCAGTCTTTTTCACCGATACTGGGCCTCTAAATTTTCTGTCAATTTGACATATTTGGGAGCAGATGAAGCTGTGCCAGTGGGTTCTCCACAGGTGAAGCTTGGGTTGGCCTTACGCTCTGCAATGCCTTTGATGAACTTGCAGAAGTAGGAGAACAGAGAAAAAGACACCTGGTGTTCCTTTTTGTAACTTGTCCCTAGTGTAGTCCACCTTTCTTGCACGTTATATGGCAGCTTGGCGACTTTGGGTTTCACCTCACGTGCGGTGTCCAGGTAGCTGAGGCCAGGTAGATGTGTGTCTTTCTTGGCCAGCTGGAGTTCGAACAGCAGGTCGCTGAGTTCCTGGAATTTTGTAGAGTCCTTGCCGGAAATTTTAGGAAAATCCTGTAATTGTTTGAACAGCGCGTCTTCTATAGCTTCAGGACTGCCGAAACCTTTCTCTAGTCTGTCCCATGCGGTCATTAGACCAGCCGATGGATCGCTGATGTAAACGGATCTGAGTCTCTTGATTCACTCTGTGGATCGTGGTCCCAGCCACCTGATCATCAGGTCCAGCTCTTCAGCAGCAATAATGCCGAGGTCGCTAGTTGCTGTTTAAAAGGCACACTTCCACCCTCTGTAGTTTTCGGGTTGGTTGTCAAACCTTGTGAGACCGGTGTTCATGAGTTCTCGGTGAATCATGTACTTCGCAAAGTCGGACATGTCTGTTCTTTCTGACTTTGGGAGCACACTTGCTGACTGATTAGTGCTGTTCGCTTTGGTTGTACACTGTGTTCCAAATTATTATGCAAATAACATTTTCTCAGATTTTCCCAAATTACCTATATGAATTGCAGTCATTGTAATTTTCCAGTCAAATAACTATTAGAGTACAATTGAAAGGTTTTTGTACAAACTGCCTATGATAACAGTATATTTTTTAAAAAGTAAAACACTCAAACTGCACTCAAAATGCATGTTCCAAATTATTATGCACAGCAGAGTTTTCAACCTTTTCATTTTAATAAAGAACAAAAAAAATGGTCATTTTTGAAATTATAAGCATTAGCAGGTTCTTACAAACTGAAATCAAACAGTTTTCAACTCAAAACTTTATTCTAGGTGATGTTACATTTGCTCATAGGACCCCTTGTTCGAAAGGAGCTTCTGAACTATCTCGGCCATTGAATTTGTTAGGTTTTGGATGGTTTCTGCTTCAATTGTTTTGCATGAGGACAGAATACCCTCCCAGAGCTGTTGCTTAGCTGTGAACTGCCTCCCGCCATCATAGACACTCCTTTTGATGATGCTCCAGAGGTTCTCAATGGGGTTGAGGTCAGGGGAGCATGGGGACACACCATAAGTTTGTCCCCTTTTATGCCCATAGCAGCCAGAGATGCAGATGTGTTATGTGCAGCATGAGACGGTGCATTATCATGCATGAAAATGATCTTGCTGCGGAATGCACGGTTCTTCTTCTTGAACCATGGCAGGAAGTGCTGTTTGAGAAACTCAACATACACTATGGAGTTCATCTTTACCCCTTCAGGGATCCTAAACGGGCCGATAATTTCTCTCCCCATGATTCCAGCCCAAACATTACTCCACCTCCTCCTTGTTGGCGCCGTAGCCGTGTTTTCATGGGGTGTCCATCAAACAGCCATCCTCCACTCCATCCATCTGGACCATCGAGCGTTGCATGGCACTCATCGGTAAACAAAACAGTTTTGAAGTCAGTCTTCATGTATTGTTTGGTCCACTGGAGCCGTTTCTGCTTGTGTGCAGTGGATAGAGAAGGTCGACAGGATGGCTTACGCACAGCTGCAAACCTCTGAAGGACCCTGCATCTTGTTGTTCGGGTACATTGGAGGCACCAGCAGCTTCAAAAACTTGTCTGCTGCTATGACAAGGCTTTTTTGCCGCTGCTCTTTTAACCTGACGTAATTGCCTGTAGGAAAGAGTCCTCCATTTTCCCTTATCAGCAAGCACACGTGTGTACTGTGAATCAGCTACATACTTCTTGATTGTGCGATGATCACGATGAAGTGTCTTGGCAATGTTGATTGTAGTCATGCCTTGACCTAAACACTCCACAATTTGTTGCTTCTCAGCAGCCGACACATCCTTTTTCTTTCCCATTTTGGCAGAAAATGTAGGCTACTTAATAATGTGGGACAGCCTTCTTAAGTAGTCTTGCCTTTCATTGGACACACCTGCCAAACTAATTAGCACAGGTGTCTGCAATTGCTTACAGTGATATAAAGAGCCCTGACACACATCACCATCAATGAGTTCAACTGACAAACAAAAAAAATCTTACCTTATCACTCCTAAACAATTTTTGAATAATAATTTGGAACACAGTGTAGTTTCTTGATTCAGAAATATGGGAAGGTATGGAGCGGCATAAGTGTTTAACCCAGCAACCGGTTTGGTGTATACAGTCTCTGTCGTATGCGAGGCTGGAGCCATGCGGTTGTCAAAGGTATAGTGACTTGCCGTCATGTTAGGTTGCATGTATACGTTGGCATATGGAGTTTGCTGAGGTGCAGTGTTTGGCTGCGTGTTGGCGTGTGAATAAAATTCAGGTTTAAACATTGGTTGTGATGAACTTGAAGGCGGATCAGCGTCTTGGTGCCTTGGAGAAGTGTCGGAACTGACAGGAACGTTAGTGGTGGTCGGTGGTTCGTTGTTTTGGCTTAGTACATAGTCTCTTGTGAGCTTAAGGGGGTCTTCTGTATCGATCTCACAAAAGCTGATACTGTCCCCTTGACTCCCACTTAGAGCTTGTTCAAAGACCTTTAACCTTGCCATGACTGTTGCATGTTTGCATTCCTTCTCTTCACATTTCTGTTTTTTTTTTCAGTCAAGATGGGGTGCAGAGTGTACAGTCATGGCCAAAAGTTTTGAGAATGACACAAATATTATATTTTCACATGATCTGCTGCCCTCTGGTTTTTATGTGTGTTTGACAGATGTTTTTATCACAGACAGAAATATAATAATTGCAAACATATGAGTAACAAAAACTTATATTGACAGTTAGAATGAGTTAATGCAGCAAGTCAATATTTGCAGTGTTGACCCTTCTTCTTCAGGACCTCTGCAATTCTCCCTGGCATGCTCTCAATCAACTTCTGGACCAAATCCTGACTGATAGCAGTCCATTCTTGCACAATCAATGCTTTCATTTTGTCAGAATTTTTAGGTTTTTGTTTGTCCACCCGTCTCTTGATGATTGACCACAAGTTCTCAATGGGATTAAGATCTGGAGAGTTTCCAGGCCATGGACCCAAAATCTCTATGTTTTGTTCCCTGAGCCATTTAGTTATCACCTTTGCTTTATGGCAAGGTGCTCCATCATGCTGGAAAAGGCATTGTTGATCGCCAAACTGCTCTTGGAGGGTTGGGAGAAGTTGCTCTTGGAGGACATTCTGGTACCATTCTTGGCTGTGTTTTTAGGCAAGACTGTGAGAGAGCCGATTCCCTTGGCTGAGAAGCAACCCCACACATGAATGGTTTCAGGATGCTTAACAGTTGGCATGAGACAAGACTGGTGGTAGCGCTCACCTTGTCTTCTCCGAATGAGGCGTTTTCCTGATGTCCCAAACAATCGAAAAGGGGATTCATCAGAGAAAATAACTTTACCCCAGTCCTCAGCAGTCCACTGCCTGTACCTTTTGCAGAATATCAGTCTGTCCATGATGTTTTTTCTGGAGAGAAGTGGATTCTTTGCTGCCCTCATTAAGACCAGGCCTTGCTCCAAGAGTCTCCGCCTCACAGTGCATGCTGATGCACTCACATCTGCCTGCTGCCATTCCTGAGCAAGCTCTGCACTGCTGGTAGCCCGATCCCGCAGCTGAAACACTTTTAAGAGACGGTCCTGGCGCTTGCTAGTCTTTCTTGGGCACCCTGAAGCCTTTTTGGCAACAATGGAACCTCTCTCCTTGAAGTTCTTGATGATGCGATAGATTGTTGACTGAGGTGCAATCTTTCTAGCTGCGATACTCTTCCCTGTTAGGCCATTTTTGTGCATTGCAATGATGACTGCACGTGTTTCTTTAGAGATAACCATGGTTAACAGAAGAGAAACAATGATGCCAAGCACCAGCCTCCTTTTAAAGTGTCCAGTGGTGTCATTCTTACTTAATCATGACAGATTGATCTCCAGCCATGTCCTCATCAACATCCACACCTGTGTTAATGGAGCAATCACTGAAAAGAGGTTAGCTGGTCCTTTTAAGGCAGGGCTGCAATGATGTTGAAATGTGTTTTGGGGGATAAAGTTAATTTTCTAGCCAAATATTGACTTTGCAAGTAATTGCTGTTAAGCTGATCACTCTTTATAACATTCTGGAGTATATGCAAATTGCCATTAGAAAAAGTGAAGCAGTAGACTTTGTAAAAATTAATATTTGTGTCATTCTCAAAACTTTTGGCCATGACTGTACATTAATGATAAAAAAAAAAAAACTTTTTTGAATTTACAAAATGGTTGCAATGAAAGAAAGAGTGAAAAAGTTAAAGGGTATGAATACTTTCCGTACCCACGGTACATATATATATATGTGTGTAGTGTGTGTGTATATATATATATATATATATATATATGTGTATGTATATATATATATATATATATGTGTATGTATATATATATATATATGTGTGTATGTATATATATATATATGTGTATGTATATATATATATATATATATATATATATGTGTGTATGTATATATATATATATATGTGTATGTATAATATATATATATATATTGTATGTATATATATATACATATATATAGTACAGACCAAAAGTTTGGACACACCTTCACCTTCTGATTTGAAGACTTTTTTCTGTATTTTCTTGACTATGACAATTGTACATTCACACTGAAGGCATCAAAACTATGAATTAACACATGTGGAATTATATACTTAACAAAAAAGTGTATAACAACTGAAATTATGTCTTATATTCTAGGTTCTTCAAAGTAGCCACCTTTTGCTTTGATGACTGCTTTGCACGCTCTTGGCATTCTCTTGATGAGCTTCAAGAGATAGTCACCGGGAATGGTTTTCACTTCACAGGTGTGCCCTATCAGGTTTAATAAGTGGGATTTCTAGCCTTATAAATGGGGTTGGTACCATCAGTTGTGTTGTGCAGAAGTCTGGTGGATATACAGCTGATAGTCCTACTGAATACACTGTTAGTTGCTTTTTTCTTGCCATAATACAAATTCTAAGTAAAGAAAAATGAGTGGCCATCATTACTTTAAGAAATGAAGATCAGTCAGTCCGAAAAATTGGGAAAACTTTGAAAGTGTCCCCAAGTGCAGTTGCAAAAACCATCAAGCGCTACAAAGAAACTGGCTCACATGAGGACCGCCCCAGGAAAGGAAGACCAAGAGTCACCTCTGCTTGTGAGGATAAGTTTATCAGAGTCACCAGCCTCAGAAATCGCAGATTTACAGCAGCTCAGGTTAGAGACCAGGTCAATGCCACACAGAGTTCTAGCAGCAGACACATCTCTACAACAACTGTTAAGAGGAGACTTTGTGCAGCAGGCCTTCAAGGTAAAATAGCTGCTAGGAAACCACTGCTAAGGACAGGCATCAAGCAGAAGAGACTTGTTTGGGTTAAAGAACCCAAGGAATGGACATTAGACCAGTGGAAATCTGTGCTTTGGTCTGATGAGTCCAAATTTGAGATCTTTGGTTCCAACCACCGTGTCTTTGTGCGACGCAGAAAAGGTGAAGGGATGGACTCTACATGTCTGGTTCCCACCGTGAAGCATGGAGGGGATGGTGTGGGGGTGCTTTGCTGGTGACACTGTTGGGGATTTATTCAAAATTGAAGGCATACTGAACCAGCATGGCTACCACAGCATCTTGCAGCGGCATGCTATTCCATCCGGTTTGCGTTTAGTTGGACCATCATTTATTTTTCAACAGGACAATGACCCCAAACACACCTCCAGGTAGTGTAAGGGCTATTTGACCAAGAAGGAGAGTGATGGGGTGCTACGCCAGATGACCTGGTAAAAGGGCCAACAAGTGCTAAGCATCTCTGGGAACTCCTTCAAGATTGTTGGAAGACCATTTCCGGTGACTACCTCTTGAAGCTCATCAAGAGAATGCCAAGAGTGTGCAAAGCAGTCATCAAAGCAAAAGGTGGCTACTTTGAAGAACCTAGAATATAAGACATATTTTCAGTTGTTTCACACTTTTTTATTAAGTATATAATTCCACATGTGTTAATTCATAGTTTTGATGCCTTCAGCGTGAATGGACAATTTTCATAGTCCTGAAAATACAGAAAAATCATTAAATGAGAAGGTGTGTCCAAACGTTTGGTCTGTACTGTATATATATATATATATATATATATATATATATATACACAGTGGGGGGAAAAACTAGTCAGCCACCAATTGTTCAAGTGCTCCCACTTAAAAAGATGAGAGAGGCCTGTAATTGACATCATAGGTATACCACAACTATGAGAGTCAAAATGAGCAAACAAATTCAGAATATCACCTTGTCTGATTTGGCAAGATTTATTTTGCAAATTATGGTGGAAGATAAGTATTTGGTCACATTAAAACGTGCAAGATTACAGACCTGTAACTTCTTCTTTAAGAGGCTCCTCTGTCCTCCACTCATTACCTGTAGTAATAGCACTTGTTTGAACTTGTTATCAGTATAAAAGACACCTGTCCACATGCTCAAACAGTCTCACTCCAAACTCCACTATGGTGAAGACCAAAGAGCTGTCAAAGGACACCAGAAACAAAATTGTTGCCCTGCACCAGGCTGGGAAGACTGAATCTGTAATAGGCAGCAGCTTGGTGTGATGAAATCAACTGTGGGAGCAATAATAAGAAAATGGAAGACATACAAGACCACTGATAATCTCCCTTGACCTGGGGCTCCACACAAGATCTCACCCCATTGGGTCAAAATGATCACAAGAACGGTGAGCAAAAATCCCAGAACCACATGGGGGGACCTAGTGAATGACCTGCATAGAGCTGGGACTAACGTAGCAAAGGCTACCATCAGTAACACACTACGCCACCAGGGACTCAGATCCTGCAGTGCCAGACGTGTCCCTCTGCTTAAGCCAGTACATGTCCGGGCCCGTCTAAAGTTTTCTAGAGAGCATTTGGATTATCCAGAAGAGTATTGGGAGAATGTCATATGGTCTGATGAAACCAAAGTAGAACTGCTTGGTAGAAACAAAACTTGTCATGTTTGGAGGTGACAGAATGCTGAGTTGCATCCAAAGAACACCATACCTACTGTAAAGCATGGGGGTGGCAACATCATGAATTGGGGCTGTTTCTCTGCAAAGGGACCAGGATGATTGATCCATGTACATGAAAGAATGAATGGGGCCATGTATCGTGAGATTTTGAGTGCAAACCTCCTTCCATCAGCAAGGGCATTGAAGATGAAATGTGGATGGGTCTTTCAGCATTATAATCATCCCAAGCACACCATCAGGGTAATGAAGGAGTGGCTTTGTAAGAAGCATATGAAGGTTCTGGAGTGGCTTAGCCAGTCTCCAGATCTCTACCCAATAGAAAACCTTTGGAGGGATTTGAAAGTCCATATTGCCCAGCGACAGGCCCAAAACATCACTGCTCTAGAGGAGATATGAATGGAGGAATGGGCCAACATACCACCAACAGTGTGTGGTAACCTTGTGAAGACTTACAGAAAAAGTTTGACCTCTGTGATTGTCATCAAAGGATATGTGTTGTGAATGTGCTAGTAATGAATTCTGAGCAGAAGCTCCCTCTGGTGGTTACAAACAGTACTGAACTATCCAATGAAGATTGTGAAGATTGGCGATCAGGTGTTACTGACTGGTCTTATATAAGGGAGGTTCCCTCCCATCAGGGTTGCCGGTGATCAATTGTTCTGGTCTCATCTTTGATTCCTGTTCACTTTGTAGCTTGCTGTTTCGTGCCTGCATCTTCTGCTAACAGATAAGACATTTTCTTCTTTTAGTTTTTTGTGCTTGCTTTTTGCATTTTGTCCTGCACTTCTGTGGGGTCTGCCGGGTCCCCTCCGGGGGCTTGTGCTCCTCTCAGTTTAGTTCAGCCACTGTTGTTTGTTCATTTGCCTTTTCCAGTTTTTTCAGTGGCTGCTGTTTAGTTTTGTTACACCAGAGAACTAATTTAGGTGGTAGAGGTCGTGTGATCTCAGGTGTTTTTGTAATTAGTAGAGTTGGTACTTTTCAGGGTTTTTTGGGATTGCAGTAAGTGTCCTTCCTATCCTTTTCTATTTAGGAAGTTTGGGCCCCAACGTTTGCTCATACTATTTTCTGTCTGTGTCTGTATTTTCCTCTTGTCTAACCGCCATTACATGTTTGGGGGCTTTCTATGTTCTTTGGGGATCTGCTCCAGGGCAGATAGTTTTCCTCTTTCTGTCTTTAGGTGAAGTTAGCTTCTCAGGCTGTGACTAGGCGTCTAGGACCAACGTAGGTACGCTCCACGGCTGCCTTTAGTTGTGGTGGTTAGTCAGGGTACTGCAATCCCATAGATTCCAACCTCTCTGGTGTATTTCCTTTTTTGCCTGCTCTCCTCAGCTACCAAATCATAACAGTATCACCGGCCCAAAAACTGATATTTGTATGGTACTCACAGAAGGGAAAAATAGTGTTAAAGAAAGAAGATTGTTAGAGTTGTCAGAGATTTTTTTTTTTTTTCCCTCTGTTTCTCTGAATGCTGAGGAGGATTTTTTTTTCTCTCAATGGAGTTTGCACAGTTGTCTGGCCGTGTGGATCAGCTTGCCACTGAAGTTTGGAGTATTGCTACCTATCTTGCAGGGTTGCCTGTTGTGGAACCTAGGATTCCCATGCCAGATTTGTTTTTAGGGGATCGAGCTAAATTTCTGAATTTCAAAAATAACTGTAAGTTGTTTTTTGCCTTGAAATCTAAGTCCTCAGGGAACGCAGCACAGCAGGTTCAAATTGTCATCTCTCTCCTGCGCGGCGATCCTCAGGATTGGGCTTTTTCCCTGACACCTGGGGATCCTGTTTTGAGTAATGTTGATGCATTTTTTCAGGCTCTGGGTTATTGTACGATGAGCCTAATGTCACTGATCAAGCTGAAAAAGCCTTGTTGGCATTAAATCAGGGGCTTGAGGATGCTGAGTTATACTGTCAGAGATTCCGAAGGTGGGCAGTCCTGACCAAATGGAATGATGATGCTTTGGCAGCCCTTTTTCGGAAGGGTCTGTCAGAGAATGTAAAGTATGTTATGGTGGGATTCCCTGTCCCCTCTGGTCTCAATGATTCTATGTCATTAGCGATTCAAATTGACAGACGTTTGCGTGAGCGTAGAG
The DNA here is from genome assembly GCA_033576555.1 of Oophaga sylvatica. NCBI lineage: Eukaryota > Metazoa > Chordata > Amphibia > Anura > Dendrobatidae > Oophaga > Oophaga sylvatica. The sequence continues at coordinate 120,407,736 of JARQOD010000009.1, read as the reverse complement.
GTATGCGTGGAACAGTGTTGCCTTGTGAACCAGCTTCTGAACCCATGCAGTGTGATAGAGTGGCTTCTGGGGCACAGCGTCATGAGTTTCGTAAACGCAATGGGTTATGTTTCTACTGTGGTGATGCCTCTCATGCTATTTCAGTCTGCCCTAAGCGGGGAAGACGTTTTGCACGTTCAGTTGTCTTGGGTAGTGTTCAGACTAAATTTTTGTTGACTGTTACCCTGATTTGCTCCCTGTCCACATTTTCTGCTCAGGCTTTTGTTGATTCGGGAGCAGCTATTAACCTGATGGATTTTGATTTTGCTAAACGTTGTGGGTTTCCCTTGATACCCCTACGGAAGTCTATTCCCCTACTGGGGATCGATTCTACCCCTTTGGCTGAGAATAAACCTCAGTTCTCTACTCAGGTGATAATGAGGGTTGAACCTGATCATCAGGAGAGTTGCAAATTTTTGGTGCTGTATAATCTGCATGACATTATCGTACTGGGTTTCCCTTGGTTACAGTCTCATAATCCTGTTTTGGATTGGAAATCTGTGTCTGTAACCAGTTGGGGCTGCCAATGTGTTAATATCAACACTCCTGTTTTTTCTGCCTCCCCCCAGGCTCAGGATATTCCTGACTTTTTGACTGATTTTTCTGATGTGTTTAGTGAAAGTAAATCTGCATCCTTGCCCCCCCATAGGAGCTATGACTGCGCTATTGAATTAGTGCCTGGTAGTAAATTCCCTAAAGGTCGCCTTTTTAACTTGTCTGTACCTGAACATGACGCTATGCGGTCTTATATCAAGGAGTCATTGGAGAAGGGTCATATCAGACCATCCTCTTCACCCTTGGGTGCCGGTTTTTTCTTTGTGGCCAAAAAGGATGGTTCATTAAGGCCGTGTATTGATTATCGTCTCTTGAATAATATCACTGTGAAATATCAATATCCGTTACCCTTGATTTCTGACCTGTTTTCCAGGGTGAAAAGTGCTACTTGGTTTACCAAGCTTGACCTCAGGGGGGCATATAACCTTATTCGCATTAAGCACGGGGATGAATGGAAGACGGCATTTAATACCCCAGAGGGCATTTTGAGTACCCTTCTGTCTTCCAGTCCTTCATGAATGACATTTTGAGGGATTTTGTGGATAAATTTCTGATTGTTTATTTGGATGATATCTTGATTTTTTCCAATGACTGGGACTCTCATGTGAAACATGTTCGGACTGTGTTCCAGATTTTGAGAGAGAATGCTCTGTATGTGAAGGGATCAAAGTGTCTTTTTGGCGTACAGAGGATCTCATTTCTGGGATTCATTTTGTCCCCATCTGTTATTGAAATGGACCCAGTCAAGGTTCAGGCCATCTGTGATTGGGTCCAACCTACTTCATTAAAGGCTCTTCAAAGATTCTTGGGTTTTGCCAATTTTTATCGTAAATTTATTGGTAATTTCTCTGTTATTGTTAAACCATTGACTGATTTGACCAAAAAGGGTTCTGATGTGGTGAATTGGCCTCCTGAGGCAGTCTCTGCGTTTCAGGAACTTAAGCAGAGATTCACTTCTGCTCCTGTTCTTCGGCAGCCTGATGTTTCTCTGCCATTTCAGGTGGAGGTTGATGCCTCTGAAGTTGGGGCAGGTGCTGTTTTGTCCCAAAGAGATTCAGAGACCTCTAAAAGTAACCCTTGTGCCTTTTTCTCTAGAAAATTTTCTCCAACTGAACGTAATTATGACGTGGGTAATCGGGAGTTATTGGCCATGAAGTGGGCTTTTGAAGAGTGGAGACATTGGCTGGAGGGAGCCAAACATCAGGTGGTGGTCCTCACGGACCATAAGAATCTGGTTTATCTGGAATCAGCCAAGCGACTTAATCCTAGACAGGCCAGGTGGGCCTTGTTTTTCACACGTTTTAATTTTGTGGTTTCCTTTCTTCCTGGCACTAAGAATGTTAAGGCGGATGCCCTCTCAAGGAGTTTCCTTGCGGACTCTCCTGAGTTATCTGATCCTGCTGTTATTTTGAAAGAGGGTGTAGTTCTTTCCGCCATCTCGCCCAATTTGAGACTGGCTCTGGAAGGGTGTCAGGAGGATAAACCCGAGCGCTGCCCTATTGGGAAATTGTTTGTCCCAGACCGGTGGAAAAAGAGTGTTATGTCTGAGATTCATTGGCCGGTCATCCCGGAATTTTTGGTACCAGAGACTTGGTTAGTCGGTCCTTTTGGTGGCCTACTTTGTCTCGTGACGTCAGGGAATTTGTGCAGTCCTGCGGGACTTGCTCTCGCTCCAAGCCTTGCTCTCGCTCTAGTGGTTTGTTGATGCCATTGCCTGTGCCCAAGAGACCATGGACCCATATCTCTATGGATTTCATTTCCGACCTCCATTTTGATAGTCCATTTGTGCACGTTTCTTCAGAAGTGGTTTTAGTTCCATAAAGATGCGGTACATTCTGGTATCAACCACTGAGGATTCTCAACTCTAAATATATTTCCGACCTCCCTGTTTCTCAGAGAATAACCGTTATCTGGGTGATTTGTGATAGGTTTTCCAAAATGATACATCTTGTGCCATTACCTAAGTTGCCTTCCTCCTCTGAATTGGTGCCTTTGTTCCTTCAGCACATGGTTCAGTTACACGGCATCCCTGAGAACATTGTGTCTGACAGAGGAGTCCAGTTTGTTTCCAGATTTTGGAGGACTTTTTGTTCTAAACTTGGTGTTCAATTGTCTTTCTCCTCGGCATTTCATCCTCAGACCAATGGACAAACTGAGAGAACAAACCAGACATTGGAGACTTATCTGAGATGCTTTGTGTCTGCTGATCAGGATGACTGGGTCTCTTTTTTGCCTTTGGCTGCGTTTGCTCTTAATAATAGGGCTAGCTCTGCCACTTTGATGTCTCCATTTTTCTGCAATTTTGGGTTTCACCCTCGATTTTCTTCAGGACAGACGGAGGCTTCTGTCTGTCCAGGTGTTGACTCTGTTGTGGAGCGTATGCAGATTTGGGACCAGGTAGTGGAGAGGTTGTCCCTCTCTCAGGAGAGGGCCCAGCGGTTTGCCAACCGGCATAGGACTGATGGTCCTCAGTTTGAAGTGGGGGACTTGGTCTGGTTGTCCTCAAGAAATATCCCTATGAGAGTTGCATCTCCTAAGTTTAAGCCTAGGTTCATTGGACCTTATAAGATCATGGAGATTCTTAATCCTGTTTCCTTTCGTTTACTTCTTCCAGGGACATTTAAGATCCATAACGTGTTCCACAAGTCTTTATTGAAGAGGTTTGTCGAGCCAGTGGTTCCTATGGCTGTGCCTCCTGACCCTGTTTTGGTTGAGGGAAATCTGGAGTATGTGGTTGAGAAAATATTGAATTCTCGTTTTTCTAGACGGAAACTCCAGTATTTGGTTAAGTGGAGAGGTTATGGTCAGGAGGACAATTCTTGGGTGTTTGCTTCGGACATCCATGCTAGGAGACTCATCCGTGCGTATCACAGAGCTCATCCTGACTGACCTGGCTGCTCAAATGAGGGTTCGGTGACCCCTCCTCAAGGGGGGGTACTGTTGTGAATGTGCTAGAAATGAATTCTGAGCAGAAGCTCCCTCTGGTGGTTACAAACAGTACTGAACTATCCAATGAAGATTGTGAAGATTGGCGATCAGGTGTTACTGACTGGTCTTATATAAGGAGGTTCCCTCCCATCAGGGTTGCCGGTGATCAATTGTTCTGGTCTCATCTTTGATTCCTGTTCACTTTGTAGCTTGCTGTTTCGTGCCTGCATCTTCTGCTAACAGATAAGACATTTTCTTTTTAGTTTTTTGTGCTTGCTTTTTGCATTTTGTCCTGCACTTCTGTGGGGGTCTGCCGGGTCCCCTACGGGGGCTTGTGCTCCTCTCAGTTTAGTTCAGCCACTGTTGTTTGTTCATTTGCCTTTTCCAGTTTTTTCAGTGGCTGCTGTTTAGTTTTGTTACACCGGAGAACTAATTTAGGTGGTAGAGGTCGTGTGATCTCAGGTGTTTTTGTAATTAGTAGAGTTGGTACTTTTCAGGGTTTTTTGGGATTGCAGTAAGTGTCCTTCTTATCCTTTTCTATTTAGGAAGTTTGGGCCCCAACGTTTGCTCATACTATTTTCTGTCTGTGTCTGTATTTTCCTCTTGTCTAACCGCCATTACATGTTTGGGGGCTTTCTATGTTCTTTGGGGATCTGCTCCGGGGCAGATAGTTTTCCTCTTTCTGTCTTTAGGTGAAGTTAGCTTCTCAGGCTGTGACGAGGTGTCTAGGACCAACGTAGGTACGCTCCACGGCTGCCTTTAGTTGTGGTGGTTAGTCAGGGTACTGCAATCCCATAGATTCCAACCTCTCTGGTGTATTTCCTTTTTTGCCTGCTCTCCTCAGCTACCAAATCATAACAGATATGTAACAAAATATTGAAATGAACTTTTGTTAATGACCAAATACTTATTTTCCACCATAATTTGCAAAATAAATCTTACTAAATCAGACTTTAGTTGTGTCACTGGTCATGAGAAAAGCTAAGCATACCATCTTTGAATTCTATGATTTTACATATCAGGACATAATGAAAAAAAAAATCTAGTCCTCAGAAGGTCTTAAAATTAGATAAGTGCAACTTATATCCAATGATCAGAGAAACTCCATCAAAAAGTGTTTCAAATGAGAAGCTAAAGGCCTCCGCATGTTAAATGTTCAAGTTCATGACAGCGCAAAGTTAAAAACTAAACAAGTGTAACTAGTTTGGAATGATTGCCAGGAAAAAGTCAGAAAAATAAGTCTTCCTGAACAATGTACTTTAGATAAACAAGACTAAAGTGGAGATGTTTGACCATAATATCCTGTGCCATGTTTGTTGAAGACCATCCAGCATATGAGCACATATACATCATAACACCTGTCAAGCACGGTGGTGGAGGGGGATGACTTGGGCATTTTTTTTGGAGCCATGGGACATGGGCACCTTGCAGTCATTGATTCATTACTGAACTTCTCTGTATATCAAAGTATTCTAGAGTCAAATATGACACCATCTATTCAAAAGCTAAAGCTCGGCCAAACTATGATTCTAAGCACACCACCAAATGAGTATGGCTGAAAAAAAGGTGTTCAATGGCCTAGTGAAAGCTCAGACCTCAACCCAATTGAAATGCTGTGGAGGGACATTAAAGGTAATCCGTCAGCTGCTTTTGATATTTAATGCAGGAGCAGATAATTCCAGCCATGTGTCACCTAGTGGACTGCTTGGTGTACTTTTGATAATAATCACTGTTGTCACTGCTGCAGATGTAGCAGTGCTCAGAATGCTGAGCTGTGTAAGCTCACCCACACCACTGATTGACAGATTTCTGTGTACACTGTACATATACTATAGTGTTCAAAGAGGGTGTACTTAGTTTTTATCATGACTGCATGTCTATGGAAACCTCTTGTAAATAACCAATATGCTGAAAGGTCCAACCACCTAAAGTTTGAGATACCAGGGATCAGTTTTATTTCATGCGAGAACACTGATCATGCCATTATATCATTGTCACCATGATCTAGGTCTATATGACTATGCTCTTTGATTTACCTTTGAATGGGTTATGACCGTTAATGTAAATTATAATATATCTTGAAATTACTAAAAACTCCTTTAACTGGATGAAGGCTTTAACTCTTACAAAATATTAGGGGATACTTGATTCTGTACCTAGAAGAACAGTGTAAAAGAAGTAATGAGATTTCGGATCTCTGGAATACAGAATCCCCACAGAATTTGTCAATTCTTCTTTAATATCATAGCTGACCTTTCCATTCTAAATAACACAGTTGTATGACAAAGACCAGCCACACCTGCTGCAGGAAATGAACTGTATCGGTCAGAAAACCAGAGGGAAAACAAAAAATCAGCGCAGGGCATTATCTGTGTCCAACACGCCCCATCTAATACCAGTCTAAATATCACAAAGATCCCAGCTGCTCCGGCCTCATAAACGCTCATCTATTCTGATACAAGACAAATGTTACATCTCAGGTGGCTTCATTTCTCATTGGAAGCAAGATTGCAAGAACCATTGTTAATTCACTGAAAAAGATGGGTAGCAGTAACGCTCATTAAGGTCGCTCGTCAGAAGAAAAAAATCATATCAGCAAAGGTATTTCTACAGATATAACTCCACCAAGAAGGCTGGCGTTTCGGGGAAAACTTGTGGGATGATGTGTGCCTTTAGTAGATACAAGAAATAGTTTAAAGCTATGAAATCAGAAGGAGACTATTGCATGGTTCTACTTTTAGGTAGAAAATACTACTTTCCTGGAGGTCAGCTATCCTAATGGAAAGAGAAAGAACACCACTCAGTATCTCTTCATTGGGTGACAGTAGAGTTGTGGGAGAAGCTCCCTGGATTTACTGTGTTCTCTGAACACCAGACATCTGCTTCCAGGCCAGACTGACCCTCTGGCAATTCTGGCAAATGCCAGATGGGCCAGCCCAGCAGTGGGCCACATTGATAGTACCACATTTACCAGCATAGGTGTCTTCAGGATAATTTTAACTTTCGAGTCTTTCAGACTGCATGCTGTCTCTGTTTATGCTGGCTAGAAAAGGAGATGGAGATTATGGTGGATGTATAATTAGAAAAAGGTCAATATAAGCTTTGTTTTTAGTTTTCTTCTTTATATTGTCAGGCCTGGGAGTCAATGGGTGGTGAGCTGCCTGTGGGGCATCATACTGTGTGTGGGGGCTGTATTGACCATCATACTGTTTGTGGGTAGCTGTGGGGTCCATCATACTGTGTGTGGAGCTGTAAGGTCTATAATACTGCGGGGAGGGGGGTTGTGGTGGCCATCATTCTGTATGGGGGAAGCTGTGGGGTCCAATCATACTGTGTGTGGAGCTGTAGGGTCCATAATACTGCGGGGTGGGAGAGTGGCTGTGGTGGCCATCATTCTGTATGGGGGAAGCTTCGGGGTCCATCATACTGTGTGTGGAGCTCTGGGATGAACAGAAAAGAAAAAGGAAAATTAATTACGGTACTACAATCAGTAAGAATGTTAATATCAATAACCTGTACAGTACGCACATACATGGTCTACAGAGCATTGGTGAAGAATGAATATTACCATTATATGGTCACTGTATGGTAGTATGTCAGTCTTAGTACAGTGGTTTTAGTTAATGACCAGTGTTGCACTATTATTACTACTGTACAGTCATGGCCAAAAGTTTTGAGAATGACACAAATATTAATTTTTACAAAGTCTACTGCTTCACTTTTTCTAATGGCAATTTGCATATACTCCAGAATGTTATAAAGAGTGATCAGCTTAACAGCAATTACTTGCAAAGTCAATATTTGGCTAGAAAATGAACTTTATCCCCCAAAACACATTTCAACATCATTGCAGCCCTGCCTTAAAAGGACCAGCTAACCTCTTTTCAGTGATTGCTCCATTAACACAGGTGTGGGTGTTGATGAGGACATGGCTGGAGATCAATCTGTCATGATTAAGTAAGAATGACACCACTGGACACTTTAAAAGGAGGCTGGTGCTTGGCATCATTGTTTCTCTTCTGTTAACCATGGTTATCTCTAAAGAAACACGTGAAGTCATCATTGCAATGCACAAAAATGGCCTAACAGGGAAGAGTATCGCAGCTAGAAAGATTGCACCTCAGTCAACAATCTATTGCATCATCAAGAACTTCAAGGAGAGAGGTTCCATTGTTGCCAAAAAGGTTCCAGGGCGCCCAAGAAAGACCAGCAAGCGCCAGGACCGTCTCTTAAAAGTGTTTCAGCTGCGCGATCGGGCTACCAGCAGTGCAGAGCTTGCTCAGGAATGGCAGCAGGCAGGTGTGAGTGCATCTGCACTCACTGTGAGGCGGAGACTCTTGGAGCAAGGCCTGGTCTCAAGGAGGGCAGCAAAGAAGCCACTTCTCTCCAGAAAAAACATCATGGACAGACTGATATTCTGCAAAAGGTACAGGCAGTGGTCTGCTGAGGACTGGGGTAAAGTTATTTTCTCTGATGAATCCCCTTTTCGATTGTTTGGGACATCAGGAAAACGCCTCATTCGGAGAAGACAAGGTGAGCGCTACCACCAGTCTTGTCTCATGCCAACTGTTAAGCATCCTGAAACCATTCATGTGTGGGGTTGCTTCTCAGCCAAGGGAATCGGCTCTCTCACAGTCTTGCCTAAAAACACAGCCATGAATAAAGAATGGTACCAGAATGTCCTCCAAGAGCAACTTCTCCCAACCCTCCAAGAGCAGTTTGGCGATCAACAATGCCTTTTCCAGCATGATGGAGCACCTTGCCATAAAGCAAAGGTGATAACTAAATGGCTCAGGGAACAAAACATAGAGATTTTGGGTCCATGGCCTGGAAACTCTCCAGATCTTAATCCCATTGAGAACTTGTGGTCAATCATCAAGAGACGGGTGGACAAACAAAAACCTAAAAATTCTGACAAAATGAAAGCATTGATTGTGCAAGAATGGACTGCTATCAGTCAGGATTTGGTCCAGAAGTTGATTGAGAGCATGCCAGGGAGAATTGCAGAGGTCCTGAAGAAGAAGGGTCAACACTGCAAATATTGACTTGCTGCATTAACTCATTCTAACTGTCAATATAAGCTTTTGTTACTCATATATTTGCAATTATATTTCTGTCTGTGATAAAAACATCTGTCAAACACACATAAAAACCAGAGGGCAGCAGATCATGTGAAAATATAATATTTGTGTCATTCTCAAAACTTTTGGCCATGACTGTATATGCTGGTAATATTTAATTATGGACTGGTGGTGTTTGTCTATTATATTGCAATATTATTTATTATTACGGTATTATTTAATCCTATATAACGGTATTATTAGTAATATTGGTCTTTTATTAAATCTTGATTTCCTTCAGGCAGGGTGGTAATATTCATAATAGAGACCCCGATCTGGGGAAAGGGGGAAGCAGCATGGGCCAGGGCTGAATTTCAGTGCCTATCCAGCTATGTAAGCCTCATATGGAAGTCAATGTCCTATTTGTTGAAATTGATTATTTACAGATTATTATCCAACCCCGCACTTGAGGCCAATTAAAAATGGATGAATTACACAGTGCCAGTAAATTTGCAAAAAATCCATCCCAAAAATGAGGATTGAAATTCTCCTCAACATATACAGTAAAGATATACATCAAGGACAATGGAAGAGTATTTCTTTATATCAGAAAAGAAAGGTGGGCATACAGTACTCTTTGCCTAAAGGTACTGCCACACTTAGCGATCTCGTTAGCGATCTCAATAACGACGCAAGCTAACGAGATCGTTTTTGTGATCTCTTTTAGGTCGCTAGTAGCTGCCAAACAGGAGATCTCAAAAACGACTCATCAGCGGTCAGCGATCTCTTTAACGACTTTGGCGGTCGTTAGGATCTGTCATTAGCATGTACTGAGCGCTTCTGATTCATAGGAATTTCCAGCATCGCTCCTGCTCTCTGCGTCCTGCTAGCCTGCTTTGCAACTTCTGCGATCCTCTCTGTGACGCAAAAGAGAACTTACAGATATTTCAATCCACTCCGTGACGCAAAACAGTCATATGCGTCACAAACGAGGTCGCTCGTCGTTCGCAAAAGGTGCCAAACACAAGCGATTCAGGCTCACCAGTGGGACGCCAACGATCAAAAAACGGTCCAGAACTCTAGTGAACGATCAGCGACATCACAGCAGGGGCCACATCGTTGCTACATGCCACACACAACGAGGTCGCTAACGAGATCGCAAAATAGTGACGTTTTAGTGATCTCGTTTGCGATCTCGTTTGCGATCTCGTTTAGTGTGGCATACCCTTAAGGGTATGTTTCCATGGGCCGTATTACATCCGGATTTGCTGCGGATTGAACACTGTGTACAGCCGCAGTGTTTAATCCGCAGCATCCAGATGTTACATCATAGTGAAGGGGATTTGAAGAAATCCCGTCTCCACTATGCGTCCTAATACGCGGGTGCCACACCCACGAAACCGGACATGCGGCGCGTCTTTTTAGAACGCAGCATGTCTATTTATCTTGCGGAGACGCTCAGTCTCCGCAAAGTAAACAACCCGGTCTATGTATGCGATGCGGTGATTCCGGATGTGTTCATTGAATCACCGCGCGTACAGCAGGGGGCAGCGCTTTGGGCGGAGCGAGGTTTCCACTCCGTCCAAAGCGCCGACAATACGACCCGTGGAAACGGGTCCTTAGAATAACAGGATAAATGATATTTAGAAGCAAAGAGCCCTATCATCTGTAATAGAACTGAATCACTGCTGTGATCCGTCTAATTAACTGAGTCTGCTGTAATTAACTTAATAAAAGTAAGGTGGTTATTGAAATCCACTTAATTGTAATGTCCAAAATCTGCTATTATGACATTGTAGGTCCATTTACTGTAGTTGAAACATTCATGACAAATGCATTTCCAGTTAATTAACATTCAATAAATGACTCATATGCCAATTAAATAGTTTGTGCTTCCTCAGCCCCATCCCTAAGGATTGTTTTTTTGTTTCGTGGATTGACATGTAATGTCAATGTAATCTCCTGGGTTTATTCATTAAAGCCCCGCATAATTAGTGGCCACTTGATTATGCTAATTGTCTGTTTTGTTAACCAGTGTTGTGAAATGTGATGGGCAGGGGGATCACTGGCATCCATGAGCTTCCAGTAGAAACATTTTTCTTAGGGTTGTGGGCAGAATTAATAGACAATTCAGTATTTGGACGATATAATTATTTTTATGCAGATCAGGTGACATCAGTAGATAAGGTGACATATACTGTATATGTGTAACGAGGGATTGTACAGCCTAAGGATACAACACCCTTTATCAAGGTGTACAGAATTATAAGGCAAAATGGGCCAAAAAAAGAGATTAAACTGAATGATGTAACGCTATGCCATCGTCCCTGAATGTTAACTCTCCCTCCTGCCAGCAGAAATGACGACATACTCACAGTCCCTGCTGCTCAGCGGTGGCTGTGCCCTGCTCAACTTTCTGGTCACCTGGGGACTGTGCACTCAGTACATGAACCCTCTTAGTCTGAACCTGAAACTGCATCGGCAGTCCCTGAATCCTGACACCACACCTGCGGTACCTAAACCCTGAAGCCACACCCGCGGTACCTAAACCCTGAAGCCGCACCCACAGTACCTAAACCCTAAAGCTGCACCCGCGGCACCTGAACCCTGTAGCTGCTCACGTTGCACCTGAAACCGTTCCAGCGGTACTTGAACTAGCACCAGAGTGTGCCCTGCTTAGCGTTCCAGACTTCGTACTGATAGAGCCTGTTCCAGTATCCGAATCCAGTCTTGCCTGTGACTCTGTGTCAGTATCCGTTCTGTCTGATGATCTAGAACCTGTATTGTCTGCATGGAGCCCCAATCCTGTCCTGCCAGTGACAGCATTTTTTATATTGCTTAGATATTGGAGCGCGATTACATTGCCACACAATGCCCATTCATACAATAAAAACCACGTAGACAGTATTTCTTTTAATGGCAGAAATGGCCGTGATATTTATTTTGGGTTACATAAATTAATGAATTATTTTAATAAATAAATCCATATAAATTAATAAATTACCAATCCAAAACCAATCCACCCATCACATGGGCGATTTTCCCACAA
>JARQOD010000009.1:120367544-120396005 GCA_033576555.1 Oophaga sylvatica | reverse complement strand
TATATCATTCTCAATTAAGCAGATAAAAGGGCTGGTGTTGATTTGAGGTGTGGTGTTTGCATTTGGAAGGTTTAGCTGTGAAGGAAACATGCGGTCAAAGGAGCTCTCCATGCAGGTGAAACAAGCTATCCTTAAGCTGCAAAAAACAGAAAAAACCCATCCGAGAAATTGCTACAACTTTAGGAGTGGCAAAATCTACAGTTTGGTACATTCTGAGAAAGAAAGAAAGCACTGGTGAGCTCATCAATGCAAAAAGACCTGGGCGCCCACGGAAGACAACAGTGGTGGATGATCGCAGAATACTCTCCATGGTGAAGAGAAACCCCTTCACAACAGCCAACCAAGTGAACAACACTCTCCAGGAGGTAGGCGTATCAATATCCAAATCTACCATAAAGAGAAGACTGCATGAAATTAAATACAGAGGGTTCACTGCACGGTGCAAGCCACTCATAAGAATCAAGAATAAAAAGGCTAGGCTGGACTTTGCTAAAAAACATCTAAAAAAGCCAGCACAGTTCTGGAAGAACATTCTTTGGACAGATGAAACCAAGATCAACCTCTACTAGATTGATGGAAAGAGAAAAGTATGGCGAAGGCGTGGTACAGCTCATGATCCAAAGCATACCACATCATCTGTAAAACATGGCGGAAGCAGTGTGATGGCTTGGGCATGCATGGCTGCCAGTGGCACTGGGTCACTAGTGTTTATTGATGATGTGACACAGGACAGAAACAGCCGAATGAATTCTGAGGTATTCAGAGCCATACTGTGTGCTCAGATCCAGCCAAATGCAGCCAAACTGATTGGTCGTCGTTTCATACTACAGATGGACAATGACCCAAAACATAAAGCCAAAGCAACCCAGGAGTTTATTAAAGCAAAGAAGTGGAATATTCTTGAATGGACAAGTCAGTCACCTGATCTCAACCCAATTGAACATGCATTTCACTTGTTAAAGACTAAACTTCAGACAGAAAGGCCCACAAACAAACAACAACTGAAAACCACCGCGGTGAAGGCCTGGCAGAGCATCAAAAAGAAGGAAACACAGTGTCTGGTGATGTCCATGAGTTCAAGACTTCAGGCAGTCATTGCTAACAAAGGGTTTTCAACCAAGTACTAGAAATGAACATTTTATTTACAATTATTTAATCTGTCCAATTACTTTTGGTCCCTTTAAAAACAGGGTGGCACATGTTAAGGAGCTGAAACTCCTAAACCCTTCATCCAATTTTAATGTGGATACCCTCAAATGAAAGCTGAAAGTCTGAACTTCAACTGCATCTGATTTGTTTTGTTTCAAATTCATTGTGGTAATGTCTAGAACCAAAATTAGATAAATGTTGTCTCTGTCCAAATATTTATGGACCTAACTGTATATTTACAACATGCAGAACCAATTGTCTTCAACCTGGCAAAAGGCAGGACATCAAATTCACCTAATGGTTAACCTGTTTGGCAACACTTAATACTCATCACTAGCAATGGTCGATCCCCTGGATGTTCGGGTCCAGCGGTTTCGGCCCGAACAGTTAAAAAAAAGTTTGGTACAGGTACCAGAACAGTACCGAAACCCAAACCCAGACCCCATTCAGATGAATAGGGGGCCCAAACATCTGTTATTTGCCACAATGTCATCTGCATGACAGTGTGGCAAACACTAACCTCTGCTCAGCGGTAAGATTATTACTGGCGATCAGAGAGCTGAGGTTCCCATGCTCTCAGATGACATAGAGTGAGCCAGCAGCTGTGACCAGTGGTAAAAAGTTTACCTCTGTTTACAGAGGCTTCATCTGATGAAAGAGTACTACTCCCATCAGCCTACGCCTTCTTCCGCTAATAACAACAAGAGCAAGTGCGGCTGATGGGAGTATACATCTGTACTATAAATAAATAATAAAAACATTGACGTGGGGTTTTTCTATTTTTGATAACCAGCATGGCAAAACTGACAGCTGCGGGGTGCAACCCTCAGGTGAGTATTTCAAACATTTTAAAGCATGTGGGGGCCCCTGGTGCCAGCGCCCGCATTGGCATCGGACCCCCCGACTCACAGGGCCCATAGCATGCCGGTGTCAACAACGGTGAGTGGATCCCCCAGCTTGCTCAGGGCCCAGCACTTGCCCGCCTTGTGGTGACGTCGGCCCTGACTAGCGGTCTCAGTGGTTTGACCGTCAGCAATTAGGGATGAGCAAAATCAAACCTGAAAGTTTGTGGTTCGTACAGGACACCTAGTGTCTGGTACCAAACACTGAACCGAACATGGACATTTCACTGTATGTCCGGTTTCCTGTTCGGGTTTGTTCAGGTTACCAGTAGTGTTGAGCATTCCGATACTGCAAATATCGGGTATCGGCCGATATTAGCTGTATCGGAATTCCGATTCCGAGTTCCGATATTTTCGTCTTATCGGATACCGGAATCGGGATTGTCACTGTCACTGTCAGTGTCCGTCGGTCGGGTCTGTCAGGAGTCAGCGGCACTTACCTGGCAGAAGATCTCCGGCGGTCACATCCCGGACTGCTTCATGGCCGCCATCTTCTTTCCCCGGCGGTCACATGCAGTTTCTCGCGATAACTGCAGTGACTGCTGGGTAATCCCAGCCGTAAAGCAGTCAGTCCGATGACGTCACCGCCGGGGAAGCAGGTAATCAGCTGTGCTGCGTTGCGATGACAGGCTCTGCCTGTCATTGCGATGTAGCACAGCTGGATCGTCGTGGGACTGTCGTTCTGGACTGCGTCGGACAGGTGGTATACTGTTGGTTTGTTTTTTTTCTTTTTTTACAGGAGATCGATGGCGTCGCAGGAATGAGAGTGTAATAAAAGAAATGAAAACTGTGTTGTCTCTTTTATTTCATTAAAAGACTTTTTTCTTGCTGTGTCTTTTTTTTAAACATTTAATAACTTTGGGATTAATAATGGATCGGTGTCTTATTGACGCCTCTCCATTATTAACCGGGCTTATTGTCACCGTGCAATCAACGGTGACATTAACCCCTTATTACCCCGCTTGCCACCGCTACAGGGCAAGTGGGAAGAGCCGGGTAAAGTGCCACAATTGGCACATCTTTTGATGCGCCAAATGTGGGGCTGCTGTAGCCTGGTATTATCAGGCTGTTGAGGGCCAAAATCCATGGGCCTTGACAGTCTTTTAATACCAGGCCGCAGCAGTCTGCATTTTACTTGGCTGGTTAACAAAAATAGGGGGGATCCCACGCCGTTTTTTTTTCGAGGGGATCCCCTATTTTTGTTAACCAGCCAAGCTAAGCAGACTGCTGTGGCCTGGTATTATCAGGCTTGCAAGGTCCATGGATATTGGATCCTTACCAGCCTGAAAAACCAGGCCTCAGCGGTCTGCTTCATCTGGCTGGTTAACAAAAATAGGGGGGACCCCACGCCAATTTTTTTCGAGGGGATCCCCTATTTTTGTTAATCAGCCAAGATATGCAGACTGCTGTGGCCTGGTATTATCAGGCTGGCAAGGTCCATGGATCTTGGCTCCTTAACAGCCTGAAAATCCAGGCCTCAGCGGTCTGCTTCATCTGGCTGGTTAACAAAAATAGGGGGGACCCCACGCCAATTTTTTTCGAGGGGATCCCCTATTTTTGTTAATCAGCCAAGATATGCAGACTGCTGTGGCCTGGTATTATCAGGCTGGCAAGGTCCATGGATCTTGGCTCCTTAACAGCCTGAAAATCCAGGCCTCAGCGGTCTGCTTCATCTGGCTGGTTAACAAAAATAGGGGGGACCCCACGCCAATTTTTTTCGAGGGGATCCCCTATTTTTGTTAATCAGCCAAGATATGCAGACTGCTGTGGCCTGGTATTATCAGGCTGGCAAGGTCCATGGATCTTGGCTCCTTAACAGCCTGAAAATCCAGGCCTCAGCGGTCTGCTTCATCTGGCTGGTTAACAAAAATAGGGGGGACCCCACGCCAATTTTTTTCGAGGGGATCCCTATTTTTGTTAATCAGCCAAGATATGCAGACTGCTGTGGCCTGGTATTATCAGGCTGGCAAGGTCCATGGATCTTGGCTCCTTAACAGCCTGAAAATCCAGGCCTCAGCGGTCTGCTTCATCTGGCTGGTTAACAAAAATAGGGGGGACCCCACGCCAATTTTTTTCGAGGGGATCCCCTATTTTTGTTAATCAGCCAAGATATGCAGACTGCTGTGGCCTAGTATTATCAGGCTTGGCAAGGTCCATGGATCTTGGCTCCTTAACACCTGAAAATCCAGGCCTCAGCGGTCTGCTTCATCTGGCTGGTTAACAAAAATAGGGGGGACCCCACGCCATTTTTTTTTCGAAGGGAACCCCTATTTTTGTTAATCAGTTCCCTCTGACGTCACTGATTGTGTCCTGGCTGACCTGAAGTGAAAGTGGAAAGCAATCAATTAAGCTTTCCACTTAAGGGCCCGTCTCACATAGCGATATCGCTACCGAGATCGCTGCTGAGTCACTAGTTTTGTGACGCAGCAGCGAGCTCACCAGCGATATCGCTGTGTGTGACATTCAGCGACGATCAGCCCCCCTGCCGGGTATCGCTGATCGTCGCTGAAATGTCAGGACATTTTTTTTGATCGCTGGTTTCCCGCTGACAGGCACACATCGCTGCGTGTGACAGGCGGGAGACCAGCGATCCGCTGGTAACCAAGGTACACAGCGGGTTTCCAGGCGCGGGGCTGTGCCTAGAAACCCGCTGTGTACCTTGGATACCAGCGCCCTGATGCAGGGAGCTGGTATCCAAGGTACACAGCGGGTTTCCAAGCGCTGCGCGGTGCCTGGAAACCCGCTGTGTACCTTGGTTACCAGCGGATCGCTGGTCTCCCGCCTGTCACACGCAGCGATGCGTGCCTGTCAGAGGGAAACCAGCGATCAAAAAAAGGTCCTGACATTTCTGCGACGATCAGTGATACCCGGCAGGGGGGCTGATCGTCGCTGAATGTCACACACAGCGATATCGCTGGTGAGCTCGCTGCTGCGTCACAAAACTAGTGACTCAGCAGCGATCTCGGTAGCGATATCGCTATGTGAGACGGGCCCTTAAGCGATGTTACCCGCAGTGTCGCTGTCCCAGATCGCTGCCTGAGCTGCCTGTTTGGCAGCTCAGCAGCGATCATGTAGCGATACACCAGCGATCCTGACAAGTGCATATCGTTGTCGGGATCGCTGGTGTATCGTTATGTGACACCCAGCCTTTACTCTCCTGTCAGGCAGGAGAGGAACTCATTCATTTGGGGTTTACTGTGAGGCTGCAGCATTAGCTGCGGTCCCTGCAGTAAACATTAACCCTTTCTGAAGGATTTCACCGTGGGACCTGACTGTGCATGGGATAGGTAAGAATAATTTTGCTTTATTATTTTATTTTTATTACAGGAAATGGTTTTAGCAGGTAAATAAAATATGGTCAAAAACTGTGTGATTATTTCATTAAACTTCTTTTTTATTAAAGTGTGTGTGTTTGATTTTTCTTTCATACAATAGGATTAATAATTGATAGTTGTCTAATTGACAGCTCTCAATTATTAACCTGGCTTAAAGTGACCTTTCAATTGCAAGGTCATTTTAACCCCTTATTAACCCATTCGCCACCGCTACAGGGCAATGGGAATAGACGGGCAAAGTGCCAGAAAGGGCAAATCTAATTAGAGATTTGCCCTTTCTGGGGTGTCTGGGGGCAGATGTTAAGTAGCCGGGGGGGCCAAAAATAATGGTCCCTCTCTGGGCTATTATTATCTGCCCCCACTCACTGGCTTTGTCTGTCTGGTTGCGAAAATAGGGCGGGAGCCCACGCATTTTTTTTCAGCAATTTTACACCTCATATATATATATATACATGTCATTGAATTTGTGACACATATATATATATATTTATATTTGTAGTTCATACACTTCTACATAGTATAATAGCCGCTAATTCAATTGCCGGCTTTTGTGAAAATGCAGAACCCGACATGAAATGACACTTGGTGTACATAGGGTTAACCATGTCTTTTCATGTCCTTTGCTATCTAATTTGCACAAACAATTAAATCAGACTATGTGTGCAAAATTTCACACCTGTAGGGGTTAATTAAAGGTGTAAATTCGTAGCAAAAAAGTCCGTTTTTTTTACAACGAATTTACACCTTTAATTAACCCCTACAGGTGTGAAATTTTGCACACATAGTCTGATTTAATTGTTTGTGCAAATCAGATAGCAAACGACATGAAAAGACATGGTTAACCCTATGTACACCAAGTGTCATTTCATGTCGGGTGCTTCTGTCTTTTCACTGAAGCCGGCTTTACCCGGCAATTGAATCAAAGGATATTTTACTATGTAGAAGTGTATAAACTATACATATATGTATATATATATATGTCACAATGACATGTATATATATATATATGTATTCTATGTGTGTATATTTAGTGTTTACAAGGAAAGAATGGGGTTTTTTTAGTTGCGATATTTTGTTCCCATAGACTTACATGGGACTTCCGGTATCGGTATCGGGTATCGCCGATTTTTTAGTGATATCGGCGATACCATTCCGATTCCGATACTTTAGGATATCGGAAAGTATCGCTCAACTCTAGTTACCAGGCTATGCCCCATCCCCGCCCCACATGACCACCGATGCCATGATCAGATGATGCGGTGGCAAGGGGACGTGAAGTCCCTTTGTCTTTGCCTTGTCTGTTTCATATTGCGTCCACTTTTTCACTGGTCATTCTTTCACACCCCTGCCTCATTTTAATGTTTTTTTTAATATGAGCAAAGTTGTAATTTTTTCATCTATTTTTCATCTATTTTGGGCTTTTAAATTTGTTATATCCTTTGTTTCTTATTATTCATCTTGCCCATATGTGCTGATTCTGTGTCCTATGTACCCATGTGGTGTTGACTGCATTCTCTCTTCACAATTTTACATTATCACCAAGTATTATCTATATACAGTATCTATATGTGTAATCTACCTTTGAAGTTTTTTATTGTATGTTTGTCAAACTCGGCGAACCCGGACATCCACGGGTTTGCTCATCTCTACTAGCGATCAGTTATCATGCTATGGATTGTTGTCAATGCAATAAAATGAAAATAACTGTCTAATAGCTCATCCACTTCTGAGTGATCCCAGTGAAATTCTCAATGTGTTCACATATAGTGTTGAGCGATACGATACCGCAAGTATCGGGTATCGGCCGATATTAGCTGTTTCGGCCTTTCGATACTTAGTTCCGATATTTTCCATATATCGTATACCGGAATCGGAAGTTCCCATAATTCTTTGAGAGGCAATGTGATTTTAGTCAGCCAATGAGGAATCCTAAGAAGTGTGGGCACATCCTGTACTGCTGCGGTCATGTTAACTAATGGCATGGCTGTGATTGGATGCTGAAATGATGTCAGAATGCACTATAAAAGGCGCCGCCGCCATTTTAGCGTCACTGTGCTGTGAATTCAGTAAGGGACAGAACGCTGCTGTGCTGACTCTGAGGGACAGTTAGAGATTGCGATTTAGTGTACTGTGCTGTAGGCAGGCTAGCACCAACCGCTGTGTAAAGCTTCCTTTTGCCTGCAGTGTTGTTTTAACAGCTCTGCAAGGTGTGTGTGAGTGCAGGTGACGCTGCAGTTTGCTCTGCATGCAACGCTGTCTGTAGGCATCTGCACGTGTCACTCACAGACTCTTTTTTTTTTCTTCAGTGTAATTCTTGCTGCTCCATGCAATTTAACTATTAGTGTGACGCGCTTCCATCCGTATCCAATACATTGGTTGCAAACACTATAGAAGTAGACAAAGGAGTAGCCTTTCACAGATTGTGAACAGTTGTGTTTCAGTGTTCACTTCAGTCTGTGTTTTTTATTTTTTGAGTGCACATCACGCTCCAGTTACTTGTTCAAGCACTGCTGCTTGTACTCTGCTGAGCGTGTCTCAGTGCCTCATCCTTTTCATTTCTCTCCAATTGGTTCTGCTCCATTCCATTTAAAATAAATATAATCTATTAGTGTGACGCGCTTCCATCCGTATCCAATACATTGGTTGCAAACACTATAGAAGTAGACAAAGGAGTAGCCTTTCACAGATTGTGAACAGTTGTGTTTCAGTGTTCACTTCAGTCTGTGTTTTTTATTTTTTGAGTGCACATCACGCTCCAGTTACTTGTTCAAGCACTGCTGCTTGTACTCTGCTGAGCGTGTCTCAGTGCCTCATCCTTTTCATTTCTCTCCAATTGGTTCTGCTCCATTCCATTTAAAATAAATATAATCTATTAGTGTGACGCGCTTCCATCCGTATCCAATACATTGGTTGCAAACACTATAGAAGTAGACAAAGGAGTAGCCTTTCACAGATTGTGAACAGTTGTGTTTCAGTGTTCACTTCAGTCTGTGTTTTTTATTTTTTGAGTGCACATCACGCTCCAGTTACTTGTTCAAGCACTGCTGCTTGTACTCTGCTGAGCGTGTCTCAGTGCCTCATCCTTTTCATTTCTCTCCAATTGGTTCTGCTCCATTCCATTTAAAATAAATATAATCTATTAGTGTGACGCGCTTCCATCCGTATCCAATACATTGGTTGCAAACACTATAGAAGTAGACAAAGGAGTAGCCTTTCACAGATTGTGAACAGTTGTGTTTCAGTGTTCACTTCAGTCTGTGTTTTTTATTTTTTGAGTGCACATCACGCTCCAGTTACTTGTTCAAGCACTGCTGCTTGTACTCTGCTGAGCGTGTCTCAGTGCCTCATCCTTTTCATTTCTCTCCAATTGGTTCTGCTCCATTCCATTTAAAATAAATATAATCTATTAGTGTGACGCGCTTCCATCCGTATCCAATACATTGGTTGCAAACACTATAGAAGTAGACAAAGGAGTAGCCTTTCACAGATTGTGAACAGTTGTGTTTCAGTGTTCACTTCAGTCTCTGCGTAATAACCACACTTAGGCCTTATAACTTTTCTGACTTTCTTTATCAATCTACCAAGATGAAGAAGGCAGGGAGTAAGGCACGTGGTCGTGGCCGTGGATTTTCAGCAGGGAGAGGACGTGGGGATTCTGTGGCTGCTGCCGCCCTCAGTGACACAGCATCCACCAGTTTTACCCATGAGCGTTCCTTTATGCGCAGTTTGGTAGGAGCTCGGCGTGCCCCCTGCTGCGGGAAGAACAAATTGAAGCCGTTGTTGGTTGGATGGCAGCCAATGCATCGACTTCAATTCCTTCCACCTCCTCTCAGGAACACAACACTGTTGAGCAACCATCTCTCTGTTCACCGCCTGTCAAATTGCCCAGGCAGTCAGAGAGTTCTGTACAGGAGCCAGCTGAGTCTCTGCTTCTGTTCTCAGAATCTGTTGGCTCGCAAACACGGGCACAGGCAAGCAGCATTCTGCAATTTGAAGAAGAGGGAGTATGCAGTGATGCGCAACAGCTGTGTCTCTCTCAATCTGAAGAGGCGGGTGAGCCAGTGCCGATGGACTGCACACCGCAGAACGCATCTTATGATGATGATGAGACTCAGGTGCCAGGTTTTGTGGAGCATGGTGCTGCCCAGACCATCCAACAGCAGCAGGTGTTGGAAGATGGTAGTGGAGATGATGAAGTCCGAGACCCAACATGGCGTGAGCAACAGGAAGGTGGTGGGAGCAGCTCTGAGGAAGAGATTGTCCCAACGGTACAAAGAGGAGGGAGAGTTAGGCTGCAGACTCGCTTGCCTGTAGCCTCCAGTTTGGCACCTGTTGGGAGCAGTTCTCTTAGAAATGTCAAAATTGGCGCTCCCATGACTTGCACTGCGTGGTCCTTTTTTGACAGACTTGTAGATGATATTTGCTATGTTCAATGCAAGCTGTGTAAGCAAAAAGTTAAAAGAGGTAAAAATATCAGTAACCCGAATACCACAAATATGTGGAAACATGTACGGACAAAGCACGTAGCTGAGTTACAAAGACACACTGGAGATGTAGGCCAACCTACAGCAGCACCTACATCTTCAGGTCGTGTTGGAGCCTCTACCTCCAGCTCACACACACCTGGTTCGGCTTCCTCACAGGATCTCCATGGAAGAACCTCGGTCACTGTTGTCCATAGACAAACTGTTATTCCACCCACAGCAGCAAGTTCACAGTCATCGTCACACTCCCAGACCACAAAACAGCCATCGGTACCACAGGCATGGGATAAAAGACGGCCATACTCGGCAAACCATCCACGAGCACAGGCTCTGAATGCTGGCATTGCAAAACTCCTGTCCCTTGAAATGCTGTCATTCAGGCTGGTGGAGACTGACAGTTTCAGGAACTTTATGGCATTGGCAGTCCCACAATATAATGTGCCAGGCAAGCCGTCCCTGCTCTGCAAAAACATGTCGAGGGAAACATTAAACAAGCGCTACTAAACGCCGTCAGTAGCAGGGTCCACCTGACCACCGATGCGTGGACCAGTACCCATGGCCAGGGACGATACCTTTCCCTCACTGCCCATTGGGTCAATGTTGTGGAGCCGGGTACAGATCTTGCCAGTGGCGCTGTACGTGTTCTGCCAACTCCAAGGATTGCAGGAATCCAGTCTGTACACATTGATTCCTCCTCCTACTCCAGTTCCTCAGAATCATCGCTGCACGAGCCGTCACGGTATACCTCCACATGGACCCGTGAACGCTTACCTGTTGCGACCGATATGAGCACAGCCGTGGCCAAACGTCAACAGGCCGTCCTGAAATTAATTTCCATGGGGAATCGAAGCCACACAGCGCAGGAGCTCTGGGATGCCATCAAGCAGGAGAGTGACGTGTGGTTTTTGTCAGCTAATCTCCAGCCAGGCTTGGTAGTGTGTGACAATGGCCGAAATCTGGTGGCAGCTCTGGGCCTTGGCAACCTCACTCACATACCATGTCTGGCACATGTGCTCAACTTGGTCGTGCAGAGTTTTTTGAGGGACTATCCGGATCTTGATGCACTGCTGCACAAGGTGCGCCTAGAGTGCGCTCACTTGCGACGTTCCAGCATGGCCAGATCACGCATTGCAGCTCTGCAAGTCAGATTTCGCCTTCCTGAACATCGCATCATATGTGACGTACCCACCAGGTGGAATTCCACGTTACATATGTTGGAGCGGTTGTGTGAGCAGCAGCCAGCAGTAATGGACTATCAGCTGCAACAGGCGCAATCAACTCGCAATTTGCGCCGTTCACACTTCACCACTACTGAGTGGGCCTCTATGAAGGACATCTGCGACGTTTTGCGTGCGTTTGATGTCTCAACGCGGATGGCGAGTGCGGATGATGCACTAGTCAGCATGACTGTCCCCCTTATCTGCCTGCTTCAGAAATCACTGAAAGCACTAAAGGAAGAGGTTTTGGAAGAGGTGGAGGATGAGGAGTCACAAATTCAATTACCTTCAGGACAGTCATCGCAACGTGGCTCCTCACAGAGGGCTGGGCAGGGCTCACTTTGTGAGGAGGATGAGGAGGAGGAGGAGGAGTCAATGGAGGAGGAAGAAATCCCTACAGAGGGAGGTACACAATGCTCTAGTCAGTATGTAGAGCGAGGGTGGGGTGATGCAGAGGAGGCAGAGATGACGCCTCTTCCAGAGGACAGCTTTTGTTGGCCAGTTGGGAGTCTGCAGCACATGGTTGATTTCATGCTTCAGTGCCTGAGAAACGACCAACGCATCGCCCACATTCTCACCACGTCAGATTATTGGGTGTACACCCTCCTAGACCCTCGCTACCGGGACAACTTACAAACCCTCATCACACCGGTGAACCGGGACCGTAAAATGCAGGAGTACCAAGACACACTAGTGCAATCCATACTGTTGTACATTCCAGCCGAGAGAGCTGCTGCTGCTGCTACTGCTTTACAAAGCAGCTCTGTGCGTCGAGGCAGTGTAGACACCTCTACAACAAGAGGGAGCACAAGCAGCGCCTCTGCACAGGGCAAGAGCTGTATGTTACAAATGTGGCGAAGTTTTGTGACAGTGCCAGCAAGGTCTACACCATCCGAGACGGCTCCAGTCACCAGGAAGAAACGTTTCCGTAAGATGGTGACAGACTACTTGGCTTTCCCTCTAAGTGTACTCCCAGATGCCTCTTCCCCTTTCAAATTTTGGGTCTCTAAGTTGGATACATGGCCAGAGCTTAGCCAGTATGCATTGGAGGTGCTGGCTTGCCCTGCTGCCAGTGTATTATCTGAGCACGTCTTTAGTGCTGCAGGTGGTGTAGTAACAGACCGTCGCATGCGACTATCCTCAGAGAATGTAGACCGGCTTACTTTTCTGAAAATGAACAAGGCATGGATCTCACCTGAATTTGCCTGTCCGTTTTCAGATTAAATAACTGTTTGGCAACGTTTTCCATGTCTCCTGTTATGTTCATCTTTCTACCACCTGAACTCTACTCCCTGGGCTACAACATCGCCATTTGTTGCTCGTAAGTAATTGGCAGGGGTACTGACTCCTGGCCAGCCTGGTTACAGCACGACAGCTGTTTCCTGGCAGTGTGAACGTCAATTATCCTCCAATAAGTTGTGCTGTCGTGTTGCATTCGGGTTAGCCGACTCTATGGTGCCTGCAGTTTAGGTGATTCCTATGTGTGCTGTGGGATATGTAAATAAAGGCTGTTTCCATTGTGACAATAGGACAAGCACCCACTGTAGGACTGTGTGATTCGGTAACTGCGGACGGCTTGCGTCCTGTCAACTTACATTTTCATGGGTGCGTTCTGCTACCCGTCCGGGGTCCAGTACCGTCAACTGGTTCTCCCCAGTGCCTTTGGCCTAGGTGCCTCCATCTCCGTATCCGAGTTCCACCAACGTCTGCTGGTCCTTGGTAGTGCTTTGGAGCACAGGTACCTCCTGCTTAGTAACCGTGTCACAGTAACGTCAGCTGGTACTCGGTTGTGACATTGCCTCTTTTCCTTCTGCTACCCGTCCGGGGTCCAGTACCATCAACTGGTTCTCCCCAGTGCCTTTGGCCTAGGTGCCTCCATCTCCGTATCCGAGTTCCACCAACGTCTGCTGGTCCTTGGTAGTGCTTTGGAGCACAGGTACCTCCTGCTTAGTAACCGTGTCACAGTAACGTCAGCTGGTACTCGGTTGTGACATTGCCTCTTTTCCTTCTGCTGCCCCTCCGGGTTCCAGCACAGTCAGCTGGTCCTCGTTACTTCCATTGTCTCTTGCTCCATCTGATACCCGTCAGGGTTCCAGTAACGTCAGCTGGTTCTCGGAAATTAGACGACCTTAAAGACCACCCAGAAGAAGATGACGACAACAAGGACCACGAGCATGAAGCCAACCAGCCTGAACACCATCACAAAGAAAAAATAAAAGATTACCCAGAAGAAGATCACCAACAGGACAAAGAAGGTTAAGACAAACTACAAGATACAGAACAAGAGACAGAAGAACAATAAGCAGAAGATCAAAAAGCAGAAGAACATGAAGTATAAGACCAAAATGAAGAGCAAAATATATGCTCTAAATTCTAAGCAGAAGAAGACTAAGCAGTGAATGGGGGTGAGTCCGTTCCTCCTCGTGGTGCCCCTGGAAAATGCCTGCTGCTGCAGGCTAAACTGAACACGGACAAATACTGTTGTAATTTAAATCTTTTGTGACAGCAAGAATGGAAGAATGAACAATTCATACTTTTACAGATTACAAGTACAGGAATCTCTGTCACAAATAAGAATATGATGAAGAAGATGAAGAGGAAGAAGATGAAGAATTTGAATATGAAGAAGATTAATTAGTTTAATAATAACAATATGAGTAATGTAAACAAAAACATGAATAGCAAGAAGTTTAAGAAGAAGATTAAGAAGGTGAAGATGAAGAATAATTTGATGAGAAAGATGATGCTGCTGAAGATTATGAAGGAGAAAGTGTGGCACTGGCAAAAGTTAAAAAGGTGAAGAGCATGGAAGTTGTGAAACATACATATTTGCCAAAATAGAAAAAAGGTTAACAACATTGTCAATTTGTTAGTCAATCCAAACGTATTTCCAAAAAAAAAATATATTAATGCTATTCCAATGCATTGGGTTAAACATGTATGCCTTTATTGTCTCCTCAACCTCCCCCAATACATTCTACATTAGTCTTTGTTGTTTTCCTTCATGTACAATTAACCAACAAGGCAAGAATGGGTTTTTTTAATGTCGATATTTGGTTCCCATAGACTTACATGGGACTTCCGGTATCGGAATCGGATATCGACGATATTTAGTGATATCGGCGATACCATTCCGATCCGATATTTTTAGATATCGAGCAGTATCGCTCAACAATATTCACATAGAGTCAGGTTGCACCCAAATGACTGATGACTTTTGCATATCCTGCTATCCCACTGTGGATCTGTGGAAACTACTTCTTTCCACAGCCAGCCTCATCTAGGCATTTCTTGTCGGGTGTCACCATCACATTGATCGCACCTGCACTTTGTGGGTCTTCTTGGTCACTAGACTAATAGCTTTCATGGATTTTTCAACAAACTATTCATACTTTCAGAGGTTTTAAGGTTTATGGTAGGCATACGTCCATGGAGTTCAACCTGTAGACTAACTTGTAGATCCAACGGAAGGCACAAACCCCATGAGGCTGTGAACATGCAAATATGTACAAGTGTGCAGTCCCAGAACGCATGGTGGACTACACGATCTTAATCCTAGTTACAAAATGCTATTCCCATCATTTAAAGTTTTTACTTTAACAAAAGATATGCAATAATTTATTGATTGTTGAGGGTCAAAGCACTGGGACCATACCAATCCTAGGAGTAGTGTTCTTAAATACTCACTCAGAAAAGAGAGGTGGAACTGCATGGGCACCAGCACGCCATTCATTTTCGTTAGACCCACTTCAGATAGTAACGATAGATGAGTACTTTACCTTGTTATCTCTAGCAGTCTCATCAAGAATGAATGGAGAATTGGCACATATGCAAAGCTACCGCTCTTCCAACAAATTATTTCAGAGCCCTGTTCTCAGGATTGCTCAGAGTCTCAACAGTTCAACTCCCATTAATCTAAAATTATAATCCAAATGTTGCATATACAGTGGCATGTAAAAGATTTCGCACCCCTGCATGGTTAGTACCTAGTAGCACCCCTTTTGCAAGTATCACAGCTTGTAAACGCTTTTTGTAGCCAGCCAAGAGTCTTTCAATTCTTGTTTGAGGGCTTTACATCCATTCTTCCTTGGAAAATTCTTCCAGTTCTGGGACATCTTTTATGCACTGCTATTTTGAGGTCCAGCCACAGATTTTTAATGATGTTCTGATGATGGAACTGTAAGGGCCATTGTAAAATCTTTAGCTTGCGTCTTTAGATGTAGTACATTGTGGATTTTGACGTGTTTCTAGGATCATTATCTATTTGTAGAAGCCGTCCTCTTTTCAACTTCAGCTTTTTAACAGATGGTATTATGTTTGCATTAAGACTTTGTTGAAATATAATTAAATCCATTCTTCCCTCTACTTGTGAAATGTTCCCCGTATGATTGGCTGCAATACAACTCCAAAGTATAATTGATCCACCCCCATGCTTGATGGTTGTCAAGATGTTCTTCTCCTGAAATTCTGTGCTCTTTTTTCTCGACACATACCTTCGGTGATTGTGGCCAAAAAGTTCTATTTTAACCTCTTCAGTCCACATGACTTGTTTCCAAAATGCATCAGGCTTGTTTCAATGTTCTTTTGAATACTTCTGATACTGAATTTTACTGTGAGAGGTTTTCTTCTGATGACTCATCCATGAAGGCCATATTTGTGCAGGTGTCTCTGAACAGTAGTGTGAGAGGCAGAGCCAGGGCCATAGTCGTGGCAGTATCAAGAGTATTTGGTGGGCCCTGGTTCCCAATCACATGCAAATGCTGTCCATTCTGCAGCATACCTTCTGTAACACCCTCTGCACCGTCAGGGTCAGGGTTGTCGAAGCTCCGCTTCTTGCGTTGTGGCGCATAAAGAGACTTTGAAAACTTCAAACAGTGAACTTTACTCATTCTTTGCTGCAGCACAACCTTGTCAATAACAACATCAGCTTACGATTCCACATAATTCACATTTTGCACTTCTCCTGCACTACTCTCTTTGTCCTTCAGTACATTATGGGAACTGACCGTGCCGTACGGTTTTCCAGTGTCCTCACTGTCCAGACTCACTGCGTTTGAGTGTTCCCTCAGCTGTTTTGCCTTGCTTCTGAGGACATCAGCCCAAGCGATGATCTGCCACCTGATTAGCGACCTGCGTCCCTGTACTGATCTAGGACCTCTTCTTAAGCTCCTCTTTCCCTCTATGGAAGCACAGTTGCCTTTGTTGTCCCTCTGTCCATCTGGACTCTGAATGGCTGGTTGCTTGCTTTAACGTTGCAGAGCTGACCACCCCACACGGGCACTGGGCCCTAACTCGGGCACCTGGGCCTTCCTGGGCTCACAGGCCCTACTCACCTGTCTCAACTCACTGGCTTCACTGAATAGAAAACAGGAAAACTTCTACACTTATCCATGGTCAGCCCATCCTACATTAACTATTTGCTGTGTGGAACTCCTATCTAATACTATGTAGACTAGAATGCCCCCATTTAGTGGCCAAACATGAGCACTACGCTTTCCTATAACAAACATTGTTCAGATATATGAATACTCTATACATATCAGACATAATATATAATATATACATAACTATGCACACGAGAGAATCAGATACACGTATGTACAAAGAAGGACAATAATCTTCTTAAAGGGGAATGAATATATATATATATATATATATATATATATATTATAATACAGTAAAACACTTCACTCTACTTTAAGGGGGTAGAGACTTGGCACCCCCTTACAGTAGAACAATATACCAAAATTCCAGAGACTGCTAAATCTATCTGAAGGTCTTGTGCAGTCAAACAGTGGTTTTGATTTGCCACTCAAGTAATGATGGGGAAACCCGTGGATGTTCGGGTCCGGCGGGTTCGGCCGAACATCTAAAAAAAGTTCTCTTCAGGTACCCAAACCCGAATCCAGACCTCATTCACTTGAATGGGGGGCCCAATCATCCGCATGACAGCGCGGCAAACACTGGCTGTGATCGGCAGTAAGATCATTACCGCCGACCAGAGAGCTGTGGTCCCATGCTGATAACATCTAGAGCAGGCACCACTGATGGGAGTATTGATCAGCTGGTGCCTGTGCTATAAATAGATATTAAAAAAAAATGATTTGGGGTCTCTTCTATTTTTGCTAATTAGTGCAGGCAAAACTGTGAAACATGAAGATAATCCATACTGTCCCACGACGATCTGGATGATTCCGAGAGCAGTCACATGAGTGATCGGTCCCCCCGCCAGTCTGCTTCCACTGACACAGGAGCGCAATCACTACGGTAGTGAACTGCAGAGAGAAAGTTCACCTGAGCTGATGAACCCCGATGACCTCACTTAGGGCACCACTCGCTGCGTTACAAAGTTTTCCAAATCATCCGTATTGTTGTGGGACAGTATGTATTATCTTCACATTGGACAGGTGAGAGATACGATTGTTTATTTTTCTTCTTTTCCAGGGGACATGGGCACCGGTGGATTAGGTTTAAAGGTGAGCATTATGATTGTTTATTATTTTCAGTTTTTTACAGGTGACATGGGCTTCAATTGATTAGTCGTAATGGTGAGAATAACTGTGCTTTTTAATTTTTAGTTCAAATAAAGGTGTCATTGTCTTTCTTTTAATTAAAGGATTTTATTCTGGCTGTATCTTTTTTACAATCTAACTGTAGGGTTAGTAATAGGAGGGGGGTTTATGGATACCTCTCCATTACTAACCCCTGGGCTTGATGTCAGCTGCCAGTACAAAGCTGACATCAACCCCATAACTATTACTCCACTTGCCAGCACATCAGGGCAAGTGGGAAGAGCAAGTCTTAGCGCCAGATTTGGTACATCTTATTGATGTGCCATTTCTGAGGCGGCTGATGTTTTTAGTCTGGGAGGGAGCCATATTTTTCTCCCTTTCCTAGGCTATTAATATCAGCCCGCAGACGTCTGCATAGCCCTTGCTGGTAACTGAGTATAGGGGGACCCCATATCATTTTTTGGGGGAGTCTCCCTTATAGTGATCTGTAAAGGCTAACCAAACAGCTGTATGCTGATATTAATAGCCTGGGAACCTTTATGGCTATTGGCCCCTTCCCAGAATATTTACATCAGCCCTAAGCCGTCGGCTTTCCCTCTTTGTAAGGAGAACACTCGATCCCAGATCTGATGGTCCTTTCCAAGTGCTGCTGACGACACCAACCTCTGTGAAACTGGAGGGAAGACCCACTTGGAGCCACGCATCACATTCCAAGAAAGCTCCCATAACAGAAGATACACCTAAGCCAGAATGACGCTGTGGATGCCCTGCCTGACCAGATAGATTACCTGTCTGATGAAGAATACATGCCTCTCTCTACCCATGCTGTTGAATATGAGACTATGATTGCTATGCCATGAACCCCCATTAGGGACAGATCTCCTGACCGCCCATTTGTGAAAGTCTGTACAGGGGGGGGGGTGCATTAGGCATGTGTCAGCTCATCGGCAAAAGACTTCCAGCACTTTGGGACAGGAGGTTAGGATAAGGGCAAGTGATTTCTAAGGGGGGATTGTGATGGAAATATATATATATATTTCAGATAGATCTCACTTGCATATATGCTAACAGCTAATATATACAGTATAATCACATCTGCTTAAAATGGCTACCACAAACCAGACAAGATTTTGGGACTTTCCAGATAAAAACAGGAACCAAAACCAGATGGCCCGAGCTGATATCTGGATTTTTAGCTTAATTGCAGAAAAGGCGACAGTTATACTTTAGTTGCTTAATCAGTTTAATCAGCATCTTGCTATGCCTTAACCACAACCTTCATGTATTCAGATAACCAATAACATAGAGGCTTGACCATATGGTTATTAACTAACCACCCCTTTCTATATGCAACTATAAAAACATGTATGTACAATAAACCATCAGTATTTGATGAAATGTTATTCTGTCATCTCGGTGTACAATGTCATTCTTGAGTGCTCAAAATACTTAGCCTAATTTGAGAGTGGCCGCAGCACACACAGGGATAGATTTATCCTAACCAAAATTTCCTTCACACTGCTTATGAAAATTACAGGGGACCCACGCGTAAAGACAAAGCTGCCTGTGCTTGCAGCAATGGAGAGTACATAGTTTGGGACAGCAGCACAACCTTGCCACTAGTCTAAAGTGTCAACTAATCAGAAGTGTATAGGCCCATGGTAAGCAGAAAATTGGGAGGCTGGGAAACAGTAAGCTTCTGGAATAAGAAGCCTAGAAATCACTCCCAACTGGTTATTCCTATGTTTTAAAGTTATCCCCCATTCATAGGATAGGGGATTACCTCCTGATTGCTGGGGGTCCAAATAGTGGGACTTTCACAAATCCTAAGAACTGTGGCTTTAAAGATCCCCAAGCAAATGGAGCAGTGGTCAATCATGGGCACCTCTACTCCACTCAGCCTTAATGGGACCGCCAGAGATATCCAAACACTGTGCTTAACTGATCTTTGACAGTCCCATTAAGAATGAATGAAGCAGTAATATGCATGATTGACCACCACTGCATTCACACGGTGCTGTTTATAGCCTGATTATCAGAATCATTTGGGGTCCTAGAGGTCAAAACTCCAGCAATCAGGATTTTATCCCCTATGTGATAGATTTGGAATGACTTACAAACTTGAGAATAACCCTTTAAAGAGGAGAATGTGAAGTTTAATCCATTACAATTTACCTATGTCTGAGAAAACAGACTGGTCACATATTGTTATTTTATGTTCCTATGTACAAAGACATTTTTTGAAACTGATATAGAAAGTACCAGATAAAATACTGAAAAAAACCTAATAGCGGATTGTATGCTTCTTCACATACTTATAGTCCAAAGCTATAATGAAAAAAGGGCTTTGCATTTCAATTTTATCGGAATTTAAAAACAGCTTCAGCTGTTGGAGCAAAATAGGAAGTAGAGAAGAACTTGTCAAATTCACTATCACCTTCAAGGTCAGATTTTTGGGAGAGTAATTTGGCTACTAATGCAAAATTCATAACTGCAGCAGTTATCTCATGGCTTAGGAATGTTGAAAATATAAAATCTGTCCTGAAATGTGCAGCTTTTCTTCCTACAATGTATTCTTGATCAATTATGTAAATGCAACATTTAAAAGACATGGAAATATTAAGGTATTATTCTGTATGCTTATTTCAGCATAAAGTTTATTATTTTTGTTTGTTTGTTTTGCCTGTAGTACAATTTCTTGCCATTCAGTTGATCTCTTATTACCTCCTGATACAGAAAAATTCTAGGTATAAAATGTTATATTCATGGCATCTCCCATAGAACAACAATAATTATTTACAGTGGGTACGGAAAGTATTCAGACCTCTTTAAATTTTTACTCTTTGTTTCATTGCAGCCATTTAGTAAATATAAAAAAGGTTTTTTTTTTCTCATTAATGTACACACTGCACCCCATCTTGACTGAAAAATAACAGAAATGTAGAAATTTTTGCAAATGTATTAAAAAAGAAAAACTAAAATATCACATGGTCATAAGTATTCAGACCCTTTGCTCGGTATTGAGTAGAAGCATCCTTTTGAGCAAGTACAGCCATGAGTCTTCTTGAGAATGATGCAACAAGTTTTTCACACCTGGATTTGGGGATCCTCTGCCATTCTTCCTTGCAGATCCTCTCCAGTTCCGTCAGGTTGGATGGTGAACGTTGGTGGACAGCCATTTTCAGGTCTCCCCAGAGATGCTCAATTGGGTTTAGGTCAGGGCTCTGGCTGGGCCAGTCAAGAATGGTCACAGAGTTGTTCTGAAGCCACTCCTTTGTTATTTTAGATGTGCTTTTAGGGTCATTGTCCTGTTGAACGGTGAACCTTCAGCCAAGTCTGGGGTCCAGAGCACTCTGGAGGAGATTTTCTTCCAGGATATCTCTGTATTTGGCTGCATTCATGTTTTCTTCAATTGCAACCAGTCATCCTGTCCCTGCAGCTGAAAAACACCCCCATAGCATGATGCTGCCACCACCATTTTTGACTGTTGGGATTGTATTGGCCAGGTGATGAGCAGTGCCTGGTTTTCTCCACACATACCGCTTAGAATTATCACCAAAAAGACGAAGGTCTCATCAGACCAGAGAATCTTATTTCTCATAGTCTGGGAGTCCTTCATGTGTTTTTTAGCAAACTCTATACGGGTTTTCATATGTCTTGCACTGAGGACAGGCTTCCGTCGGGCCACTCTGCCATAAAGGCCCGACTGGTGGAGGGCTGCAGTGATAGTTGACTTTGTGGAACTTTCTCCCATCTCCCTACTGCATCTGTGGAGCTCACCCACAGTGATCTTGGGGTTCTTCTTTACCTCTCTCACCTAGGCTATTCTCCCATGATTGCTCAGTTTGGCTGGACAGCCAGATCTAGGAAGACTTCTGGTGGTCCCAAACTTCTTTCATTTAAGGATTATGGAGGCCACTGTGCTCTTCGGAACCTTGAGTACTGCAGAAATTCTTTTGTAACCTTGGCCAGATCTGTGCCTTGCCACAATTCTGTCTCTGAGCTCCTGGGCCAGTTCCTTTGACCTCATGATTCTCATTTGGTCTGACATGCACTGTGAGCTGTGAGGTCTTACATAGACAGGTGTGTGCCTTTACAAATCAAGTCCTATCAGTTTAATTAAACAGCTGGACTCAAATGAAGGAGTATAACCATTTCAAGGAGGATCACAAGGAAATGAACAGGATCTGACGTAAATATGAGTGTCCGAGCAAAGGGTCTGAATACTTATGACTAGAGTTAAGCAAAACAGGTCGGTCAGATTCATAAGTCGCCGACTTTTGCCAAAGTCGAGTTTCGCCGAGCGAAACCCGACCATAGCGTCAAGTCGGCCATGCGTTCGGCAAAACAAGCGCCAAAGTCGGTTTTCCCATAATGCTTGCAGGCACCTTTTTTCAGCCAATGAGCAAGGATGTACACTGTGGGCAACGAGATGACATGGGCAACGTCCACCACCATCTTAGAGAAGGGCATTGCAGTGATTGGCTTGCTTTGGGGGGCATCATAGTGTCTATAAAAGCCCTGAAAGCCGACCTCCATTTTACTTCAGCCGATCTTAACAGTAGGGAGAGGTTGCTTACTGTGTATCAGTAGGGAGAGAGGTAGGGCTGGAAAGAGAAGTTCTTATGTGCTTGTGCTGTTAGCAATTGTGCTGTGCAGTTAGTGTGCAGTGACAGGGCAGGATTTTCTTGTGTGCAGCAGTGCTGGTTATTAGGCTTCCTGATAGCTGTATTGCTGTGTGTACACTGCTGTGCAGACTGCTTTTTACACAGCACTAATACTTTTATTCTTTTTTTCTGCACACTTACCGACCGTTCATTTTTTCCCACACCGTATAGAGCTGTACGCTCCTCACACACTGCCGTGTACTGGCTGGTATCACGGACAAATACATGCATTGCTGACTATCCGTGTGTGACTCAGGAAATATATACGGAGATTTCAATGTTTCCCTACGCAGTATACAGCTGTATGCTTCTGAGACAGTACCGTTTTTCTGCTTTTTGAATTACGGTCAAATCTATACTGAGTGAGCGTCTCTGTGTGACTCTGGAAATATATACAGAGATTTAAATTTTCCCCTATGCTGTATACAGCTGCACGCTTCTGAGACAGTACCGTTTTCTGCTTTTTGTATTAGGGTCAAATCCATACTGACTGAGCATCTGTGTGTGACTCCGGAAATATATATGGAGAATTAAATTTTCCCCTACACTGTATACAGCTGTACGCTTCTGAGACAGTACCGTTTTTCTTCTTTTTGTATTCTGGTCAAATCCATACTGACTGAGCGTCTGTGTGTGACTCCGGAAATATATACGGAGATTTCAATTTTCCCCTATGCTGTATACAGCTGTATGCTTCTGAGACAGTACCGTTTTTATGCTTTTTGAATTACGGTCTAATCCATACTGAGTGAGCGTCTGTGTGTGACTCCGGAAATATATATACGGAGATTTAAATTTTCCCCTACACCGTATACAGCTGTACACTTCTGATACCGTACCATATATCTGCTGGTATTTTTGGTACATTTTCCCAAACATGAGAAAGTATGGTGGAAGAGGCCGCGGACGTGGGCGGGGGGGCAGCTGGTACTGATGGTGTTGGTGGTGCATCTGCTGGTAGTGCCAAAAGCACAATAGCACCTAAGGCAGGAGGTGTTGAGCCTGCGTCAACACGCGTCTGGCTCCAGAAGGCCTGGAAGGCTCCCTTTTCTGGTAGTAGGTAAACCACTTTTAAAGCCGGAGCATCAAGAACAAGTTTTGGCTTACATTGCTGAAACAGCCTCCAGCTCTATCGCCTCCTCTTCTGAAGTTTTAAAAACTGCAAGCACTGAGTCGTCAGTGCAGGCTCCTGGTCAGGAACGACACCTTTCCTTCTGTCCTTCACCCCCACCAAAACTAAAGGATGTGGCAGGCCACACTTCAGATTACTCCATGGAGCTCTTTTCACATACCATGCCTGGGTTATCAAGTGAAATCCTGAATTCCCCATTTCAAGATGAATGTGACATGGAGTGCACTGATGCACAGCCACTGCTATATGATTCTGCTGGTACATTCACCCAGAGCACTGCATTGCCCTCGCAGTCTACTGAGCCAGAATCTGACCCTGATGAAACTCAGGTGCCCCTTCCCGCTTACTCTAACACCTTACACGGTGACACAGAGGAAGGTGCAGATGAAATTGAAGAGGAGGTGATGAATGACCCAGTTGTTTACCTGGATTGGCATCCATTGGGGGCAATAGCTCAGCAGGCCGCAGCAGGCATCGACATCACAGCAGCGGTTATCTGGCAGGCCCGTAGCAGTCCAAAAACGTGTTAAAAAAACAAAAAGAGTTGCAGGACAGCTTGGCCAGACAGTCAAATTAGCACAGCATGCAAGCCCTGAAAATGTATACCATAGTAGGAAGAGTGCAGTGTGGCACTTTTTTGACCAAAATCCTATTGATGAGGCAAAGGTTATCTGTTAGAAGTGCGGAAGGACCTTTATCGGAGGGAAAAATCTCCGAAATTTGAATACCAGTTGCATGCTTAGACATTTAAACACCATGCACTTGCAAGCGTGGACGGACTGCAAAACCTCAGGTAGCACATGTGCACCTGCTCCGACTGAAGGTAGCCAGCAACGCTACATCGCTTCCCCCACTGTAAGCCCACCGGTTAGCACACCACCAGCAAGAAATGTTGAGGTGTCGTCGCAAGGCCAAAGCAGTCAGGGAATCCCAATGTTTTTCAAAGAAAGACTGAATCTAGGCCATCACCACCACCATCACCATCACCAACCCCCTCTCAGTCCGCCATGTCCACCGCTAGTTCCCCCATATGCAGCTCTCAAGTCCAGCTCACCCTAGCAGACACTCTGAGTAGGACTAGAAAGTACTCATCCTCACATCCGCGTACACTGGCTTTGAACGCCTACATTGCCAAACTGATCTCATTAAAGATCATGCCCTTCCGTTTGGTTGAAAGCGCAGCATACCGAGAGCTCATGGCCTACGCTGTCCCACGCTATGACCTACCCAGTCGGCACTTCTTTGCTAGAAAAGCCATCCCTGCCCTCCACCTGCATGTGAAAGACGCATTGTCCATGCACTCAAACAGTCAGTGAGTGGAAAGGTGCACCACACAGCAGATGCATGGGCAGTAGGCATGGCCAGGGCCGTTACGTGTCCATCACTGCGCACTGGGTTAATGTGGTGGATGCAGGGTCCTCAGGGGACAGCAGTGGTGGGACAGTGCTGCCTAGCCCATGGTATAAGCAACAGTTGGCTGTAGGCGTTCGACCCTCTTCCTCCTCCAGAAGCGAAAGCTCGTCGACAGAGCACAGTCTCACGAGCTCTCCATCCGCAGCTGCCAGTGTTGCACACGAGGTGTCCCACTATCGAACAGCTAGTGGTAAGCATCAGCAGGCTGTTTTAAAAATGATGTCTTTGGGCGACAACAGACACACCGCGGAGGTACTGGCTGACTACTTGCAGCGAGAAACTGAGTCATGGCTGGACAGTCTACATCTTAAGCCAGGCAAGGTAGTCAGTGATAATGGCCGTAATTTTGTGGCGGCCATAGCCCTGGCAAAACTCAGACACATACCTTGCCTGGCTCACACCTTCAACCTGGTGGTGCAGTGCTTCATAAATAATTATCCAGAGTTACCAACCCTGCTCCATCAGGTGCGAAGACTGTGCTCGCACATCTGTCACTTGCCGATAGACTCCAGTCGTATTCAGAGTCTGCAGCGATCGCTCCACCTCCCCAAGCACCGCCTAATCATAGACGTTGCAACAAGGTGGAACTCCACCATGCATATGGTTGAGAGGCTGTGTGAACAGAGGCAGCCTGTAATGCATTTGTGGGAGGATACACGGGCAGGCAGTTTGAGGGCAGACATCGAGTTGTCGGGTGTGCAGTGGTCAAAGCTGAAAGACCTCTGTAAAGTCCTTCAGTGTTTTGAGGAATGCACACGGCTGGTAAGCGCAGACGACGCCATCATAAGCATTATCATCCCACTTATGCGTCTGCTCATGCAAACTTTGACGCACATTAAGGATCAGGCGTCTGCAGCGGAGGAGGGAGAGGAGGAGGGAAGCCTTGATGACAGTCAGCCATTGTCTGCTGAGGGAACTGTCCCGGACGAGGTGGAGGAAGAAGAGGAAGAGGAGGAGGATGAGGGGAATGATTATTTTGGGGAGAGGATGCTTATCAGGGGGCAAGAGAAAATGTTGGCTTGCCAAGGTCAGGTACAGGGTTTGTGCGTGACTGGAGGGATGTGGATTTGGCAGAGAGTGCTCCTCCACCCACCACTGGCAGTGCATCATTGACACCTGGAACATTGGCCCACATGTGTGATTATGTCTTGCGGATCCAAAAAAGGGACCCCCGCATTGCCAAAATTATGAAGGATGATGACTACTGGTTGGCCAGCATCCTCGATCCACGCTATAAAGGCAAATTACAAAACATCATGCCACAGGAGAACTAGAGCTAATATTGGCGAACAAACAACCAACTCTGGTAAACTGTTTGTTAGAGGCATTCCCAGCACACAGCAGTGGTGCAGGTTCTACCTTGAGCCATACTGGGCAACATGGAAGAGGTGTTCGTGGTGCACACAGCCAAAGTGGCATTGGAGACAGGGGTTTCATGACCATGTTGTGGACTGATTTCTCGAGTACCGCTCACACGACTGGTAATACTGAATCGATTGCAACAGACGGGAGACAGCAGTTGTCAACTATGGTTCAAAATTACCTCTCCTCCCCTATCGATGTTCTCCCTCACAGTTCATTCCCCTTTGACTACTGGGCCTGTAAACTGGACACCTGGCCTGAATTGGCACAATATGCCTTACAGGAGCTCGCTTGCCCTGCTGTTAGTGTGCTATCAGAAAGAGTCTTCAGTGCTGCTGGATCAATCCTGACAGAAAGAAGGACCCGGCTGTCGACCCAAAATGTTGGTGATCTCACCTTCATTAAAATGAACCATGCCTGGGTTTCAAAGGATTTTGTACCACCTTCCCTTGATGACACATAGGTTGCCAGCAAAATGGCTCGCTTTGTCCTCCTCTTCCTCCGACTTCTCCAATTCCTCCATTTGCAGCTGTGAACGTCCAGCCTACACCTCAACATATGCCAGTTTTTCCACCTCCCTAACTGGGCTGTACCTCCCCCAGGGCCGGCGTCAGCACCTGGCGCACCCGGGCAAGTGCCGGGGCCCTGAGCAGGTGGGGGGCCCACTCGCCGTCAGAGACACTGGCATACTATGGAGGGCCCTGTGCCTGTGCCGGCGCCCACAAGTGGGCCCCCCTGCTTGCTCAGGGCCCCAGCACTTGCATTACTTACCTCTCCCTGCTCCACCGCTGTGACGTCTTCCGCGTTTCCTGACAGTGACATTCGCGCAATGACGTCACGTCTGTGTGCCCTCTGCCTGAACAGTCACAGTGCAGAGAGCTGGAAGATGGCGACGCTGAGGAGTCCAGAGTAGAGCAGTGCTCAGCGAGGAGAGGTATTTCATTCTTTTAATGTTTGGAGCAATATATGGGGAGCATTATACACTGGAGAATTATATATGGGGCACATCATACACTGGAGCATTATAAATTGGGCCCATCATACACTGGAGCATCATATACGGGGCTCATTATACACTGGAGCATCATATGGGGCCCATTATATATGGAACATTATATAGGCCCATCATACACTGGAGCATCATCCATGGGGCCCATCATATACTGGAGCAACATATGGGGCCCATTATATAAGGAGCATTAGACAGGCCCATCATACACCGGGCATCATCCATGGGGCCCATCATATATTGGAGCATCATATGGGGCCCATTATATATGGCGCATCATATGGGGCACATTATATATGGAGCATCACATGGAGTCCATTACATATGGAGCATTATATATGGGGACCATTATATTTGGAGCATTATATGGGGCTCATCATACACTGGAGCATCATATATGGGGCCCATCATATACTAGAGCATCATATGGGGTTCATTAGTTATGGGGCATCATATAGGGCCCTTTATATATGGAGCATCATATGGAGCACATATGGGGCCTATTCTGTATGGAGCATTATATGGAGCCCATTCTGTATGGAGCAATATATGGGGCCCATCATATACTGTATGGAGCTTTATATGCGACTCATTATACTGTATGGAGCAATATGTGGGGCTCATTATACTCTATGGCGAACGTCCTATACTGTATGGCGCATTATATGGGATCATCATATATTGGAGCATTATGTGGAGCTCATCATATACTGTATGGAACATTATATGGGACCAATTATGTATGGAGCAATATATGGGGCTCATTATTCTGTTTGGCGCACTATGTGGTGCCCATAATACTGTATGGAGGACTATACTGTCCGTTTTTTGAGCTATTGTAGAATTTACAATAGATATCACTCATGTAATGTACGAAGTAAAGCATTCGGCATTGTACTATACCTATATTTCTCTGCCGTATCGGAGCATCATGAATTTGTGGTATGTGTTAAAGGGGCCCACTGAGACTCTTTCACCCGGGGCCCACGAAAACCTGGAGCCAGCCCTACCCCCCCACAACTTTAGCCAAAAAACCCCCAGTTTTCAATGCGTAACTATTATTATACAGTAAAGAAAGGTTGCCAAGCTTAAGTAATAAGAATTGATGTCGTTGGCATTGAAATGGGCACTGTAGGTGTGTTTACTGTCCTCCACTCTCTGCCGACTTTTCTTACCCACTGACTTGCATTGGGGTCGGTTCGAATTTCAGTCGGACCTTCGACTTTTTCAGTTAGTCGGCCGATTTTGTTCGACTCGACTTTTGGGAAAGTCGGGTTTT
>JARQOD010000009.1:120316702-120367444 GCA_033576555.1 Oophaga sylvatica | reverse complement strand
TGATACTCGTCTGACTGAACGCAGGCAAGAGAGATGGTTCGAAAGCAATCGTACTAACCTTTTCCTACCTTCCTCTCCAGCTAAGGAACCTTTGAGTAGGATTACACGGGAACCTGAACCTGAACCCATGCAGGTAGACTCTTTACAACGACGGGTTAGTGATGCACGCAAGGAACATCGTTTTAAGGAGAATCTATGTTTCTATTGTGGTAAGTCAGGGCACTTCATTATAAACTGCCCCAGCCGTTCTCGTAAGACTACTGCAGCACTCATTCATTGTGAGTGTTGCGAGAGGGGATCTGTCAGGTCCGAGCCTCAGGCTCCAGAGAGATCTGCAGCAACAGATCTTGATTTCTCGGACTTAAACTCCGTTACCTCTGAGGATGTTGACTGTGTAAACGCTGCCATTTTTCAAGTTTCCTCAGCGGTGTCCCAGCTGAGTTGTAAGAAAAACAATTCTCATTGCTTTCTTTCCATCAAACTCTGGGTTGACTCAGCTTGGGTGTCTAGCTCTGCTATGATCGACTCAGGGGCAAGTGGAAATTTTATGGATGTCTCCTTTGCTCTGAAACAGGGAATACGTTCAGTGAAGAAGGCTACTCCAGTACAGATGGAAACTGTGGATGGCTCCCTGCTGACCTCTGGACCAGTGGATCAGGAAACAGAGCCTTTGAGGGTTCTTATGGGTAAAGATCATCAAGAGAAACTGTCCTTTATGCTTATCTCTTCTCCCCACTTTCCCATTATTCTAGGGCTACCATGGCTGCAGGCTCAGAATCCTACCATTAACTGGGAGACCAAGGAATTACACTTTCCAGAGAAACAGATGAGTCCAAAAGTTTCAGCTTGCTCTGTTCCTAAAGGAATCATGTCAGTCCCTGAACTACCAGCTGTATACCAGGACTATGTGGATTTATGTGACAAGAAGAACGCTGACCAGCTTCCTCCTCACCGTCCATATGATTGTCCAATTGAATTATTGCCTGGAGCAGAGATACCTTTTGGTAAGATCTACCCCCTGGCGGGGCCCGAGCTAAAGGCTTTAAAGGATTACATAGACGAAAATCTAGCCAAGGGCTTCATACGCCCCTCTTCATCTCCTGCAGGTGCACCCATCTTCTTTGTAAAGAAGAAAGATGGATCTC
Source organism: Oophaga sylvatica (assembly GCA_033576555.1). NCBI lineage: Eukaryota > Metazoa > Chordata > Amphibia > Anura > Dendrobatidae > Oophaga > Oophaga sylvatica. The sequence continues at coordinate 120,366,299 of JARQOD010000009.1, read as the reverse complement.
TGAGACCATGCGTAGACTATAGGGAACTCAATAAGGTTACTATTAGAAACCGTTATCCATTGCCTTTAATCCCTGAGTTATTGGAGAGAGTGCGACATGCCAAAATTTTTTCTAAACTAGATCTTCGTGGGGCCTATAACTTAGTCCGTATTAGACCTGGGGATGAATGGAAGACTGCATTCAGGTCACGCTATGGACACTTTGAATATCTAGTTATGCCTTTTGGTCTGAGTACCGCCCCAGCCACTTTCCAACACTTGGTGAATGACATCTTCAGGGATCTCCTAGATACATTCGTGGTAATTTATTTGGATGATATTCTAATTTTTTCTAACTCCACAGAGGAACATCATGGACATGTGAGAATGGTCTTGGAACGTCTAAGACAAAATCATCTTTACATCAAACTTGAAAAGTGTGAATTCCATAGGACCGAAATTCAATTTCTGGGGTATGTACTGTCTACACAAGGAATTAGTATGGATGGAAGCAAAACCCAAGCCATCAAGGATTGGCCAAGTCCTAGAAATGTGAAGGAGGTACAGCGCTTCATCGGGTTTGCCAACTTCTATAGACGTTTCATTAGAAATTTCTCTGAGGTAGTGTCACCTATCACTCAACTTACCCGGAAAGAGTCTAGGTTTTCCTGGACTCCCCAAGCCCAGGAAGCATTTTCCCATCTAAAAGATAAATTTACCACTGCACCTATCCTAGTACATCCCAACCCCGAGCTTGCCTTCATAATAGAGGTGGATGCTTCAGACTGTGCCGTTGGAGCTATACTCTCTCAGAGAACAGGTGAGAAGAATGTCTTGCATCCCTGTGCCTTCTTTTCCCAGCAGTTGTCTTCGGCTGAGAGGAACTACGATGTGGGCAATAGAGAGTTGTTGGCCATTATTGCCGCCTTCAAAGAATGGAGACACCTTCTTCAGGGAGCTGCACAGCAAATAGTCGTCCTGACAGACCATCGTAACCTTGAGTTTATCAGGTCGGCTAAGTGCCTGACTCCTCGCCAGGCTCGCTGGAATCTTTTCTTAAACCAATTTAATTTTATCATCTCTTATAGACCAGGATCGCGCAATGGAAAGGCTGATGCACTCTCTAGGATTTACTCAGCAGAGACACGTCCAATTACTCCTCCTAAGACTATTCTTCCTGACTCTAGATTCCTAGGAGTAATTCATAATCAAGACCTACTTAAGGACATCAAGGAAGCATACCATGCGGATTCCTTTTTGGCACAACCCCCAAGGGACGTAAGTCTTGTCTTTAAGAATGGTGTGTGGATTCAGGGACAACGTCTGTATATTCCTGAAACAGTCAGATTAAGAGTATTGCAACTCATTCACGATTCCAAGATAGCTGGGCATAGAGGAATTCTAAAGACACAGGAATTTCTTTCTCGTTTCTTTTGGTGGCCCACTTGCAGGAAGGATGTTTTGAATTATGTCACTTCATGTGAGGTCTGTGCAAGATGCAAAACACCTCGCTCCTCACCAACTGGTCTGTTACAGCCTCTTCCCACCCCGTCCCGCCCGTGGGGATCCATTTCTATGGACTTCATTGTGGAGTTACCAACCTCTCAGGGGAAGAACACCATTCTAGTGGTGGTTGACCGTCTAACAAAGGCAGCTCATTTTATCCCTTGTGTCGGCTTACCCACTGCAAAACAGACATCAGATTTGATGATTAAAGATGTGTTTCGCTTACATGGAGTACCGGATGAGGTTATTTCGGATCGAGGGGTGCAATTCACTTCTAGGTTTTGGCAAAATTTCTGTGCAGCGTTGGACATTAAAGTAAACCTTTCTTCTGCTTTTCATCCCCAGACTAATGGACAGACCGAACGAACCAATCAAACCCTGGAGCAGTATCTCCGCTGCTTTATCTGCCACCTACAGGATGATTGGGTGGATCTACTTCCATTAGCTGAGTTCTCGTATAACAACTCTCAGAGTGCCTCCACTAAACAGTCTCCTTTTTACTCTAATCTAGGTTATCATCCTAACATTCTACCACGATTTCCCATAGAAACGCCTTTACCAGCAGTGGCTGAAAGAATCACGTCTTTACAGAAGAATATGGATCTTCTAAAGGAAAATCTGGAATCGGCTCAAGAAAGGTACAAGAAAGCAGCAGATAAATTTCGTAAACCTGCACCAGCTTTCAAGGTAGGAGACTTGGTCTGGCTGTCAACCAGAAATCTTAAGTTAAGGATTCCATTGTCTAAGTTGGGACATAAGTACATTGGACCCTATAAAATCAGTAAAATTATAAGTGCCGTTGCTTGTCGTCTTCAACTGCCCAGAACTATGAGAATCCACCCTGTCTTTCATGTATCCCTACTAAAGGCTGCGACACCCAATACGTTTCCTGGACGTTCCTCTCCTTGCCCTGACCCAGTGCTAGTCGATGGTCAGGAAGAATTTGTGGTGGAAAGGATTTTAGATTCCAGGTTGTATAGAAATCAGTTACAATATCTGATTAAATGGCAGGGCTACCCAGTGGAGGACAACTCATGGGAACCGGTCAATAACGTTAATGCTCCTCGCTTGCTCCGTCAGTTTCATCAGAGGTACCCACACAAGCCTGGTCTGAGGTCATCCGGAGGTTGTCCTTAAAGGGGGAGTAATGTAAGGTTCTATGTATATATTCCTGAAACTCAGTTTGTTCGTCAGCCATTTTACTTTCTGTCTTTCTGTAGCTATCTTGCCCTCAGTCAAAATGGAGTTTCCAGCTTGCATGTTCCCGCCCTGATTCTCTCCTTTGCTTCTTAAGCAGCCACAGCTGAGCAATCAGTGCTTCAGAATCTAGCCTGCAGTGAACCTGTGACTTGACTCCTGTAAGCCTTGGACCTTGTACTCCAGCTATTCCTACTGAGGAACTCTGAAGCACTTGTGGACTCTGAACCCTGCTCTTTGAAAGACCCACGTTTGCATGGACTTACGGTAACAGAGAAGAAGATCCTGAATCTGTATTGGAGAGTGATTGCTGAGCTTGGATTACTCTGGCCTGCTGTGTCTCCTGTTTCTGTGTCTGCAAACTGTGTGACTATTTCTGCCAACTTGTATGAAGTAATACAGGACTTTTCTATATCAAACCTGTGACTCCTGTGTTTTCATCGCACCCAAGCACAAGACGCTATATGAACTGTACTACATACATTACAAGTCCAGTTAATGATGCAACCCTGGAAACAGACGTTTTTGATCTATAGTATGCTGCTATCAGATTATCTAACAATATCCCCTTTAAGATGACCATACACATTAGTTTAAGATTGTCGACTGTGACTGCACATAAACACAATCTGACATGCCACTCATGACTCGTCTCCAAATCCTGCACAATCTGACATGCCACTCAAGACTGGTCTCCAAATCCATCACACATGCCACTCAAAACTGGTCTCCAAATCCAGCACAATCTGACACCACTCATGAATAATCTCCAAATCCAGCACAATCTAACATGCCACTTATGACTGGTCTCCAAATCCAGCACAAATTGACATGCCATTCATGAATTATCTCTAAATCCAGCACAGTCTGACATGACACTCTTGACTGGTCTCCAAATCCAGCACAGTCTGACATGCCACTCGTGACTGGTCTCCAAATCCAGCACAGTCTGACATGCCACTCATGACTGGTCTCCAAATCCAGCACAATCTGATATACCACTCGTGACTGGTCTCCAAATCCAGCACAATCTGACATGCCACTCGTGACTGGTCTCCAAATCCAGCACAATCTGATATACCACTCGTGACTGGTCTCCAAATCCAGCACAGTCTGACATGCCACTCGTGACTGGTCTCCAAATCCAGCACAATCTGATATACCACTCATGAATAATCTCCAAATCCAGCACAATCTGACATGCCACTCATGAATAATCTCCAAATCCAGCACAATCTGACATGCCACTTATGACTGGTCTCCAAATCCAGCACAATCTGACATGCCACTTATGACTGGTCTCCAAATTCAGCACAATCTGACATGCCACTTATGACTGGTCTCCAAATCCAGCACAATCTGACATGCCACTCATGAATAATCTCCAAATCCAGCACAGTCTGACATGCCACTTATGACTGGTCTCCAAATCCAGCACAATCTGACATACCACTCATGACTGGTCTCCAAATCCAGCACAATCTGACATGCCACTTATGACTGGTCTCCAAATCCAGCACAATCTGACATACCACTCATGACTGGTCTCCAAATCCAGCACAATCTGACATTCCACTCATGACTGCTCTCCAGATCCATCACACATGCCACTCAAAACTGGTCTTCAAATCCAGCACAATCTGACACCACTCATGACTGGTCTCCAAATCCAGCACAATCTGATATACCACTCATGAATAATCTCCAAATCCAGCACAATCTGACATGCCACTCGTGACTGGTCTCCAAATCCAGCACAATTTGATATACCACTCATGAATAATCTCCAAATCCAGCACAATCTGACACCACTCATGAATAATCTCCAAATCCAGCACAATCTGACATGCCACTTATGACTGGTCTCCAAATCCAGCACAAATTGACATGCCACTCATGAATTATCTCCAAATCCAGCACAATCTGACATGCCACTCATGACTGGTCTCCAAATCCAGCACAATCTGACATGACACTCTTGACTGGTCTCCAAATCCAGCACAATCTGACATTCCGCTCTTGACCGATCTCCAAATCCGAAATCAATGATCACCTATTGAGCAGTATAAGGAATAAATGTAAAAAAATGTATACCAGGATGGTGTTCCATCATAGAGTCCCAAGATTTCTTAGATGTAGAACACTAGTCATATTATTATTTACTAATTTTTAGAATCAATCATAGATGTGCTGACTGTAGTGGAACATCATCTACATATTCCATTAGACCCCAGATTTTGGAATTGATTGGGCAAGAGAATATGCAGAACACCAGAATAGATTTATGTGGAAACAGATAATCTTGTAGTTAAGGTTCAGAGTATTTTGTAGTCCACCATGTGAGACAAGCCCAGTGGGACCCATCATACTTCTTTACTCGAAAATCAGTGTCATAATGTACTTTGATGCAAACACTCTGCCATTTTATGGGGACGAGAATTTGATCACTACACTAATGTAAACTTTTACAGTGATGTTCCTCCCACATGTTCATAATTGCAGCATTCATTTGACTTTATCTAATAGTTATTTTAATCTGTAGAAATACAGGTCCTTCTCAAAAAATTAGCATATAGTGCTAAATTTCATTATTTTCCATAATGTAATGATTACAATTAAACTTTCATATATTTTAGATTCATTACACACCAACTGAAATTTGTCAGGTCTTTTATTGTTTTAATACTGATGATTTTGGCATACAACTCCTGATAACCCAAAAAACCTGTCTCAAAAAATTAGCATATCAAGAAAAGGTTCTCTAAACGACCTATTACCCTAATCTTCTGAATCAACTAATTAACTCTAAACACATGCAAAAGATTCCTGAGGCTTTTAAAAACTCCCTGCCTGGTTCATTACTCAAAACCCCCATCATGGGTAAGACTAGCGACCTTACTGATGTCAAGAAGGCCATCATTGACACCCTCAAGCAAGAGGGTAAGACCCAGAAAGAAATTTCTCAACAAATAGGCTGTTCCCAGAGTGCTGTATCAACGCACCTCAATGGGAAGTCTGTTGGAAGGAAACAATGTGGCAGAAAACGCTGTACAACGAGAAGAGGTGACCGGACCCTGAGGAAGATTGTGGAGAAGGACCGATTCCAGACCTTGGGGGACCTGAGGAATCAGTGGACTGAGTCTGGTGTAGAAACATCCAGAGCCACCGTGCACAGGCGTGTGCAGGAAATGGGCTACAGGTGCCGCATTCCCCAGGTAAAGCCACTTTTGAACCATAAACAGCGGCAGAAGCACCTGACCTGGGCTACAGAGAAGCAGCACTGGACTGTTGCTAAGTGGTCCCAAGTACTTTTTTCTGATGAAAGCAAATTTTGCATGTCATTCGGAAATCAAGGTGCCAGAGTCTGGAGGAAGACTGGGGAGAAGGAAATGCCAAAATGCCTGAAGTCCAGTGTCAAGTACCCACAGTCAGTGATGGTGTGGGGTGCCATGTCAGCTGCTGGTGTTTGTCCACTGTGTTTCATCAAGGGCAGGGTCAATGCAGCTAGCTATCAGGAGATTTTGGAGCACTTCATGCTTCCATCGGCTGAAATGCTTTATGGAGATGAAGATTTCATTTTTCAGCACGACCTGGCACCTGCTCACAGTGCCAAAACCACTGGTAAATGGTTTACTGACCATGGTATTACTGTGCTCAATTGGCCTGCCAACTCTCCTGACCTGAACCCCATAGAGAATCTGTGGGATATTGTGAAGAGAAAGTTGAGAGATGCAAGACCCAACACTCTGGATGAGCTTAAGGCCGCTATCGAAGCATCCTGGGCCTCCATAACACCTCAGCAGTGTCACAGGCTGATTGCCTCCATGCCACGCCGCATTGAAGCAGTCATTTCTGCAAAAGGATTCCCGACCAAGTATTGAGTGCATAACTGAACTTTATTATTTGATGTTTTTTTTGTTTGTTTTTAAAAAACACTTTTATTTTATTGGACGGTTGAAATATGTTAATTTTTTGAGACAGGTTTTTTGGGTTATCAGGAGTTGTATGCCAAAATCATCAGTATTAAAACAATAAAAGACCTGACAAATTTCAGTTGGTGTGTAATAAATCTAAAATATATGAAAGTTTAATTGTAATCATTACATTATGGAAAATAATGAAATTTAGCACTATATGCTAATTTTTTGAGAAGGACCTGTAATTAAAAACAATGATATAACGATATCCTATGTGATTTTTAAGAACATCCTTTCTTTTTCTTATTTCTGATACATAGCAATATTTAATAAAATGTAAGTAATAATGAACATCTGTGGTTCTGAAATGTAATGCTCAGCTATTTCTTTTCTCAGCAGTAAATGCAGCAAGCTACAATTCTAAGCTTTTCTAATTCTATTGTTTGGGCTTTTTAAATTCCCATCAAAGAGGGATAAACAAGGTCCTGATGAGGACAGTAGAGCTGAGATAACGCTCATTAACTTGATAACAATCATAGTTGACCTTTGCTATAAGCTACTTTTGGTATTTTCTGATGTTGGATGGTCGGGCTTTATTCATGTTCTAGAAGCACCAGCTGTTGGCCTATTGATCAATGAGTAGACCTTTCAAAAAGCCCCATAAGACCCTTCGCAATGTGATGACACAGCAGAAACTTTTCTTACATGATGGTAAATATCCTCAGGACAATGTGCAGGGACAGATTTCAGCAGTTCTGAACAAGTCTAATACATCTCCGCTGTGTTTTTTCATAATGTATTCGTCCAGAAGTAATGACTTCTATGTACACATGGAAACGTTTCTTCAGAACGTAATCTTTCAGAAACCTCATAATTTTTGTCATTCCTGACAATTTTCTGTTTCATTTCTATCCTCACATTGCTGCACAGATTTAGAAGAATAATATCTATCAAACTATTCTTATGGTATATATATCATATGTATGTTCAGTCATGGCCGAAAGTGTTGGTGCCCTTGAAATTGTTCATAAAAATGGAGTATTTCATCTCGAAAATTTTTGTAATTACACTTTTGTTATACAAATGTTTATTTTCTTATATATAATAGAGGGTGTGGTTTTCTAATTAATGCAATGTGGCTGATTTGTGATATTTCATGAAATACAAGTATAGTGTGGACACTAGCTGCAAAAGAATCACTGTACTATCATACAAGATCTCATTTCAGAGATAATCTTCTAAGTAGGCGTTGATTAAAATGATGTTTTCTTCTACCTTAATAATCTCCAAAGTCCTGATTGTTAGGTGTCATCATTCTTTCTACCTTGCTGTCCTCTGCCTGTTGTGAAGTGTAATCTGTCTACAGCAGAAAAAAAAACTGAGACAAATAACAGAAAGTGGAGGCAGGTCTTTCTTTCTCTGCTCCTGCTGATGTCAAACTCCATTCAGACATAACAGAGAGGTGGAATTTCTGTTCCGAGCAGACAAGCCATGGAGTAAGGTCAGGCACAAAGAAGTTCCAGCTCCTATAGTGCTGGCAGAATGCTGTTGAAGATAAATAACCCCACCAAAATAAGTGGACTGCACATTTCAAAGCAGGAGAATCAGGACAGTCCCTGGACATATTAGACTGGAATGTGCTCCGGATGCAGTTTTAACTTGTTGAGGATGAGGGCATCCTAACAATTCTTTCCTCCATATTTTGTGCAAGATGACAGGTAAGCTTTAAAGATAATGTGCACCTTTAGGCATTTTAAACTAAATTCAAATTCTTGCGCAGATTCAATTTATAATACATTTGCAAGAAAAAAGTAAATGCTTTAGAGTAAGCATTTCCTAAGAATTACCAATTTCTGCATTGATTTCTAATAAATTCTGCACTGATTGTTATCTACGTAAGCATATTAAACACAATCTAAGTAAACTAATAATGTTTTTTTGAAAACAGTGTGTAAACATTCTCAGTGCTTGGAGAATATTTGAATTTGTAATATTTGACATGGGCCGCTATGTTTTTTTGGGATACCAACGTCTTCTTTCTTTCTATAAAACAATTGTTTTTCTCAGTGTTTTTTTTATATAGTGGACACATGGACCGAGGTATTTGCAGTTTGTAGGGTCTGCAGTGGGTCCTTTGCTGCTACCCTTGAGCTCTTTTTCACCATTTTCAGTATTACATTCAATGCTTTTGGAGTGATCTTAACAACTCTCCTAGAAGTAGCAAGGATCCTGAATTTTTCTCCATTTGTATACTATTTGTTCTACAGTTAATTAATGTACTCCTTTAGCAAAGCTTTCGTAGCCTTTTCCCTGCTTCATGTGTATATATAACATCTTCCGAAAGTTTCTTGCCTGGAAGCGTTTTTCACATACTAACCATTCTTACTTTGTGTGTCTTTAATGGGCAAAGCAACTGTGAAACCCAAGCTTCTAATCCCTGATGGGGCTGTCTGGGCAATGTAAAAAGCTACTGATATAATATTGAGAATCTGTGCAGAATACTGACTGATAGCACTTTTCCCTATATCATAGTTCCAGCAATTGTCACGTAACCCCTTATATACAATTTGTATTCATTCAATCTTGTGCCAAACACTTTCTCTTCCGCATCAATGATTTGAGGCTATTGCTATGTAAAGTGCCCAAGTGAGGTAGTTGTGGGCGAGTTGCTGCTCCCACTCGCTCTGGCACGCTACAGTCAACACGTGTCCCCGTCCCTGTGTTCTGCTGTGCGTGGGGTGCATCACACTTACTTCTGGCCCACAGGCCTTCTTTAGCTCCAAGTTTTCCTCTTCTGGATCATTGGCAGCTGCCAGCAATCAATCCAGGGGATGCAAGGTTCATAAAAACAGTCAAAGTTTTACAGAACAAATGGCAGTCTTTACAAACTGGACTCTAGCATAAGGCCCAAGGGGTTCTCGTCTTTTCCACTGGTCTTGGACACAACTTCAGCCCTGGCTCTCGATATGAGTATAGTGACCTTCTTGCTATCTTCCCTAGCACTAGGAATTCTTCTCCACCACTAGCAGTGCACCTGGATTACATCATCTCCTGCTTCTTAGAGTTTGAGTCCATTTTTCCCTGTAGCGTCACAGGCTGTTTGTGTCAAAAGCTCCTTATGTCCATCTCGAGGTTCCCCCAGGCCAGTAGACGGAATCACATGGAAGGGTATTTCTGGCAATCCATTGCCCTCAGTATTAGACCCATGTAGTCCCTAGCAGCCTATTGCCTGAGACTGCTGATATCAATTCACACTACCATACTCCACTGAACTCTCACTTCCTGAACTTGGCACTAACTCTCAGTTCCCCCTCTGCAAACTGGACTGGCAATTACAGTTAACCCTGCCTAGGCTAGACTGCAGCCCCAGTGAGTGTTACCCTTAACAGCACAAAAATACATTTAACTCCTTAGAGTGTTAGGGAGCAGACCATCAGCTTTACCACTCCAACTGCTATTGGAAGAAAAATTACATGACGAGTGCCAAGAGTTTAAAAAGAGTGGAATCCTAATACTGAGTACAATACATGGCGCTAGGATTTCACATATAAGACTCCCTAACTATTTTCTTACATGGTTCTGGACAGCCCCTTTAACGGAAACATCTTTTACCACTTATCTCTTGGAGAAGACATTGACACAGAGGTTTACTTCCTTTTTCTTCAATGTGAATGTTTACTCAATGTGCTGAATAATTGATATGAACGGTAAAACTGTGTGTGTTATTAGTTTAGTTAGATTGTATCTTTCTACAATTCCTTTATTTGTTAATTAATAATAAATGCAGAAATACATGCTATTCCAATGAATTCACTTAAGTCTTCAGGTCTATGTGGTGTGAGTTCCCTCTCATTAATTAGTCAAAATTGTATAATTTATAATTTATTTCCCCAAAACAAAATTGACCATCTATCCATTGGATAATTGATAAATGTGTAATTTTCGGGGCTGACCAATGGAATCCGCACCAATCAGAGGAATGGCGGTACCAAATTTCCTTGTGTAAATGGATCAAAAGTGCACATGAATGATCAGTAATACATTTATGTTTGAGTCTATGAGACCATTAATGCAAATGTAATATGGAAACTAGCTCACCATAGATAAGGCTGCTTACAATTCTTGACACAGAAAAAGCCACTCTTGCCTTATGTGGCACAATGAAGATCAAGGTAGGGAATCTTCTAGCCACATTCCTGATAAAAATAGTTAACTTTATTCAGACAGAATTAAAAGATGGACATTGTCAAGCACAGCCAAATATTGTGTAGCATATTCATACGCATTTCATACAGTAACTCAGTCCCTATTCATAGATAATCCATATCCTTTATCCATGAATAAGGGCTGAGTTGCAGCCTGAAATGCGTAGGTAAAGGACATACAATATTTGGCTGTACTTTAGGATTTTCATCTTTCAATTCTGTTGGAATAAAGTTTACTATTTCTATCCGGAATACGGCTGGAGGATTCCTTACCTTGAAAGTGTTAGTACGCATGTGTAACCCCTGCTGAGCTGTGGTCACGCATGTGCACTACTGCTCTGCTCACACATAACACTTTGTAACCCCTCTTCCAGTGAACATTGACGTTCCGAAAGGTGGGACCCCCAGTGACCATATATTTATCATCCAGCCTGCAGATTGTTGATAGAAGTTATTTAAGGGAAACCTCTTTTTTCTTTGGCTTTACAGTTAATTTATTAGTTTTCAATTGTCCAAAAGCCTTACACTTTTTATATCTATATTTTTAAGGCTGGAACATTCTGATAGAAAAGAACCCATTTATTAATCTTCCCAGTAAATTTTTCTGGATGGAACACATTTTTCAACATATACCTTCTCTCCATTCTTATCGCAACATTTCGAATAAGTGATGTCCTTCAGTCTGGAGTATAATTCATTTCTTCAAAATATTTCTTTACAATACCATTTTACAAGAAAATTATAGAGCACGTTGGCTCCACAAAAAAAAAGAAAAAAAGCAGATTCATATAAATACGTGATATTTTTTGAATTAATACAGCATCAAAGCATATATTGTGGGCAGCGGCACATTGTTAGCGCTGCCTTTGTACATATGCAGCAATCATAAATAGTTTTACCTTCCCACCCCCAAGTATGAGTCGCTTTCTCAGACTTTAAGGAGGTATATTCCTTTGCACATGAGTTCTCAAGGCTGACTTATATTCTCTCTAATAATTGTTTCTTTTACATACTTCAATACCCCCCCAAACCCCTAGTGTTTATGAGAACAGAGGGAGGTAGTTTATTACTCTGAACAATTCATGTTTCCATGGCAATCGGCGTTCGCCGGGTGCTATAAAAATAACCCTACTTCCTTGATAAATTTCACTGGGTTGAAGATAGCAGTGAAACTTAACAGCCCTTAAAAATAGGTTGAAATTTACATATCAGGCTCAGCAAACACGGAGTGAAGTTTAAGTTAATGCACCTCTTTCCTCTGCATTTTTGGTCTCGCCGTTGCATACTTTGTATTTCGTTTTCTGTAGGAGAAAAAAAAAATGTTTTTTGCTCTTGTAAATGCACAGCGAATAGATTTTTTTTCTCAGACGTTCTTAAACTGAGCTGTAGAGAAGCAGCGAGTCAGAAGCGCTAATTAGCACATTTTTTAGCAGATGATTAATGACTTCAGCTATTCCTTTTTGGTGCTCGAGTCCAAAGCTTCCTTAAGGATTCTAAAAGTTTAAAGTTCACAACCAAGCTCTTCTGTATGAAGCTGTTACAAGCTGAATTTCCATAACACAAGGGCATATGGCTGCTAAGTGCTAAATCAGGCACTTTTCAAGCAGAATTTTACAATGTACCGTAATAATATTTTTGGGGGTTCAGAAATAAGCAGAAAATTACAGATTAACGTAAACCTAAAGATAAAAGTTCACAGATAAAGTCAATCCAAGGTGCCCACACTTTGGACATTAGATAATGAAAATGGATGGCTTGATCCGTAAAAAAGACGTTTTAGAAAGCCGTTTACAGATTGTCATTTTCTGAAATGAAGTTGGCTATATTTGCTTATTTTATCGAAATACACACAAGGACAAAATTGCTGGCACCATTGTTGGTAAGAAAAAACCCAAAATGTTCCCTGAAATTACTTGAAACTGACAAAAGTAATTTTCAATTTAAATTGACTGAAAATAAACTAATGAAAGTCAGACATTGCTTTTGAATTGTGGTTCAAATGAAAAATGTAAAAACAAGCTAATGAAAATGATGTGGACAGAAGTAATGGGACCTCTAGAAAAGAATGAAAATAATTTGACCATAGGGACATGTTAAACTAAGGCGTGTCTTGTAATTAGCATCACACATGTCTACAAACTTGTAAACAGTCAGTTTGGTTATTTAAAGGATGCAAAGTAGTCACTGTGCTGTTTGGTATCATGATATGCACCTCACTGAACATGCTACCAAATATGCACATACTATTCAGAAGTTTAAGGTCGATGGGACTATAGCCAATCTCCCTGGAAGTGGCTGCAAGAGGAAAATTGATGACCAGTTGAAAAGATAGATAATACGAATGGTAACCAAAGAGCCCAGAACAACTTCCAATGAGGTTAGAGGTAAACTCTAAGGTCAAAGTACATCAGTGTCAGATCACATAATCCACCGCTGTCTTGGTCAAAGTGGAAGACTACCAAGCAGGAAACTGTAGAAAGTAAATAATAAAACAGCAAGACATGATTTTGCCAAAATGCATATTGACAAGCCACAAAGCTCCCGAGAGAATGTCTTTTGGAGAACTGAGACAAAACTGAAGCTTTTTGGCAAGTCCCATCAGGTCTATGTTCACAGATGCAAAAACTAAGCATACAAAGAGAAGAACATTGTACCTACAGTGACACATCTAGGAGGCTCAGTTATGTTTTAGGGCTGCTTTTTTGCATCTGGCACAGGGGGTCTTGAATCTCTGCAGGGTACAATGAAATCTCAAGCCTCTCAAGGCATTCTGGTGCAAAATGTGCTGCCAGTGTCAGAAAACTTGGTCTGAGTCATAGGTCATGGGTCCTCCAACAGGATAATAACCCAAAACACAGCAAAAAACATCCAAGAATGGCATGGAGAAAAGCATTGGGCTATTCTAAAGATAATTCTGTGAGCATTGATCTAAATGCTATTAAACATCTTGGAAGAAGCTAAAGCCTGCAGTCTGGAGATGGCACCTTCACATCTGAGACAGCTGGTGGAGTGCGCTCACAAGAAGGAGACAAAATACTTGTGGACAGTTGCTCATTAAGGCCTCTTTCACACTTCAGTCGTGCAACGTCAGTCAAAATCCGCCAAAATTTGAAATTGGCGGATCCGCCATTTTCTTTTGGCGGATCCGCAATTTTCCCATAAACTTATATTACTGGCGGATCGTGGCGGATGGTCGTCCGCTGACTCCGCTTTTTGGCGGATCCGCCAAATATTTGGCGTCCGCTGTCTCGATTGGACGGACAATGTAACGTTTTTTGTCTGCGTTGAAATGGCGGATGGTGGCGGATTTTGGCGGATCCGCCAAATCCGCCAAAATTTTACAATGTGTGTCAATGAGTGGCGGATCCGCCAATATCCGCCATTTGGCGGATACACACGGCGGATCCGCCTTTTTGGACTGCGCATGCTCCAAGTTGGATACATTTCCAGACAGGCCAAAACCAATATAAACAAGCCAGGTGACTCATTGCCACACATGAAGACAAGCAGCCAGAGAAGACCAGACCTGCTCTTGAAGATCCTGCTCTATAGAGGCTGGAATCAAGCCACAAGCCACAAGACCCAAGCCACAAGACCCTGCCTGAAAGTCTGATAGCCCAGCTGAATCCTGCAAACACTTGGTGTGAGTATAGACTGTATAATGCCTTCATATGTGATTGCTGCCATGTTTGAGTGTGTGTGTGTGTGTGTGTGTGTGTGTGTGTGTGTGTGTGTGTGTGTGTATTTTCATACATTGTATTCATGTTTTTTTTTTTGCCAGCATGTATTTTTAACTCCTTTTTTTTAAACATTACTTTTCTTGATGTAGTGTTTTTTTTGTGTGGGTGGGTATTCATGCATGTTTGATAGTGTTTTGTTCATTTAAATTTTTTAAACACAATAGTCATTTTTAATACATATTACATGCTGTACAATTTTTTTGAAGTGTGTGTGCATGCATGTGTAATAAAGTGTTATTTTGACATTACTGTGATTTAATCTTTTAAATAAAGTGTGTTAAAGCTCATACTTAAAAAAAAAAAAAAAAAAAAAAAATTAATAAAAAATCTCCAATAAAAATGTCCGTAGTATTTTTTCATATATTTTTATAATTGTTATAATGCACAGGGGTGTATTGCTTTTTAAATATTACTCAAAACATAAAATGGTTTTCAAAAAGGTCATGTGATGCAAAGGTATTGTAGTGTATACAACTGGGGTTACAAAAGTATAGAAAGTACATGGTGTGCATACATAAACAATGTGGTATATAAAAAGTCAATTGGGTGTATACGAAGGTATAGAAAGTACATGGTGTGCATACATAGACAATGGGGTATATAAAGTCAATTGGTGTATACGAAGGTATAGAAAGTACATGGTGTGCATACATAAACAATGTGGTATATAAAAAGTCAATTGGGTGTATACGAAGGTATAGAAAGTACATGGTGTGCATACATAGACAATGGGGTATATAAAGTCAATTGGTGTATACGAAGGTATAGAAAGTACATGGTGTGCATACATAAACAATGTGGTATATAAAAAGTCAATTGGGTGTATACGAAGGTATAGAAAGTACATGGTGTGCATACATAGACAATGGGGTATATAAAGTCAATTGGTGTATACGAAGGTATAGAAAGTACATGGTGTGCATACATAAACAATGTGGTATATAAAAAGTCAATTGGGTGTATACGAAGGTATAGAAAGTACATGGTGTGCATACATAGACAATGGGGTATATAAAAAGTAAATGGAGTATACAAAGGTTTATAAATTCCATGGGGTGCATGCAACATTATCTGGGGGGTATCAGTGTAATCGTTGAGGAGACAGTGCCAGGTTGACAGTCTGCAGTTGAGTGATAAGTATATTGTCAAATGGTTATCTCTTGTATTGTTGCTGGCCTTTTTACAGATTCAGTGTGACAGTCTGCCACAGAAGACAAGGACAGGACAGTCGGCCAGTGTTAAACGGAACCAAGTTGAGTGTGATGTAAGTATATTGTCATTTGAGCGTATATAACTATTATATTGGCTAAAATGCCTTTATACTTACAGATTTCTTGGCACAGTCTGCCATAGGACAGAGGACAGTCGGACAGAGGAGAGTGAAACTGGAAAAAGTTCACTGTGATGTAAGTATATTGTCATTTGAGCGTATATAACTATTATATTGGCTAAAATGGCTTTATCCTTACAGATTTTTTGGGACAGTTTGACAGTTGGACAGAGGACATTCGGCCACTGGAGAGTCTCACAGAACCAAGTTGAGTGTGATGTAAGTATATTGTCATTTTAGCGGACATAACAAGTATATAGGCTAAAATCGGCTTTATACTTACAGATTTCTTGGCACAGTCTGCCGTCGGACAGAGGAGAGTGAAACTGGAAAAAGTTCACTGTGATGTAAGTATATTGTCATTTGAGCGTATATAACTATTATATTGGCTAAAATGGCTTTATCCTTACAGATTACTACAGTCTGCCACCAACAGTTTGAGGACAGTCTGCCACAGAGGACAGTGAGCCACAGGACAGTCATCCAGACGCAAGTTGAGTGTGATGTAAGCATATTGTCAATTGAGCTGTTATCTCTTTTGTATTGTTGCTTAATAGGCTTTATGCTTACAGATTAATTGAAGGACCCAGTCAGGCCCAGTTGTTCAAGTATGTCTTCTTCTGGAAGCCCCCAGCCACAGCGTAGGCGAACAGAGGTAATTATTATTTTTTTGTTCACTGTTGAGAAAATTATTTTCCAAACTATATGTATGTATTATGTCTTCACAGGAAGCTGAAGAAGAGGGGCTTTCAGAAGCAGACGGTCAGGGTGGAGAAATAACTGGAGCGGGTGCGCAGAGTGTAAGTTTTTTATATAGGCAGATCATCACCTAATGTAAACAACCAAAAAAAATAACACACACAATACATACTGTCATTTATAATTTGGATTTTTTTGTTTTTAAATGTTTTCTAGTCTTCAGAATCCAGGTTTTGTAGGAGAGTTCCTCCAAGGACCTCCCATGGTCATCGGCATGAGCGTCGCCGCGGTCAGAAAGTAAGTTTTTTTTTGGGTGTTTACTTATTTAACGTGATGTAGCTTATTTTTTTTCTTTTTTTTTTAAACACAGGCTTCACGGCGTGCTCCCGATACAGATGGTGAGGATGGGGGAGGGATCGACGTAGACATCCTCATCGAAGAGGTCCAACATCGGGAGGCGCTGTGGAATATGGCTGACCGCAGGCATTCTGACCAAGTTATTACCCGACGGCTATGGGAGGAAGTATGCAGCCTGGTGATGGAGAACTGGGGGGAACTCAATGATCGAGACAAGGATCTTGCACGTAAGTATTCACAGTTGAGTAATGAATTTTGAAGAATGTTATGTGTAGGATACAAAAACAATTTTTTTCCTTTTTATTTCCAGGTGACCGGGTTATCACACGGTGGCGGTCACTCAGGGATCGCTTCAAGAGGGAATTTAACAAAGAGATGCAGGCAAGGAGTGGATCATCAGGACGCAAGAGCAGATACAAATACGCCCAAGCCTTGTCGTTCCTGCGATCAACGATGGTCAGCAGAAGGTAAATATTTCACAACACATTTATGTATGACAAAAGTAAAATGTGTCTAACCATATTTTATAATTTCAGAAAGGTGAATGTATAAATATATTTAATGTTTTTTTTTTTTATTTGACAGCACTGTCTGCAGCACTCTAGAGCCTGGTTCTCAGTTTGTTCCCTCTGGAGCGATCCCTCTGGAGTCCGCCGCCGGGGACCACGTCGATAGACCTGACCCCTATGCACCTTCCCTCTTGGCAGGTACCTCCGCCCCATCCACCAGCACTAGAGTTGCAGGGCAGACTTCGTCACATGAAGCTGCAGGTGATGAGTTGGAGTTCCCTTTACCTTACCCTGCTGACACTGCCACCACACCTAGACGGCAGCGTCATCGAGGTCAGGAAAGGAGCTATGCATCTGATTTTTTGCATCTGAATGCATCCTATCAAAACACTACCAAACTTTTAAAAGATCAATTTAAAGATGGGTTTGCTCTATTGAGCAAAAACATTGCTGAACTCAGCAGTAAAATTGATAGGATGCAGTCAGATGCAAACATGGAGCCGAGACACTGTTTTTTCAGTCCGTTCTCAAGCACATGGAAAATCTTACTCCTGACCTGCAGATGCATGTGATGCAAGGCTGCCATAATTCTCTAGTGCAGGCAGTATCACGAGCCCATCAAATTACCCACCCAATTCCTACACCTTCCCCACTTCAACCTGCCACCCATCCAGCAGCAGCAGCAGCTGCCTATCTACCTGCCACTCATTCAGCTGCAGCCTATCCAACTGCTGCACATTCAGCTGGCAGCCATCAAGCTACAGCCAATCCTCCTAATACTCCTTCCCCATTTCAATATTCCCATTATTTTAATTCCCCCTTTCCATTTTCACCGTTAACTTCACCGTACCCCATCCCACCAACACCTTCACCATTCCTTCCTCAAACCTCTTCTGCTCCTCAACTGCCTTCCCAACCTAATGTTTTTCCCTCCACTTCTGATCCTATCCAACCTGCTAATCCATCCCCCACTATCGACGTGGTCCATCCTGTCAGCCCCTCCGCTAGTATCTCCACCCAACAGTATACCTCTTTGTAAATATGTCTATAGTGCTGCTATAGTGCTGTGAATGTATATAGTGCTGTGAATGTATATATTGTAGAGTGTTGTGTATGTATATATTGTTGTGTATGTATATATTGTATAGAGTGTTCTGTATGTATAGAGTGTTGTGTATGTATATATTGTAGAGTGTTGTGTATGTATAGAGTGTTGTGTTGTGTATGTATATATTGTATAGAGTGTTGTGTATGTATAGAGTGTTGTGTATGTATATATTGTATAGAGTGTTGTGTATGTATAGAGTGTTGTGTATGTATATATTGTATAGAGTGTTGTGTATGTATAGAGTGTTGTGTATGTATATATTGTAGAGTGTTGTGTATGTATAGAGTGTTGTGTTGTGTATGTATATATTGTATAGAGTGTTGTGTATGTATAGAGTGTTGTGTATGTATATATTGTATAGAGTGTTGTGTATGTATAGAGTGTTGTGTATGTATAGAGTGTTGTGTATGTATATATTGTATAGAGTGTTGTGTATGTATAGAGTGTTGTGTATGTATATATTGTAGAGTGCTGTAAATATATGTATATATTTCTGTAAATTTCTGTATATAACTTTTTTGACCAATTCTTTTTGAAAATGTTTGTGAAAATAAAACACATTTTTTTTGAAAAATAAAATTTATTTTGTTGCAAAACATGTCTTGTCTTTTTTAATAACTGTTTTCAACATGAAAGGTTATAACACAATCAACATTAGGGTACAGATAAACACACATCACAAAAAGTGGTAAAAGTAAGTAAAGCAATGCAGAGTATACCGAAAAAATATTACACCATGTCATCCTGCCAGTCCACCCTTCCATCAGGAGACATAAAATAGTCCGCAAACTTATCACGCATTTGGGCCACAGATCCTGAACTACGGAAACTAATGTTCATGTAGTCCTGCAATGTGGTCCCAGGCAAATCTTCATCCATGTTGACATGTTCTTTTGAGATAACAAAATTGTGCAGGATGACACATGCCTTCACAACATGGTCCACAGTCTCGCTTTGTAATTTAATAGCAGTCAGCAGTACCCTCCATTTGGCGGTTAAGATCCCAAAAGCGCATTCAACAACTCGTCTAGCCCTTGTTAATCTGTAATTAAAGATTTTTTTTCTTTGGTTCAATCCATGGCTGCCATAAGGTTTTAATAAATGTGTTGAAAGCTGAAAAGCCTCATCTCCCACACAAACAAAGGGCAATGCAGGGCCACAGGTTCCAGGGAGTGGTCTTGGAGGCGGAAACTGGAAGGTATCCCCATATAGGCGACGTCCCATAGGAGAATTTTTAAATACTTGCGAATCATTTGAACGCCCATATGCACCAATGTCAACAGCAATAAACTGGCATCTGGCGTCCGCAATGCCCATAAGTACTATTGAAAAATACTTTTTGTAATTAAAAAAAAGAGATCCAGATCCAGTGGGTTTTACAATCCGGATATGTTTGCCATCCACGGCACCAATACAGTTGGGAAACTGGCATATATCCATGAACTGGTCTGCAATTTCTATCCATCTCTGCTGTGTTGGCTCAGGGAGGAATTCATTGCACAAACAATCCCACAGCGCCTGACAAGTTTCTTTAACAATACCGGAGATAGTAGAAATCCCAAGACGGTACTGAAAGTGCAGAGATGTAAATGATTCCCCTGTAGCCAGAAATCTGCAAAAAAGGAGAAGAAATAAATTAAAGAAATAAATTAAACCAAAAAGAAACCAAAAAAAAAAAAAAAATCCCCAAAAAAAAACAAAAAAAAAACATTGTAAAGGATTTTTTTAAAAAAATAACTTACCGGATTGTGACCATCAGCCGCTCTGCTGGAGATATTGCAAACCGAAGTGCAGTGTCCTGTCTCCGAATTCTTCCTTCAATTCGTGCAACCAAAAGCTCGAAATTTTCCGCACGCATTCGCACATAATTAAAAAATTTGCTGGGGTTCATCCTCAACTCCATATACAAGGTCGAATACACCCCACGGGTCATCCGCCTGGCATTTATGGGATGGATCCACATCCGTCTCTGCCGACGACACAGTATCCGACGTCTGGCTTCCTCCTTCTTCTGAACAATCCTTGCCAAACGATTGCCCTCCACTCTAAAATCCTCGCAAATCTTCTCCATATTCTCAAAAATAATCTCCATCGCTGCCACTAGCTCAAAACCCTTTCAAATAATCTGGTGTAAATACACCCTATTTATACGTTTCAACAGTAGCCAATCACAGTACATATTATTTATTTTTAGCCAATCATGATGGAGTACACCCCTTCTGAATAACGGATCCGCCAAAAAGCGGATGGGAAAACGGATGAAACTGAGTCAACGGATCCGCTATTTTGACGGAACCGTTAACGGATCCGTCAAAATAGCGGATCCGTTGACTCAGTTTTTCTTTATTTTTGGCGGATCCGTCAATCCGCCACGATGTCGGACAGTGACTGACGTTGCACGACTGAAGTGTGAAAGAGGCCTAAGCGTTACAGAAATTGTTTGCAATCATTCCCTCAAACGGTGCAGCAAACAAGTTGAGCGTACCATCATTTTCGGCCAGGCCAGGCCAGTTTTATGATTTTTTTTTTGTTGAACCACAGTTAAAAGCAATGTCTGATTTTCATTAATTGATATTCTGTAAATTTAAATAGAAAATTTATTTTGTCAAATTCAAGTTATCTCAGTGACCATTGTGTTTTTTCTTACTTTAACAAAAGAGCACCAACGATATTGTCCACTTGTGTAATAGACTAGATATGAGTCACATAGCAGACACATTTGTACAACATTATTCTTTCATTTCATGGTGGTCTCCCAGATTACTTTTCAACTGGGAAAGGTCTCCTAGCAATGGGTTACTTAAGATGTAAAACAAATTGCATAAGGAAGAAGCTGACAATGTTCTGAGCATTGTGTACCAACATGAAAAGTACAAAGATCTGTCTAATGATAATTTTATGACTATGCATGTAACAATCAGAAGAGGGAATCCTCTAGGTCTCAAAAAAGTTATGACATCAAAATAGGCTGGGATTCTTTACTGTAAGAGCAGTGAGAGTATGAAAATGTCTGCTAAGTGAAGCTGTAATGGCTGAATTTTTCAATTGGAAAATATCACAAACTGTGAGGAAAAGATTTTTGAAGCCGGGCCATTGATATTGGGTATTTTGTAACAAATTGTTCTTTCATAGGTCATTTTTATACCTTTGCCTCATTTTTTTACATAGAAGCTATTGAGTAGATAATTAGCTTGGGTCTCCTTTTATCAAAAGCAGAAAATGCCATGTAGTTGTATTAAAATGCAGTGGAAGCTATCATTAGGCTCAGAATACTAACATAATGGTGACGTGACTCTACATTAATGTGATTTCACGTGATTTACAGCAATGGTTTTATCACATTAGACCAGCCGATCTTGGATTGGACTGTTTTCTCGGCTGCAGATCTACTAGTTTTCTGAATGCCGAGCTATGTATAACCCCATCCACACCACTGATTGACAGCTTTCTGTGTATAATGCATAGGTAGAAAGCTGCCAATCAGTGGTAGGGGTGGGGTTAAACAGAGCAGGAGGACTACAGGCTATGAGAAAATTAGTCTTCTAGATAATTTCAAACTATAAAACAATTATTTTATTCAAACAACTATACACAGCTTAGTAAGTGACACATTGCTCCAATCAGGGTCTCTATCCCTACGTCATGCTGCTCTCACATTACATAACAAAAACTCGATTACCCTAAAAACATTGTATTTCAAACTATAAAGAATATATAAAAATACATTTAAAGGAGTTTAAAAGCTTAGAATGGGTTTAAAATTATGAACAATGTCATACCCCTGCAACTGCTGTTTCAACTCTTTAGAGTACCGTAAGAATATCTGCAATGTTTTTTGTGATGGACCAATAGACTGCTGGTAGTTTCAGCTTAAATGAGCTATATGCAAATCATGGGTTTCTTCTCTCCATCTCTTAAAGAGGACCTTTCATCAAATTTCTATCTTGAACTGGCCACACGATGTAATAGTGGCACAATGTAATAGAGCAGATAGATGGGTTTGAAATGTGACAAAGCTAAACTCAGCTGCACTGTCCCTTCCCGAAAAGACAACTTATCTGAAAGGTGTTATTTATGTCTGCTGTCTAATCATGCAGCAGGTTAGACCAGGAGATCATAGCTGTCTGACATTATACCTTTCACACACTGAAAAACCTGCTCTAAGCTGGAGGGAGTGTTGTTCTTCAGATGCTGCTGTCAGTTAGAGGAGTTGATCAGGTGGGATTGTTCTCTTTGTCAGCCCATTGGCACTCTCGCCGTGCGATTATGGGTGTTGATGGCTGCTATGGCAACAGGTAGCATGCTAATGGTCTCTGTGTCTGCCACATCCTTTATGCCTCATTCAGTATTTGGTCAGTGTTTTACATCAGTATTTGTAAGCCTTTCGTGACAGGTACGTAGAACGGCTAGTAGAAGTTAGGTAACAAAGCCTGTTTGGTCTCAAAGCGTAACAAAGGCCTGGCCAGATCTGAGGGCACCAAAACCACCACCCTATGACCTTCCGTGGAGAAGTTATGATCCATCATAGGTTTAGGAGTTTCAACTACCAGATTTAAATGGGTGGGGGGACTAGAACCATTCGAAGCAGAAAAGAGAGTGACCGACCAAGGGATTAAATGCTTGTGTGAGGCCGTGTGGCTATTCTCTTCTCTTCTTGCTGTTCACTTTTGAGGGGAAGTCACAACTGGATACAGCTGGCACCCCACACACCAATGTGGTCCAGCTCCAAGGTTGAACATCAAGCCAGAAACTGACATGTTTCCTCTGCTTATACCTTGTATTACTACAATCTGTATAAATATGTATATCCATTTTGTATACACTATCACAGTAGTCAAAATAAAAAAATAGCAAATCAAATCCCCCTTTGTTACCCCCTTAGTTAGATAAAAAATTATAGAACACTTTTTTTACATTTTTTACATTTTTTGCAGTTAGGGTTGGGGTTGTGGATAGGGTTAGAGTTGGGGATAGGATTGTGTTAGGGTTAGGGTTGGTGGTTAGGGTTGTGTTAGGGTTGGAGATAGAATTGATTTTTTTTCAAAAGTTAAAAAAAAATGATGACGATATGACGGCTAGTGTTGAGCACAATTGTTCACTACTCGAGTTTGCATCGGGTGCTCAGGTATGCACGGAATACCGTGGATCCCCGCATGTTTTTTTTGGTGTCCAACAGCTGCAAAACATGTGGGACAGGGATTCGATCATATCACTCGAGCACTCGTGATGTTTGGTGCATACCTGAGCACCCGATGCAAACTGGAGTAGCGAGCACTTGCGCTCAACACTAATGACAACATATTCAATTTGACAACCTAAAGATATCAAATTTTGAGAAGTACCTGTGAGTTCAAAATGCTTACTGTACCCCTGGAAAATCCTTGAGGGGTGCGGTTTGCAAAATTGAGTCACTTGTGGGTGATTTCCACTATTTAGGCATATCGGGGGCTCTCCAATCGTGACATGGCATCCGCTCTCGATTCCTGACAATTTTGTGTTCAAAAAGTTAAACAGTGCTCCTTCCCTTCCGAGCCCTGCCGTGTGCCCAAACAGTGGTTTTCCACCACATAAGGGGTATCAGCATGGGCAGGAGAAATTGCACAATAAATTTTGTTGTCCATTTTCCCTTGTTGCCCTTGTGAAAATAAAAAAGCTTGGGTCTAAAGTACATTTTTGTGAAAAAAGTTAAATGTTCATTTTTTCTTTTCACATTCCTTCAGTTCTCTTGAAGCACCTAAAATGTTAATAAACTTATTGAATGAGGTTTTGAACACCTTGAGGACTGAAGTTTTTAGAATGATGTCACTTTTTGTTATTTTCTGTCATATAGACCCCTCAAAGTCACTTCAAATGTGATGTGGTCACTAAAAAAATGATTTTGTAAATTTTGTTGGAACATTGAGAAATCGCTGGTCAACTTTGAACCCTTCTAACTTCCTAACAAAAAAAAAATATGTTTCCAAAATTATGCTGATTTAAAGTAGACATGTGGGAAATGTTATTTATTTTCTATTTAGTGTGACATAATGCTCTGATTTAAGGGCACAAAAATGAAAAGTTTGAAAATTGCAAAATTGTCAAAATTTTTGCCAAATTTCCATTTTTTCATAAATATTTCAAGTCATATTGAAGAAATTTTACCGCTATCATGAAGTACAATATATCACGAAAAAAAATCTCAAAATCAGTGGGATATGTTGAAGCGTTCCAGAGTTATCACATTAAGTGACACTGGTCAGAATTGCAAAATTTGGCTTGGGCATTAAGGTGAAAATTGGCTCGGTCCCTAAGGCGTTAAGTTATATTGTTTTGTAAAGTTTTGTAAACAAAAAAATTTAAAAATGTAGGACCCTTAAAATATGATGACCTTTAAAAAACGTGATTTTTCATGTGAAAAAGCGGTAAAACTTAAAAAAGGTATAAATTGTCTATCAACATAACTTTATTGCGTGAGTTGATACAATTAACATGTTAATTATTCTGTATGGTGAACTCTGTAAAAATAACTTTTAAAACCAATTCCAGATTTAATATTTTGTGTTCATGCCTACTGCCAAAAAAAAAGAAAAAAAAAGATACAAAATGCACTAGTAAAAACTAAAGTTTATCTTGCAAAAATATTCCTTCACATAGCTATATCTACAAAACCATTAAAAAAGTTACTTTTAAAAGTAATATCTTGTGGAAAAGTAGCAAAACATACAGTAAAAATTACGTGATACTTATATGGTGAATGCTGTTGAGAAAAGAAATAAAATACATACTTGCTTTTTTTTTTTCTTTTTGCTTTCTAATGAAAACTATAACTTGAACCACAAAAAATAAGCCCAATGATGGAGAATTTTTAACAGTGCATTTATTTTACAAAAATGATAAAGCATAAATAAAAGTATAAATTAGGTATGGCCATACCTATTACCGTTCTAACTGACAAAGACTCACTACAGTTGTGCAGCATGATGAATTGCATAATGTTTCAAGTTCAAAAAAGAGTTGCCGAATTGTTGTTTTATTTATATTGCTTCAAGTAAAAACTTAATAAAAGTTTGTTAATAAGTTATATGTACTCCCAAATGATGCCTCTTGCAAACATGACTCATCCCTAAAAAAACTTTTAAAAATATATTTTTTTAAAGATATTTTTATTTGCTCTTTGTGGGGCAAGACGTAGTTTTCATTTGTACGAATTTGAGGACATTTTTCACTTTTTGATCTATTTTTTTGGACACATGAAAAAATTAAACTATTCTAAAGTTATTTTTTAGATATTTTCTTTAGTACGTTTATTGTGCAGTGTAGTTAAAATGTTAACTTTATTAATATTATTTTGATACTAATTACATACCGTATTTTCCGGCGTATAAGACGACCCCCCAACTTTTCCAGTCAAAATATAAAATCATCTTAAAAGTGGGGGGTTCTTCTTCTACGCCGAGTGTTGTCTTATAGGGCGGTGCGGAGGAGTGGTTCGGATGACGAGGTGAGGGGCGCCCCAACGGGAAGGTGTATATGAAGTTCCATATCCCTATTACCTCCTTGCGGTGCTCTGTGTGGTGCTCTGCGCGGTGCTCTGTGCTTGGAGGGGCGGCGGCTGCTCTTGATCAGCATTGAGGGCTCAGTCGGTGGCTCCTTATGCAGCGTGGGGGGCTCCGTTGGCATTTCCTCAAAGCCCGGCGGCCATTTTGCCGGAGGCCACTGCATCGCAGCAATGGAGCTGCGGTGGCCTCCGGGCTCTGAGGAAATGCCGGCGGAGCCCCCCACGCTGCATAAGGAGCCACCGGCCGAGCCCCCAATGCGGATCAAGAGCTGCCGCTGCCCCTCCAGGCACAGAGCACCGCACAGAGCACCGCAAGGAGGTAATAGGGATATGGTACTTCATATACACCTTCCCGGTGGGACGCCCCCCTCACCTCATCATTGGGACCACTCCTCCGCACCGCCCTATAAAACGATACATGGCGTATAAGACTTGTAAGATTTTTGATTAAAATAAAATTGGAAATATTTTCTTTTAGACCACGATTGTATTAAAAAAAAATAGAAATCTTGCAATTTTCACACTAGCCACTGGAGCTATATTAGACTCATATTTCCTGTCTTTTCAGAAGTCTCATTATCACCACAGTCAGGATTGCACTCACGGGTAACACCTGTGAAAATACAAGATGCATTTACAGTAAATATTGATGCAACTCAGCTGGGATGAAAAAAATTATTCCGTCACAATAATGCTTTTGTGTAAGCATTATACTGTATATGCACAAAACTGTGTTGGAGAACTACTTTAAAGCTCCAAACAGGGGCGTGCTGGCTTATGAAAAGGGCGGTGGATAGTATAGTCATGAGGGCGCCATGCTCCAACCCATTCTCCGCCCCTTCCCCCGCCTATTCTCTGCCCCAACCAAAGGGGGGGGATGAAATGACAAAAATTATCAGTAATGTACCCCTTTCTTAACCACCACCCACATCCAGTAGTAATGCACCCCCTTTTAACCCCAACCTAGTAGTAATACACCTTTTTACCGCCACCCCCATCCAAAAGTAATGCACCCCCATACACTGACCATATAGTAGAAGATATCAGCATTACATAGGCACTCTTCAGACCTCACAATTTACATGTGCCACACTTATGGAAAAGGAGAAGAGGAGGAGGAGGTGGAAAAGAAGAAGAGGAGGAAGAGGAGGCGGTAATCTCTCTCCCCCTTGCACAGTATCTCCCCCCCCCCTTGCACAGTATCTCCATACAATTATACCTAAAACTAAACTGTTGGTAATATGATATAAAAATGTAAAATGAGCGATAAGATTGAATCAAAGGTTTAAAGTTGGGAATGAACCATAAGATAGAAAGGCAATATTAACGAAACACTGTTCATTTTAATAGAGGTTTATTGGTCGGAAAAACATAAATGAAAGAACCTTAGTTAAATTAAATAAACATGAGCTGTGATAAAGATCCCTGTGATCGAAACGCGTAGCCTTGTCCTGAGCTTGTCCAGGAGCATGCCACTATTCATGTTTTTATGAATCAATAAAGATGAAGATTTTATTGAAGCTGGATCCCTTTTTCCTTCATTTTCTCATGTATCTTCACGTTTGATCAAGCGGAGGATCCGTGCTTCTACAAACCGGTGAGCTGGTTAGCGTTCTTATATTTGCCGGAGGCCACTGCATCGCAGCAATGGAGCTGCGGTGGCCTCCGGGCTCTGAGGAAATGCCGGCGGAGCCATGGGAGTGATTCAGCAATGCTTTAGGTACTTTTGCAGTTTATTTGCAGTCTTATTTTTGCAGTTTTTTTTTTTTTATATTTAGGAGGCCGCAATGGCACAGCGAAAATAGAAAACGTAGAGTAGGACTGCCCCATATGAGAATGCCTTGTCGTGGCGGGGTGGCTCAAAGAATTGATCAATTATTTGCCAAATGTCTCATTATTAAAAAAACAGTTAGAAACTAATATGTGCAGATGCACTTAATGTATTTCATTCTGACCATGTGCGGCGCTGGCTTCTTCCCCTTTTCTTGTTCGATATTGGTACGTGGCTGACCACCACTTTTTGCCGTGCGCGCCGGGTTATGCAGGCTATTTTATCTGTTTTTTTTCTTTTTGTGATTGACCTAGGCTGCTGTACACACATACAGCAGCCCTGCCCTGCCTCAGGCTCTGTGTAATTATGCACCTGTGTCTGGGCCTGTTTCACCCTTCATCTGTGGTTGCTGGTTTGGCAAGTGTGGAGGTCAGATCTGAAATGTCCGTCTTTGGACCTGGTCGGCTTTTACCTGTGCTTGCCTTACTGGCACCATGGGAGTGATTCAGCAATGCTTCAGGTACTTTTGCAGTTTTATTTGCAGTCTTATTTTTGCAGTTTTTTTTTTTATATTTAGGAGGCCGCAATGGCACAGCGAAAATAGAAAACGTAGAGTAGGACTGCCCCATATGAGAATGCCTTGTCGTGGCGGGGTGGCTCAAAGAATTGATCAATTATTTGCCAAATGTCTCATTTTTAAAAAAACAGTTAGAAACTAATATGTGCAGATGCACTTAATGTATTTCATTCTGACCATGTGCGGCGCTGGCTTCTTCCCCTTTTCTTGTTCGATATTGGTACGTGGCTGACCACCACTTGTTGCCGTGCGCGCCGGGTTATGCAGGCTATTTTATCTGTTTTTTTTCTTTTTGTGATTGACCTAGGCTGCTGTACACACATACAGCAGCCCTGCCCTGCCTCAGGCTCTGTGTAATTGTGCACCTGTGTCTGGGCCTGTTTCACCCTTCATCTGTGGTTGCTGGTTTGGCAAGTGTGGAGGTCAGATCTGAAATGTCCATCTTTGGACCTGGTCGGCTTTTACCTGTGCTTGCCTTACTGGCACCATGGGAGTGATTCAGCATGCTTCAGGTACTTTTGCAGTTTATTTGCAGTCTTATTTTTGCAGTTTTTTTTTTTTATATTTAGGAGGCCGCAATGGCACAGCGAAAATAGAAAACGTAGATTAGGACTGCCCCATATGAGAATGCCTTGTTGTGGCGGGGTGGCTCAAAGAATTGATCAATTATTTGCCAAATGTCTCATTTTTAAAAAAACAGTTAGAAACTAATATGTGCAGATGCACTTAATGTATTTCATTCTAACCATGTGCGGCGCTGGCTTCTTCCCCTTTTCTTGAATGAAATTAATGACTTAGTATAGAAAGAACCAATAACTAAAATTAGAGAGTAAGTAATCGGCTCATTTCAGTGCTTGACTGACACAGCTTATTTATGACAACGTCACTGTCTAAAGTGTTCATCAAATCTAATTCTGTCTGCATCAATAGCAATGTTTCCAAATTGTCGTTGCTCAAGGTGGATCTCAATCTAGATTTTACTATCTTAAGCTTTGAAAAGACTCGTTCACAAGACACTTGAGTCATTGGGATCGTCAAGAGTAGCTTATATACATTGAACAGTTCATTGTACTGACGAGAGTACATGTTATAATCAAGTAATACTTTGAATGCACACTTTAAACAAGAATTGCAAGCCTACGTGCTGCAATTTTCAAATTTGAAGTCCTCATCCTCTTCTTGAATTGAGTTCTCCCTTTCTTCATCAGCAGTAGGCAAATCACATTCATTGGGACCTTCTCCTTCATACTCTTCGCTTATTGTTTTCTTACACAAACGGGGCCATAGCTCAGAAAATGACTGTAGTTCTTCAATGAGCTTTCCTTTGTCAAGTCCTGGTAGGATCGCTACAATTCTGTCCAGAGCTGTGGGTGGTAAGGTCTCATTATCTTTAAATCGCTTAGGGTCAAACCAGGCTAAATCCAGGTACAACGTTTTATGTTGGAGAAATCTGTTTTCCATTGTACTGATGAGAGTATCTAAAACATGATAAAATATAGATATTCTAAAGCGATCTAAATCATCGAATGCACTTTTACCAATATCTTCATCATTAGCCTTCTCGCCAGGGCGTTTGGGCACTTTTCTTTTCCGAGTTTCTTTCAGCTCTATTTCGATAACAATATTTTCCAAATTATCATCGTTTTCGGCTCTTACATCTAGCTGTTCTGTCATCACCGATACAAATACAGAAGCAGCTTGTACAGTATTTTCAAACTTGCTACGTAGTTCTTTCAGCTTTATGTGGGAGGTTTCAATGAGTCTCCATGCTTGTACAAAATCAAGATTCTTAGTCTGCAAGTAGTCTGACAAGGGTGTGGTTATTTTAAATATCTGGAGAAACAACATAGCTACCAAAATTGTATTAAAACTTGTGAACTTCTTGAGAAGAGCGTTAGCATCATTTCTTGTTTTAGAATTAAAGTCTGGGAAGATAGATATTTAAACAACGCCACGACCAATTCTAAATAGACGAGATTGGTAGACATAGACGATCTTTCAGTAGTGTTCTCCCTTTCAATCCAATTGTCAATCCTTCCAAATATCTTGGTCGTGGCATTACTACAGCTTCGCCATCTGGTCATCCCAATAGCTTCCAGCTTAAAAGCAGGATTTTCGTCAATGAACTTTTGTAGTCTTTTCAGAGACTCCTTCATAAACACTTGAACTTCTTGTAGTATGCTAAAAAATGAGATAGCTGCAATATCACATTGGGCTGTATCAGTGATAACTAAGTTCAGTACATGAGCGTAGCACCAAGTGTGAATGTGGTTTGGGATTAATTGGGATAGTTTTGCAGTCAATCCATTATACTGACCACTCATATTAGACGCTCCATCAAATGCATTAGCAACACAATTATTAATTGGTATGTGAGAGTCTTCTAACACTTGTCTGAGTGACTGAAATAAGTCCTCTCCCGTTGTAGAAACCAC
This sequence comes from Oophaga sylvatica, assembly GCA_033576555.1. Taxonomy (NCBI): domain Eukaryota; kingdom Metazoa; phylum Chordata; class Amphibia; order Anura; family Dendrobatidae; genus Oophaga; species Oophaga sylvatica. Next base: position 120,335,433 of record JARQOD010000009.1, on the reverse strand, counting down.
ACATTTTACTGCTAGCAGCCTTTCTATGACATCAGAACCCTTGACGTAGCGTAGTACGAAAGAACATTGGTCATAACTGGAAACATCTACTGTTGTATCCATAAGAATTGAGAACTGCCCTGCCAATGTCACTTCCTCACATATTTTCCTTAATAATTCTTCTTTTATAAATTGTAATATCTTTGTTATCGTGTTGTTACTTAAGAATGTTACTTGATCTCCTCTTCCAACTGATTTTTTCATTCCTTTATTTTCCTTGTGTGTCCTGTTCATCAGGTGACATTTACTCTTAGAAGTGATAGTATTTAAATGCTTGTCTAGAATCGGATCATATTTTCTTAACATGAGAACAATTTCAAAAAAGTTCCCGTGGTTCACCGAGTCATCGTCCAAGGAATGAGCGGATTCTATCTTCCCTCTAAAAGGAAGACCTTGCTTCCCTATAAATTTCAAAACATTTATTACGGTTTCTACCACATGTCTCCTCTCTTTTACTTCTTGTCTTCGTTTGGCCATTTGGTTTCCATATATCAAATCTGGCAAGCTTTTTTTGTCTTTTATTAGCATAAAACAATCAACTGATTCATTGTGAGATTTTGACATTTCATGCTCCTGGACTCTTTGATGGACATGCTTCCAGTCACTGAACCCAGAACAAAATATTGAATTGGAGTTGCTAAATGCAACACAAATGTAACAGAACAGTTTTTTGTTTTGCAATTATAAGATAACCACTGTCTTGTGAATGTCTGTTTACCACTACTACTTCCTTCCGTTTTAAATACTGATTTTCTGTCTATAAAAGGTAATTCTTTTACATCAGGTTGAACTGGGTGGAATGCTAAGTATAATGGCATATTATGTTCTTGAGGTCTTTTAAAGTAATCCAGGTTTGGTTCTTCTACCATTATTGGCGCATCAATTGAAGTTCCTGGGCTGGAGCGCTGACTGGAATGTACAATTGATGGTTCTGGATCTGGACATAATACAACTTCCGGTTCAAATCTTGTTAATTTGTTGTTTTCTTCATTGGATAATGGTTCATTATCCTTATTGAAATCCTCCGCTGTGGTGGCACGACAGGAGTTTTCATTTTCTAAGGCAGATGGTGACATCGGCGACGAATGTGTTGCCTCACAATCTGTCCGTTTTGATAAGAATGTTGTTATTTTGGTGCATGCTTTAGCTGATTCCTTCAACTGTTTAGTTTTCTTCTCTTTCCTAAACTCATGGCCACTTTTCTTCCTTTTTTTATCATCCATTGTTTCAGTGTTAACGTTCTGTAAAACGCGCAGACGCAGTGTAAGAATCTTCCTGACACTTCCTGTCAGGGTGGATTTGATTTAAATCACGATTTAAATCAGGGGTCGACAAAGTTGCTCAGAATCTAGGAGCCAGCCCAAAAAGTTACAGGGGGACCAGAAGACGCATTACAGGGGGACCAGAAGGCGCATTACAGCCTGTAATACGCCTTCTGGTCCCCCTGTAATGCGCCTTCTGGTCCCCCTGTAGTTTACAGGGGGACCAGAAGGCGCAGTCACAGGTTTGCAGGAAGTGAGCAAACAAAAATGCATGAACTTGTATGAGCACAAAATATCTGAATCATAAAATAAATACTGCAATGAATATTATTAAGTAAGTGAGATGAACTCTCAATGAGTTATTCAATATTATATGGTAGTTGTTACATGCGAAACTCTGTAAACACAATTTCACATTGTCTGATATAATTTATCAAGTCATGTCATGTGGGAGCTTTTCTATAAGTGAACTTGGGACTTATTTCAAGTAGCTTACAGCAATCCGTATCTGTTTGTAAGATTGGTAAAAAAATTTTTATTATCTGTTTAATTTGGTTAAACTGTTGACTATATTCTAACGTAAATACAGATTATAATCCACAATCCAGGCACAATCTACAGGTGCAGACACTGACTGTGTGGGTAAATACAGATTATAATCCACAATCCAGGCACTAACGAGCAGCTGGTGGATCGCGATCCCCAATCAACCTCCATATTAATGCTAATGGTCCAAGTAATTAGATTACCAGGACTGCCAACGACAACTTCCATGTGTGGTATAGACTCCAAAATGGTACCTTCTTCACTGGGGCCACCGGCTCTTGTGAAGGACATGCACCTCTACAGTATATACACCTCACAGACCCCACCCATGCACCTCTACAGTATATACACCTCTATATACACCTCACAGCCCCCCCATGCACCTCTATATACATCACAGCCCCCCCATGCACCTCTACAGTATATACACCTCACAGACCGTGTATATACTGTAGAGGTGCATGGGGCCGGGGGCTGTGAGGTGTATACACTGTAGAGGTGCATAATGCACCTCTACAGTGTATACTACACCTCACAGCCCCCCATGCACCTCTACAGTATATACACCTCACAGACCCCACCCATGCACTTCTACAGTATTTACATCTCACAGACCCCCCATGATGCACCTCTCTATATACATCACAGCCCCCCCATGCACCTCTACAGTATATACACTTCAAAGACCCCCACCTCTATAATACACCTGACCTCACACAGACAGCCCCTGACTGTGCTTTACAGGGTTCAGCTCCTCAGAGGTGACTCACAGCCGCCTCGTGCTTCCCGCCCTCACACAGGAGAAGTCTCTCCATGGCAACGGGCACAGCGCAGGAGCCCCGCCCACTCCCGTCATGTGACCCTCGCCACTGCTCCCGCAGCCTCTTCCCCGCCCGCCCTCTCGCCGTCTCGCGTCACCGCAGCAGCAGGTCCTTGTCCTCCGTCCTGCGGCGGATGGAGCGCCCACCCCGGATCGGATTCGGAGGCGGCGGCCGAGGGCGCACCGGGACACGTCCCGGTGTCCCGGTGGGCCAGCATGCCCCTGGCTCCAAATCTGCCTAGAGCCAAGCAGCTACACCAATTTGAAAAATGTCTTGCTGCAGTTATAAAAATACATCACAGAAACCACAACTTTCACCAACAATGTACCAAAAAAGGCCATTTCCTCCAAACAACACAAGTGATAGATGAACCTCATTAGCGTTTATAAACTTTTCAAAATGAATGTAATAAAAGTAAAACAGTTGTCAACATTGATTTCTGTGGATTTTCCTAAAAATTATGTGGAATTTCATGTGATGCATCTCCAAATATTTCTGTTAGGCAAATATTACAGCTGCATTTTAATGAGGACTGACACATTCTGGAGCGGGTTTCTTAGGCTGGTTAAGTCTTTATCTCTATTTAATAGTGTGTTTATGTCAGCACCATTAGTTTGTTGCTTGCAGTGATGATGCACGCTTGAGCTGAGTACTCTTGGTTTATTAAAGTGAAGTTTATAGCACCTTGATGATTTCCATAGAGCTGCCTGTCTGCCTGGATTGTGCTTTCCCATTCCTGAAAAAATATTACAATTGAATTAGTTATTCCTTTGGTAAATAACTGGGTAATAATTAGCAAATCAGAATTTCAGCAACAGCAATAGGAACCCTGATGTTTTAATAAGTCAGCATTCAACTCTGGCATTTGTCAAGAAGATCCTTCCGCCCAGGTCAAAACTACCTGTTGACTTTTTCTAGCCAAGAAATGTTTTTGAAAACAGCTTAGAATGGGTTTAAGGAGAACCTGTCAGCACAATTTGTAATGTATAGTAAAGACACGTCTTTGGTGAAGAAATCTGCTTTGTTGTTCATCTTTAATCAACATTTGAAGATTTCTGCTTATTAGAGATCAGTGCACAGGGGCCGGATTGTACACTAGGACTTCTCCTCCCAATCTGTGATTCCCCCGCCCCCGCCCCTCCACCTGCATCCAGTCTGAGATTCCCTGGCCCCTCCACCTGCCTCTGGTCTGTGATTCTCTGGCCCCTCCACCTGCCTCTGGTCTTTGATTCCCCAGCCCCTCCACCTGCCTCTGGTCTGTGATTCCTCAACCCCTCCGCCTGCCTCCTGTCTGAGATTCCCTGGCCCCTGCCTGTCTGTGAATGGCAGGTCACTGCTGAGATTTCAGACAGGGAAGGCAAATCATTCACAGACTGGAGGCAGGTGGAGGGGCCGGGAAATCACAGACTGGGAGTAGAAGACCCCGTGCACAGTCCGGCCCCTGTGCACCAAAATCTAATTAGCAGAAAACTACAAATGGTGATTAAAAAAGAACAACAGAGCATATTTCTCCACCAAAGATATCAATTTAAGTAGTATTACAGCACCATTACCGCCATGGCTTTAACTTGCATTATAAAGTCGTGCTGACAGGTTCTCTTTAAGGGGTGTTCAAGAGAATAACATTTAAAAAAACACAGTCTGCTTCAAATTATTAAAAGAAAGGATACTTAGTTTTCCACATCCACTGCAGTTCCCATTCCTGTGTTTGTCAGAAATGCTAGCAGAGAATCACTGGGTCACCACTGCGGCCAATGATTGGCTGAGTGGACATTTCCAGAATTTCAGATTTTTCTTTTGTAATAGTATCCCCCCATGAAATATTAGCAAGTAGACATGAGCAAACCCATGTGTCAGGTGATCCGAATATTTGTCAGGACTTCCTTAATCCCACAAATCCCTGATGTCACATGCTGGGAAGGTCACAAGTACCACCAGCTGTGATCTTTGCAACGAACAGCTCTCTGCTGCCTCCTATCATCCGGAAAATTACACGATTGGCTGACGATCAACGAAGAAGGCCGCAGATTGTTCGCACCACTAGGCCGGCTATCAGAAAATTAGCACTGAGCGTATGGCATATACACCTCTGGATTCCAACACATAGAATATGGGTGCACACCCCGGTACAGTCAGAGCCAACTATTATTATTATAATTATACATTAACAGTTAATAATTGTTATAAACTCTCAGATAACCCCAGACTAATCGCTGCCACCACTAATCTGTTTCAGTCGATTAGACACCGTACAGTAGCTTATGGCTTCACGGTGTAGTTATACAGAAGGAACAGAACTATTAAATTTTATATTTAATCCAAAGAAGGCAGTGTTTATGAAAAATATACAAAAGAGTTTACAAAGATGACAAAACAATACAGTATAAACAGTTACATAAAATAAAAGGGATTAACAGAAGAACTTACTACACCAATCGCAGAGACGATTCGTTTTAGCCGAAAGAGAGCGCTTCGACTGATCTGTCATTAAACAGGGCCCCTACATACATGAAAATGTAACTCTCTTGTACAAACACTTCATAATTGGGATCGATCTGTTATCAGATGCTCAGTCCCACCCACACACCCCTCTATTATGACCTCACAAGGTTCCAGTTGTGGGACGAACTCAGCCCTTCATAATTTTAGGCAATCCCAATTTGTGTAATAACTCCTCATAGAGCGATCACAGAAGTTTGAGACCGATGTTATCTATCGGGATTTTAGCTACGCTTAGAGACCATACATGGCTTATCTGCTGGTGGTTATATGGTCCCTATTAATTTGGGGCCTTTTGGTGGGGGTTATGGTTATGAGAAAATATGTGTATGATTGCCTATTTATCCGGGTGTTGACAATATACATCTCATTAATATTGGATGGATAGAAATTCTGATATTCCATATTTTCTCCCGGAGACACCATGTCTGCTGTCTAAATTGTACTGCCACTGTGGCTAGTTGTACCAGGGTGGGGGATCTTCTTTGGTCCACTTGGATCCTAATTAGCTTTCCTGTCTCTCTCTCTCTGTGGGCATAATAAACTTCCATTGAAGTTACCTGGACATAAAGATCAATGTGAATACTTTTCTGCCCAATGATGACAAAAGTATTCTCGGAGTGATACCTTTATTGGCTAACCAGAAAATAATGTTTGCAACCTTTCAGAGCACAGAGGCTCCTTCTTCAGGCACGATTACAAATAGATTGATCTGCTTCACATTGCTGTGTCACTGCCATTTTGCATAAAGACAGGTGTGATTGCTAGCTCACAGCTCCTCATGACAAATGGTTGATGAAAGAAAAAAGAGGGAGGGACATGAGACATGGAGGACATCAAGGATTTTTAATATTTTCTATGACACCATGGATGTTCGGGTTCGCTGGGTTTGACAAACATATAGTAAAACGTTCAGTTTGGGTCAGAATTTGACCCGAGACCTTAACCTAATAGAAGTCAATGGGGACCTTAAGTTCGGTACTTTAAAATGGCTGTAAAATTGCTATAGTGAGGGCTAGTGGGGTGCAAAATGAAGCTAAATGGGGGGTAAGAGCAGGACAATTGCCCTGCAAAAACTGTGAATAGGGAAATGACTTAAAGGGGTTCTGTCACCATAGCAATCATTTGAAAAATAGGAAGTAAATGAATAACAAACATTTTAACAGTGACCTCACAGAGACTGAGTCTAGCTGCTTCCGGTCCAGTTGCAAAATTTCACAGAGCATGGGGCACAGTAATTCCCACAGAGCATGGGGCACAGTACCCCTACATTAGCAGCTTACAAATTTCACCCACAGACCATGGTGCAGAATACCCCCAAAGAAGCAGCTTACAAATTTTACCCCCAGACCATGGGACAGATTGCCCCTAAGAAGCAGCTTACAAATTTTACCCACATACCATAGGGCAGAGTACCCTCTAAGAAGCAGCTTACAAATTTCAGCCATAGACCATGGGGCAGAGTACCCCCTTAGAAGCAACTTATAAATTTCATCCAAAGAAAATGATACTCCCACAGAACCAAAATGTCTGCTCCAGTAGCATGTGTTCCAAATGCTGCTGATGAAAAGTTTGTAGTATGAGCTTGGATCGAGCTGGCCGTCCACAACGAGGCTTGCTACCAGCAGTCAAGTTAAAAATTGCACCCACAGAGCATGTTGCCAAATCTCCCCCACCAAAGCTGAGAACAAATTTCTCACCCAGACAATGGTCCACAGTACCCCCACAGGTAGGGTTGCAGAGTGCACACAGCGGCTTTTGGCAAACTACTTGCACAGATATGGGTTCAAAAATACACACAGTGTTTTTTGACGCACACATCACTCCCACAAACTCAATTGAAGATTCTAACAAGTTTTGGGTATGCATGGTACTATCACAGAGATGGGTGTAGAGTACACATAGAAAGTGATTACGTAAAACTGCACATAGGCAAAACCTAACACTGTCCCTCTCTACAGCTGTGTACTGTCCCTAATCTAAGCAAAGAAGTAAAAAATAAGAATTTTGTACCAGGAGGAACAGGACCAAGTGATGGAAGAGGCGGAGAAGGAGGTAGCCGACAGTTTTTTTGTGTTTTTTATTTGTGGAAGTGGCCCTCAAATTAAACAAAGGTTAAATAGAGTTGAAGAGTGGCTGGGTGTGGCTGTTATAGTTGTCTAGTCATCCAAAAATATGGACAAGTCGTGTGTGATCCACACCTGGTTCATTTTAAGGAATGTTGGGTCACCCACGTTGGAAATGGGCAGTCAGATACGCCTGTCTGTGATGACCCCCCCTACCATGCAAAACACATGTTCTGACAGTACACTTGCTGCAGGACAGGCCAGCACCTCCAAAGCGTAAAAGGCAAGCTTATGCCTAGTGTCCAATTTTGAAACCCTGAAGATAAATGGGGCAGACCCATCTGTTAGTACATGGAGAAGTGTGGACTGGTAGTCTTCCACCATGTTGTTGTAACGCTGCCTCTTACTAATACGGCCGTATCAGATGGTGGTGCTGGATGTTGTGACGTGCTCATAAAGTTTTTCCACATTTCTGCCAAGCTAACCCTGCCTTCCAAGGTGTTGCTGCCCAGCTGCGTTGGCGACTTTCTCCTCCACCTTGTTGGTTCAATGAGCCCCCGCTGTCAGGTGAGAAAGCCATTAGCAGTTTTTCTACCAGCGTGTGCTTGTATTCATGCATTTTGCGATGTCTCTGCAGTGACGGAAGTAATGATGGTAAATTGTCCTTGCAGCAGGGATCCATCAAGGGGGCCACCCAGTAATCTGTACTGGTAACAATATGGGCAACTGGGTGGTCATTCCGTAGGTGCTGCAGCATGTATTGGCTCATGTATGCCAAGATGCCAAGAGACAAAGACAAGCTGTCCTCGGGGGAGATATATCATCTGGGTACTCTGTATCCCCCCAGCCACGCTCCTGTGCTGCTCGTGAGCTGATCTGAGTACCGCCCTGCTGTGAAAACGGTTTTCCTCCTCATCATCATCATCATCCTCCTAAACTGTCCCCTGCCTGTACAGTTGGGTACCTGGCTGATATTGGGACAGTAACCCATCCTCAGATCAATGTGTGGATGACAGGCCTGAAAATGGTGTGAATTTGCTCTGTTCCTCCTCCTGCTCCTCTTCCTCCTGTGCCACATCTTATCCATCATGACCTGAGTTGTTTTTTCCCAGCAGGCATATAAGTGGTATAGTAACATTGATGATGGCATCATCAGCGCTGACCATATTGGTGGAATATTGAAAGCAGCGCAACACGGATCACAAGTCCCACATGGAGGCCCACTCATTGGTGGTGAAGTAGTGTTATTCTGCAGAGCGAATTACTGTATCTGTGCGTGCTGCAGCTGAATCTCCACTATTTCCTGCTGTTTGCACAGTCTCTCCAGCATATGCAAGGTGGAGTTCCATTTCGTTGGCACGTCACACATCAGTCGGTGAGCGGAAAGGCAGAAGTGATGCTGCAGTGCAGACAGGCGAGCAGCAGGGTGGGAACGCCGAAAGTGCACACACACTGCCCACACTTTTAGCAGCAGCTCCGACATGTGTGGGTAGTTTTTTAGGAAGCTCTGCACCACCAAGTTTGGTACATGTGGTAGGCAAGGGATTTGTATCAATCCGGCTATGCCCAGATCTGCTATGAGATTTAGCCCATTAATACACACCACCAGGCCAGGCAAGAGGTTCATCTGTCTACTGTTTGATCCCAGTCCACAACTCCTGTGTATTGTGGGCTTTGCCCCCCAAACAGAGGTGTGTAAGACCAGCCTGCTGTCGTTTCCCCCTGGCTGTGCTCAAGTTGGTGGTACAGGTCTTCCTGTGACCGAATGAGGAGGCAGTTGAGGAAGAAGGAACCTGGACAGATAAACGTCCTGCAATACTAGGTGGTGTAGGATATGAGGTAGATAACCTTCCATCTCTGCCCCAGCCGCCACTACATTCACCCAGTGGGCAGTTAGGAAGATGTAACATCCATGGCCGTGCTTACTGGTCCACATATTGGTGGTTATATGTGTGGAGCCCAGCTGTGACTGAATCCACATCTTCCAGAAGGGTGCACTGAAGGAAGATCCCACTAGAGGTCATTACACATACACACACGTACAGCTCACCCTAAGAGACCACCAGAGGGAGCTGTGTTAGGCATATAAAAAGAAGTTTAGTTTCAGTTTCTGCTCAGTCACCTCTGAGAGAAGGTCAGAGTCTGCTGAGAGTCTGCTGAGAGAGCTCAAAGAGAGAGCTCAGAGAGAGAGCAGAGCAGCCATTGCTAGGGAGTCTGCTCAGAGAGCTCAGTCTGCAAGTGGAGTCTAGTAAGAGTGACACAGAGACATCACTCCAGCCTAGTCAGAGCTGAATTCAGAAGCATAGCTCAGCAGAAAGCGTGCCGACGCTTAAAGAGCGGCGAAGAGGCAGCCCACCAACTGCCAGCGTGTGTGATCGTGTGAGATCTAGGTAGGCCGAAGGCAAGTGGAAAAGTTTATGAGACAGTGGAGCCTTAATAGCTCATCTCAGCAAGTATTCACCGGACACCGGGGTCCGAGCCTATAGGGATCTCCACGACCCATTAGGAGAACACCGGAGTTCCTGGAGGACTACAAGTCCCAGGAGTACCACAGAGCTGATACGTAGCTGGATCAGAAGAACGGAATCTAGCAGGGCACTGCAAATAGAGACTGTGTGCTTCAGGAGAAGGTCCAATCACAAGATCAGCCAGGTGCAAAACGGAGACCAAGTTAGACCTAGCTTCAGGCAGGTCAGGACTTTATCACACAAAGGCAGAAGACAGGAGGCCACACACCTACCAGTGGAGGAATCTCGATGTGCATCCTTCACCCTACAGTGCTCCGGGGAGTATCTGCAACACCTACAGTAAAGGTACCAAAGTGACTTATGTGTATGTCTCCCTTATTATCTCTGACTGCCGGGTCCCCGTCGATCCTGCACCTTTGTATATCTATCTGCCCTGGAGGATCACTCAGCCTTACTTGTGGAAGGCTTAACACCTAGCTGCCCAATATCAACCCTCCAGTGGATCTGCATAGCAGCGCTGGTCATCCTGACCAGGCACCACAAGTGGCGTCACGAATCCCCATATCATTATCCAAGTCACCTGTAAATATCCCACATTTAAAGTGAGCGCCCAGGGCAACGGACCGAGCTGTGCTACTTGTGACCTTCCCCATAGACTTCAACGGGCTCGGTGCCGAGTACCCCATAACCCTGGTGTTGTGCGACTCATGTGGACTTTGCCACTGATGGTGTTGAGCAGTGCACACTTGATTTGGTTCGGAACATGTTTGTGCAGGGCAGTAATGGAACGCCTGGAAAAGTAGTAGCGGCTGGGAACAATGTACTGTGGGGCAGCCACCGACATCATTTTTTTAAAGCTGGAATGGCAGCATTTCAAAGGCCAGTAATTTTGAAATGCTGTCATTCAGGACCATGGCTAGTGGGTGGCTAGGTATGTATCTCCTCTTTCTCTCATGGATATTGGGGATGACAAGCTGAACACTTCCATGGGACTTTGTGGAGATGCTTAGTGACCAGTGACGGTGGTGGTGATGCTGCCACATCCTTCAAATGCGGGAGGTCCTGTTGATCATGAGCGGGAGGAAGAGCTGAGAACGCAGCAGAAGAGGGAGCAGGAGGAGGCTCAGATCTGTCATGCTTTTCAAGGTGTGTGCTCCACTGCACCTCATGCTTGAAACTGAAGTGGTGCTCAGGTTCAGAACAATTATGTCTCGCTTCAGGGTCTGACGGCACAATATGCAAACCATCTGTCGCTTGTCGACAGCACATATCCTGAAGAAATGCCACGAATCAGAGGTATTATAAATGTCAGTTAGATGTTCCGAAATACGTTTTTTAAGATTTCTAGAAGTGCAACCCATGTATAACTTATTGCACACAGTGCACTTAACTATATATACAACATTATCGCTGTTGCAATTCAAATATTGCTTGATTGTATAATGTGTAGAGCAATCTGAGTTGCTGTAATTTTTAGTCACTAATATAAATTTACAAATGCTACACAGATATTCCCCACACTTGTGAAAACCTTTGCAGTTAAGCCAGGTGTGTCGATCAGATTTTGTGTTGGGTTGCTGTGTTGATAAGATGTTTTCTATAGTTTGCGTGTTTTTCACCATTACAGCACAACCCAAACTCAAAATTTTTGATAAAGTATTATCCAGCTCTAATAGAGGGAGATATTTAAATATTATCTTTTTGATGTCAGCAAATTGGGGGCTGTGCTGTATAGAGAGCACTGGTCTGCCATCCGACTTTTTAGATATTTGAAATGTATTGTCAAGCAAATCTCCCCAATGTCACTAGGATGGCCACCGCTCTATGTCGGGTCTCGGACCTCATCATCCCGGCATCATCTTCCACCCACTCCTTAACCTAACCCTGCCCTCCTTGCCAGTCTGCACACTGCATAAAGACAATGCAGTTGGCAACTGAGTTTCGTCATCATTTGACATGTGCTGCGGTGGTCCACTGATCGTATGCACTAGCTCTACCACATACTCATTAACCAACCTAACAAGTGGTTGGGCATCAGTGCACTCATTCTCTTCCACTTCTGGAGCAGGAAGAGGTGAAAATGACACAGAACCCCAGCCAGAGAGTCATCAAAAAGCAGAAGAGACTGCTGCATGACTTGTGGCTCAGACTGCTTGGCTGATTTGCAAGGGGGTGATGTGGAATCTGGATGACAATGGTCCTTAGGTGCCAACTGCACACTCTCTGCACTGGATTGGGTGGAAGATAATGCAAAGGAACTGCAGCCACTCTCAGCCATCCAATCTAGCACCTTTTCAACATCTTGTGGCCTTACCATTCATGCAGCAGTATTCGGGCCTACGAAAGGATACATAATGTCCTGTTGCCTGCATGCACCATAGGAAGGTGTTAAAATTGTGCATGTAGCAGGTAAAAAACGACAACGTACTCTCCTTGCATCAGCTTCACCACCACCACCATTAGCAGCTACACCAGCACCACCACGTCCAAATAAGGGATGTGGGTCCCTTATCTGATGTTCACCTCATTTTTGGAAGTTGATTTTGTAAACACTACTCGCAAAGAGATGGCGGAAGAGTAGATTTATTTATTTGCAACAGTACTAGAAAAAACACAGTGGTTCTGAAAACTTATGTCTCTGGCCTAAAAATGGCCAATTTCTTATATCCCAGACTAATGAAAACCACACATGTGCCCTGAAAAATTAGTTTTGGGGCCTAGAAATGGCAACGACACATCTGATGCGATGTATTGATTTTCAAAACTACTAGAAAACAGACCCCAGGCTTTAAAATTATTTTTGAGGCCTAGAAATGACAACAAGAAGGCTGATGCGATATATTGATTTTCAAAACTACTAGAAAACAGACCCCAGGCTTTAAAATTATTTTTGAGGCCTAGAAATGACAACGAGAAGGCTAATGCAATATATTGATTTGAAAAACTACTAGATAAAAGATACCAGGCCTAAAAAATTATTTTTTGGGCCTAGAAATGGCAACAACATGGCTGATGCAATATATTGCTTTGCCAGGTTCGCTTTTCACTATTAACAGGATGAGAGGTCTATGTGAATCTCGAGTGCTTCTATCTTCACTTGCGTTCCTGTATCAGCACAGCTCATATACTGTACTTTTCTCTCTGTATGTTTCTTTGCTGTAGCCTGTTTTTTGAGTCCTTTGAGATATTTTCTCCCCTTTTCTCTGCAGATCTGTGAACAACTCCTCCCTCCTGCTATCACTAAGCCTAAGAGAAGGGAAGGGAGAACAGAGAGCAATAGTAGTAAAAGTTTCGACAGTACATTTTTGCAAAATCACTCACTATAGAAAGGACTTACAGACACAACATAATTGTAGAACATTTTTTTCTGAAAAATAAAGTATATAAAAAGATGCTTAACTTTGCATTTAGAAAGAAAATAATCAATAAAAAAATTATGTGCAATGGTGTACAAAGTAGAGAAGAGCAGACTGATCCGTGAAAGATTGAGCTTGAGTCGACTTTGCTAAAATTCGCAATTCTACGTGAATTTGAAAAGAGATTCGACTTGTGTTTTACAGAAAAAAACTTGTCCGACACTTTTTCTCACACCGGAGAAGCATCAGAGAGCAGGTATAATGACACTGCTTAGGGTCACTGTGGAGAGCCTATATGGCGCAAGCAGGGTGCAAGAGACCGGGAGCTGGGAGTGCAGAGAGCTAGGCACTCAGTGTGCACAGGACCTGACACCAAGGCATGCAGTGTGCACAGGACCTGAGACTAAGCAGTCACGTGATCACAGGGGGTGGGGCCACCGTGCGTGAGGACGGGAAATAAGCTGAGGATGTGGAGCACAGGGCACAGAACAATAACGTGGTCAATGGGGAGCCGAAGGTCAAAAGCCAGACGAGAGCGAGGTACCAGTGACAAGACAGAAGAGTAAACCTAAACAAGCCAAGGGGTCAGAGAACCAGGATGGACAGATCAGTACCAAGCAGAAAACAGAGGCAGAAGTCAGGGGACAAACTGGGTCATACGCAACAGAGCACACACAAACACAGAGGCGCAACGATTACAGATGAGTAACCTGGGTCAGCAACCACAAACCGAGTACACGGAAGTATCACCGACGCCAGACCCAGGAACACCCGGCATTAAATAGCAACCTCAGAACCAGAAAGAGGTAGACTCTCATTAACCCTGACCTGACCAGGACGGGGCTGGACCATCCAGTCTAGAGTCATGACAGCAGCTAATGTCATTTTGCATTTTCGAATGGGCTTCCCTATCATGTCCTGCAGCTAAGACAGTGCATTTAAATTTTTCAAGCAGATTATCATACCTTTAACAGGGTTGATTAGTATACCACTGGGTCATCAGAGATCACCGGTTTCCAGTGAAGTACAGTCGAGCACAGGAATGATGATATGTATAACACAGCTTGATTTCATCTCCAGATTCACCTGGTAAGATAGATAATTTTGAAATGATATGTATTATTATTGTATCCTCTCTCTTTCTCACTCTAATTTCAATTGATCTGTTTATCTTTGGTACATAATCTTTAAGAGTATTGTTTTTGAGAAGCTCCCATAATAGAAATATTACTATAACTTCAGCATGTGTCCATGAACAATAATATGATGATGTTGTAATTGGACTTCTATATAAAGATGATGGTTCCAATTGAAGCCTATTAATTCAAAGCTTATACAGAAGAAGCAGAGTTATTCACACAGGTGATTGTGCCCGATACATTTCGGTCTTTCGGTCGGAGGCAGAAGATGGAATTTGCTGCTGTTGATATATATTGTTCATTACAGAACGGCTACACCAATATACGAAACATTTCAGCAGCTGGTGTAATAAAGCTATGGATTCTATGCAGAGTAATTAAACTAATCACATTTTATGGATAATGAACAGAAAATTACACGTATATTACTAAGTAATCTTAATGGGATAACAAATAAAGATAAAATTAGATAGATGTTAGATATGTAATTTTAGAGGAGATATTTATTTGTACTTATAAATTAAAAATATATGACTGTGTACCTTATGGAATGTATGACGTTATCTACTGCATTATAAAAATTATGTTGGTACACATATTGAATATAATTATATTTCATCATTTCACTCTGTGCTAGGTCCCACCTTCTATCAATGGATCATATTTATCAAGCTAAGTGAGCCAAAATTCTGGGTTTATTTGCTTTGAAAAGCTGGCTTTCATAACATCATATTTTTTATGTGAATTAGACTCTATGACTTGTTCAATGAGGGGGTGTAAACTCGCCAAAAGTGATATGGATTATCAGAAAGGGACGTAACCTAACATCCAACACAGTGGGCCAAGGAAATGTTATAAAATAATAGACCAAATTTCTGGCACAAAGTAAGACAACTAATAGATGGTATAAGCTTAGACTACAGAATTTTGAAATTAGACAGATTTACAAAACAACATGAAGCATTATGATAAATTTGGAGCATTTTCAGATTGCTCAGTCAAGATTTGCACTACATCTAACAATTAGATGGTTTTGATGAAACTACTGCAATGTGCCCTCATAGGCCCAACAATTTCACCAGCTTAAAGCAAGCCTCTCCATATTATAGTCAACCAAACGATCTAATGTGTATGTGGGCCTTCTGACTCATGATGTCGGAAAAAACAAGAAGTTGGCAGTTTGAATTCAAATTCAAAATATGTTCCTAAATTTGTCTCATCTATTAACAGAAAAACATAAAAGAGTTACAGTAAAAAAATTATGACTTTTCTCAAATAAATGTCACTAGCAAATCGAATACATCTTGCATCACTTCTAACCTATAAACATGCAGTATGAAGATATGGGGCCCATTATGTATGGAGCAATATATGGGGCCCATCACATACTGGAGCATTATATGGGGCACATTACATATGGAGCAATATATTGCGCCCATTATGTATGGAGCACTATATGGGGCTCATTATACTGTATGGCGCACTGTAAGGGGCCCATTATACTATATGGACCAATATATGGGGCTCATTATACTGTATGGAGAAATAAATGGGGTGCATTATACTGTATAAACCAATATATGCGTCTCATAATTCTGTATAGAGCAATGTATGGGGTCCATTATACAGTATGGAGCTATGTGTGGGGTCCTTTATTCTGTATGTAGCTCATTATACTGTAATGACCAATATATGAGGTTAATGGTAAAATACACTGGCACTACCTAGGGATCCTGAAAAATCCCAGACCAATGAACCCAAAACGTGTGTTTAAATAGATGAATATGGAGGCTGCTGGAGTCTGGATCAGTTGCTGTGCAATCACTGATCCTCTTGCACCAATATATGAGGTTCACTATACTGTATGGAGAATTATATCGGGTCCATTATACTATATGGATCAATGAATGTGGCTCATTATACTGTATGGAGCAAAATATGGGGCTCATTCTGTATGGAGCAATATATGGGGTCCATTATACTATATAGAGCAATATATGGGGCTCATTATACTGTATGGAGCAATACATGGGTTCATTATACTGTATGGAGCAATATACAGTGTCATTATACTATATGGAGCAATACATGGGGCTCATTATACTGTATGGAGCAATAAATGGGGCTCATTATACTGTATGGGGCAATATATGAGGTTCATTATACTGGGTGGAGCATTAAATGGTGCCCAAATATACTGTATGCAGCAATTTATAGGGCTCATTATTCTGTATGGAGCACTATGTGGTGCCCATAATACTGTATGGAGCAATATATGGGGCTCACTATTCTGTATGGAGCACTATGTTGGTGCCCATAATACTGTATGGAGCAATATATGGGGCTCACTATTCTGTATGGAGCACTATGTGGTGCCCATTATACTGTATGGAGGACTATACTGTCCGATTTCTGTGCTATTGCAGAATTTATAATAGATATTACTCATGTAATGTGAGAAGTAAGTAAAACCGTTGGCATTGTACTATAATTATACTTCTCTGCCATATCTGTGCATCATGGATTGTGGTATGTGTTAAAGGGCCCACAGAGACTCTTTCGCCAGGGGCCCATGAAAACCTGAAGCCTGTATATGAAGATAACAGCACCTCCCCTGTGTATGAAGATAACAGTACCAGCTCTGTGTATCAGTATAACAGCACTTCCATATGTATAAAGATAACAGCACCTCCACTGTGTATAAAGACAAAAGCACCTCCCCTGTGTATGAAGATAACAGCACCTCCCTTGTGCATGAAGATAACAGTACCTGTGGCTGTGGAAGGCGCTCAGCACTCTTCCTGTGCTGCGGCCACACTTGCGAACTCTAGCACTATTGTTCAGCTATGCCCATGTGTACAAAGGGGTCCAAGATGACCCATTACCTGAAAAACATCATGATGTAAAATCAGACAAGCAAAAAGAAATAATAATAAAACAAACACACACATACAGTACAGACCAAAGATTGGACACACCTTCTCATTTAACAATTTTTCTGTATTTTCATGACTATGAAAATTGTACATTCACACTGAAGGCAACAAAACTATGAATTAACACATGTGGAATTATATACTTAACAAAAAAGTGTGAAACAACTGAAAATATGTCTTATATTCTAGGTTCTTCAAAGTAGCCACCTTTTGCTTTGATGACTGCTTTGCACATTCTTGGGATTCTCTTGATGAGCTTCAAGAGGTAGTCACCGAAAATGGTCTTCCAACAATCTTGAAGGAGTTCCCAGAAATGCTTAGCACTTGTTGGCCCTTTTGCCTTCACTTTGCGGTCCAACTCACCCCAAACCATCTCGATTGGGATCAGGTCTGGTGACTATGGAGGCCAGGTCATCTGTCGTAGCACCCCATCACGCTCCTTCTTGGTCAAATAGCCCTTACACAGCCTGGAGGTGTGTTTGGGGTCATTGTCCTGTTGAAAAATAAACGATGGTCCAACTAAATGCAAACCGAAGGGAATAGCATGCCGCTGCAAGATGCTGTGGTAGGCATGCTGGTTCAGTATGCCTTCAATTTTGAATAAATCACCAACAGTGCCACCAGCAAAGCACCCCCACACCATCACACCTCCTCCTCCATGCTTCATGGTGGGAACCAGGCATGTAGAGTCCATCCGTTCACTTTTTCTGCGTCGCACAAAGACACGGTGGTTGGAACCAAAGATCTCAAATTTGGACTCATCAGACCAAAGAACAGGTTTCCACTGGTCTAATGTCCATTCCTTGTGTTCTTTTGCCCAAACAAGTCTCTTCTGCTTGTTGCCTGTCCTAAGCATGGTTTCCTAGCAGCTATTTTACCATGAAGGCCTGCTGCACAAAGTCTCCTCTTAACAGTTGTTGTAGAGATGTGTCTGCTGCTAGAACTCTGTGTCGCATTGACCTGGTCTCTAATCTGAGCTGCTGTAAACCTGCGATTTCTGAGGCTGGTGACTCGGATAAACATATCCTCAGAAGCAGAGGTGACTCTTGGTCTTCCTTTCCTAGGGCAGTCTTCATGTGAGCCAGTTTCTTTGTAGCGCTTGATGGTTTTTGCAACTGCACTTGGGGACACTTTTAAAGTTTTCCCAATTTTTTGGACTGACTGACCTTCATTTCTTAAAGTAATGATGGCCATTCGTTTTTCTTTACTTAGCTGCTTTTTTCTTGCCATAATACACATTCTAACAGCCTATTCAGTAGGACTATCAGCTGTGTATCCACCAGACTTCTGCACAACACAACTGATGGTCCCAACGCCATTTATAAGGCCAGAAGTCCCACTTATTAAACCTGACAGGGCACACCTGTGAAGTGAAAACCATTTCCGGTGACTACCTCTTGAAGCTCATCAAGAGAATGCCAAGAGTGTGCAAAGCAGTCATCAAAGCAAAAGGTGGCTACTTTGAAGAACCTAGAATATGACATAATTTCAGTTGTTACACACTTTTTTGTTAAGTATATAATTCCACAAGTGTTAATTCATAGTTTTGATGCCTTCAGTGTGAATTTACAATTTTCATAGTCATGAAAATACAGAAAA